>CM041631.1:66076287-66127548 GCA_023333625.1 Bothriochloa decipiens
TAATTCTGCCTTAGCAATCTCGACACCAGCATTTTCCTAACCAAAACCTAATTATTACAAGGATTAAAATTTGGAAAGTGCTCAAAATTTTATGAAGCATGAACCAATTGCAAAGACAGAACAATATATTCATTTAGCACTCACATATATTTCCTTTGTATGCGGGTTTGACCATTCGTTGCCCTTCCTGCCCTTGGTGTGAGTAAGCAACCAAAGTTCCAAATCATCAGGCTCCTTGCCAGTTGTTGGGTCTCTCTGAGATGGAAACACATGTAATATCAGCTATTGACTAGAGTAAAAAATAGCTAGATCTCTAAATCATAACATTACCTGATCATAGCTTATTTGGGAAAATGGTATGCATCCCATGACATGCTGTGACTTTTGCTTCTTACGGTTTTCAGTGTTCTTAATGCTCTTTTTCTATAAATGGTTTACAAATAAATGATTTGATTAAACCACTGAAATTGATCATTTGTAAACATTAAAGAATATATTAAACGTAAATTACAGACCTGGAAGCTCTCACTTCCAAAGTGCTGGATCAAGTAGTACCACTTAACAATGTCTAAATCTTCAGGCTTATGTTTCAATCTTTCAGTGTCAGTGCGGTAAGCCTTGTATGTAGCACTAAATGCAGCACGCCATCCTCTGTACCTCTCCTGAGCAATGGCCCATATCTTTTCTTTAGGTTCTTCAACATCTTGTAAGTCCCAGAGAAGCTGTTCCAATGCAAAGACAAATATAATGCAAAATTTCAGCAAGTGACAACAAGACATATCAAAAACAAATATAGTGTCATACCAGTATGTCATTTGCTATTGAATTTTTTACTTTTGGATGCATACCCTTCCATGATTTCACTCCTATAACTGGAGCCTTTTGCCTGGTATACTTTACCACCTCATCCATGAATGACCGACGGTTCTCACCAATGGGGCCACCCATCCTAGGATTAGGATTAAATTCAATTTTTAACTTCTGAGTCCGACTCCTAATTCTCTTGTTGGTTACTGCCAGACCTTTGACAACTCCTCTTCCACGTTTTTTGGAAGTTTCTCCTAATTTATCTTTAAAAAATAATAATAGAACATCATGATCAGCAAGAGTCTTAAATACTAAATATAAAATGGAAGGAACAGCACATACCATCTCCTAGATTTAATGGTTTCCTAGCATGACTTGGCCTATCATTTTCCTCCCCTACGTCATCATCACTTGTATTTTCTTCCAATAATGATACTACAAAAAGAATCCAATCAGCACATGTTAACAATTATTCTTTTATTCTTTATAGAATACTACACATGTTTAAATCAACAAAGATATTTAATTACACATGTGTTGACGACGGCCTGTATGCCTTAGCCATTCCTTGTAAGTTTTGATGGTTTCATCCCTGAAGGCATCCCTTAACTCTGCAAATGATGATGAAAATACAATACCACTTGTTAGAGCAACACTTTGTTATAACAATTTATTTGCATGAGTGAATCGTCGAACTTACCATTGTCTGGATTCTTGGAATGCAGCTTTTTTAGCCACAGCTTGTAGGCATCGATGTCTTCAAGTGCACTTGAGTCATCATTGTCTCCCTTCTCCCTTGGTCGCTTAATCGGTGTTATGGCGACATGTACATCATGTTCCTCCTCCTTCGACAGTACCAACCTGATTTCCTTCTCAGCCTCATTCCTACGTAGCACTGTATCTGCATCTCGTGTATAACCCATGGCTTCAAGTTTTGCTACATCCCTGCCACAACACATCTTGTAGTACATGAAGTCCCTAGGTTCGTACCCAAGCTGTTCTTTAAAACATGCCAAGTTAAAATATGTGATATCAGCTTTATCTAAATCTACATTGACAAACTCATATTCTGGATCCTTCCCCTTGCAATGGAAATGTATTTTCCAAATTTCTCCGGTCTTTGGTGCGCTGCATGTATATATAAAACAACTGTTTAGATGAATTCAATTTTACATAAATACGGCAATTAAAAAATCAAAGAACGCACAATGGCTGCTATATAAAGTACAATAGATATCAAGCATGCTTTTTTTAATAACGCACTGGCCGTCTCATGAAGGATTTGAGATTGTTGCTTCCTACTTCTAGCCATTGGCTTGCCGCCAGGGCGTGGCGTGCAGCCACCAGCTCTTGCCATGGCAAGCAGCAAACATGAAAACAACTCATTCTGATAAAGTTTACATCAGCGTAAATAACAAACTATAAAAATCTACTGCATAGAAGAAAGGAGTGCTTAGCACTAACAGGGTCTGAGATCAGGAGAGATGAACGGTGGGAGTGGGGAGGATCAATGGATGGCGCTAGAGAGATGGGGAGAGGGTCAGGATTAATGATTCGCAAACGTCCCGGCTCGAGGCTTGATGGGTTGAAGACCCACGACGCCGATGTGGCACTATCCATCCGCAGAAACAACGATACTACTCACAGACCCTAGAGGACCTAGCAGTACTATAACACCGTGTGCATACCTGGAGTGGCCAAACCTTAGTGTTCCGGTGTGTTCCTCTTCATTTTCATCCTCGACGACGGCTTGAATAGGCTGAGGCCGCCGTTCCATTGATCTGGCGGGCTGTTTCCTGAGTTCTCCGACGCCATCGCGAGGTGAGGCAGATGGCAACATCTTCTGCTTGGATGGAGGCGCCGTCGTTGCACTCTTGCTGGGATCTGTAGAGGCGACGTCCATGGAGGGATGTCGCGTCCCGGTGTCCGGCGGCGACGGCGCCATCACGCGTGGACTTGAGGGCAGGGAAAAACTGAATGGACCTTCCGATCCTCTCCTCACGGTTTTTTTGGATCTGATTGAGATTATGGGAACGGTGGGATGCATGCGTGGGGTCGCTGATTAAAACTAATCCCACCGTGGAGGCTGGTCACGGGGGAATTTTTCGCGGCCTTTCACGCGGGAATTTTTCACGGCCTTTGGTTCTTTTACAACTGATGAATGTTTTGGAGGGGAAATATTGAGAGGGAAAATTTTACGTGGGAAAGGCTATGAAGGCAAGATAATTTGTTGAATGATTTTACTAAATCGAAGTAGTTGTTCCAATAAAAAAGAAATTTTGTCAAAAAAAATACATAGTGAAATTGTGATATTAGCGATAGATATTTTCATGGTCCTTAATTAAAGGAAATAGCAAAACATGGTATTTGATAATATGGATTAAATAGAATATCAATGTTGTGGGGTGTAACATCCCAGATGTTAGTAAGCAATTAAAATTATAATCAAGTTTATTATTAAGAATAATCATTGAGCATCATGATATAAATGCATTCATGTTTTAATAACGTCTTTTATGTGGTGCTTTGTTTTATACATGAAATGATGAGTTGATTGCTATTTAAAAACTATTTTCAAAACCTTATTTTATCCCTTTTCCTATATTTTAAAATCTATAAGGAATTTTGAGATACTCTCAAAATATAGTTTGTAGATCTTGATAAGGGCTACAATATTGGTATTCAAAGTTTTTCAAGTTTCCAAAAATAATTTTGAATAAATTTGAAAATACAGTATTTCAACACTTATTCCCTTTTCAATTTAAATTCATATTTCAAAAATTATTCAAAATTTGGGAAAACTTTCTCTACGAAAAGTGTTTGGTTTGATAATCTGAACATTTCATAGATTGGAAGATTTTCAAGTTGTTTAGAAAAATAAAAAGTAATTTCAAATGTTTGTTTCTAGAGTTTTGACCTTTTTTGTATTCTTTTTAAATTTGAATTCATATTTCAAATCTAGGTAGAATTTGAAAATGTTTCTTAAATGAAAAGTGTAGCTCTTGAAAAGTTATGCAAACTTTATTTTTGGAGATTTTTAATTTCCTATATAAATTTGGGAGTAATTTATAATTTTCGACGAGTGGCAGTCCTGTAATTTTGATGAACAGTACCCACATGAGTGACTGGTCCGTTTTTGCTGGTCCGATGTTGCTCTGGTCCGTTTTTACACCTAGTTTTGCTCTGGTCCATTTTTGGATCTCAATCACATCTCCTGACCGCATCTCCTCTAAGGCTCTGGCCTGTCCTCTTTGGCGTCTCCGCATCCCCATAGTTTGGCTGCACGAGGGTGAAGGTCGTCCCATTGTTCGGCGGCGCGAGGGTGAAGGCCGTGGTGATCGACGGGAAGGTGGGCGGAAGTGCTGCATCCGCCACGGTCAAGACGACGATCCCGGTTGCTGGCGACAAGAGGGCCAAAGGGACAGCCTCCTCCGTGGCCAAGAAGAAGACCCTGGTGGCTAGCAGCAAGCGGGCCAAAGGGTCGTCCTCCATTGCGCCAGCCAAGAAGGTGAGATTTGGGAGTTAGGGGATTGGAATGTGTTCAATTTTAGGTCATTGCCTGATTGCTACTGTTAATTAGTGTGATGTTTAGTTTAATTAATAATGTGTTCAATTTTAGGACATTGCCTGATTGCCTGATTTGGCACTGAAATAATTCAGAGTGGTTAACATGTCTTCTAGTGACTCCAATGCAAACATTAGTCACATGAACCCCTAAATTTACTGCCCAACACTAACCTACAATCCAAGCAGTTATGCAAAGATTAATAAAGTTCAGCATTACCTTCTAGTCTTGTGTTAAAAGCAATCACCTGATTAATAATAGAGGCATCACCACTAGAGTCTTCCACGTTTAGTATATTGTTTGAACTTTTGGTAACCATCGTAAGTAACAATTCTTTGAAACCAAAACATATAATCCAGCACATAGTGATACCATATTTTGTTGGCCTCCTTGACCTGTAGAATAACAAAACATAGCAAAAGTACTTATTATTATATATGTGTTGTAATCAGTTTGTAATATAATGGAAAATGCTATCTACAGACTGCTTAGATTTGTATCCTACATTGCTATTTTTTATGTCTGCTTTACATGGAACTTTAACCTTACTGTACTAATTTAATGCAAATGTCAAGCTGAATCTGGCAGGGAAATCAGAAAATATTGCTGGTGTTGTTGGAAAGGTCGGGTTCGTGAGGAGTTGGTGGGCTATTTTCCAGGAGGCAAGGTAGCAGCATGTCGATTGAGGATAGGAGCTGGATGCGCATGGCAAAGTATACTGCTGAATGGCAAAAAGGGTTTAAGGACTTCATTCATAATATTTTTGGAGGCACATCTAAAGAAGAAACTGCTCCATGCCCATGTGCTCGTTGTCGTTGCATGTCCTACAGAAATCAAAAAGATGTTCGAAGTCATTTGGTCCTTAGAGGGTTCGATGAAAGTTTCATCCAAGGAGAAGGTAATGCTGAAGATTTAGTTGCATGTCCTCAGGAGGATAGCCCTGCTGAAGGAGACTATGATGACAATGAAACAGGTGATGCGCCTGCTAGCAAAGAACTGATTTCTGCACTGATCAGAGGATCTATACATGGCGAACTCACAGGTAATGGAGATGAAGAGCCAGATGAGAGTGCAAAGAAGTTCTTTAAGTTATTAACTGAGGCACAAAAGGAACTATATCCAGGCTGCAAGGAGGCTACAAAGATTTCTTTCATTGTTAGGATCTTTCAGATGAAGTGCATGTATGGTTTTAGTAACAGTGGAGTACAGTCGATCCTTGATCTGTTCGCACTGCTCCACCCTGGTATACCAGACACCTTGGAAAAAGTGCGTAAAGTTGTTCGAGATCTTGGACTCGACTACAAAAAGATTGATGCATGTGTGAATGATTGTGTGTTGTTTCATGGGGATTATGCCGACTTGGATACTTGTCCAACCTGTGGTCAGTCTAGGTGGAAAGGGACCGATTCTTCTGAAGATGCTGAGTCCTCTAGCACCGGTGGTGGACAAAAGCGTTTTCCACGTAAGATCTTGTGGTATTTCCCACTTACTCCTCGGCTGAAAAGATTGTTTATGAGGGAGTCGACATCAACTCTTATGCGTTGGCATAATGAAGGACGAGTGCGTGATGGGAAGATGCGTCACCCTGCTGACTCGTTGGCATGGAAACATTTGGATGACATGGAAAAGCAATTTGCATCTGAGCCTCGCAATGTAAGGCTAGGACTTGCCTCTGATGGCTTCAATCCATTTGGGATGTTGAATGTCGCATACACTACTTGGCCTGTCATCTTAATCCCTTATAACTTGTCTCCCTGGTTATGTTTAAAGCAATCATATTGGATGATGTCAATGTTGATACCAGGGCCCAAATCTCCCGGAATGAACATTGATGTCTATTTGCAGCCACTGATCAATGAGCTAAAGGATCTTTGGGAAAAAGGTGCTAAAACGTATGATGCATCTGTTAGGAAAAGTTTTACTTTACATGCAGTTCTACTATGGACCATAAATGATTTCCCTGCATATGACATGCTGTCTGGTTGGAGTACTAAGGGAAAGTTTGCATGTCCATACTGTCACAAGTTTACAGAGTACTTATGGTTGAAATTTGGGTGCAAGCATTGCTATTTGGGTCATCGGCGCTTTCTGCCACAGAACCATAGATGGCGCAGGAATAAAAGTAGCTTCAACAACAAGGTAGAAACAAGGGAGGCTCCAGTGCCGCTTACTGGTGAAGAGGTTCTGCGGGAATATGAAAGTTTGGAGCAACCAAATTTGGGCAAGGAACAAGGAAGAGGAAGCAGCATGAAGAAGAAACTAGGTGGCACAATTGGAGAAAGAAGAGTGTGTTCTTCCAACTACCGTACTGGAAAAAATTGCTTATTAGGCATAATTTGGATGTCATGCACATTGAGAAGAACATTGGTGAGAGCATATTGGGGACATTGCTTGGCATTGAAGGTAAATGTAAGGATGGTGAGAAGGCTCGTCTTGACTTGCAGAATCTTGGGATTAGGAAGGATCAACATCCTATGGTGGAGAATGGCAAGTATACTTTGTCACCAGCCTTGTACAGCTTAGGCAAAGATGAGAAGGAAATGTTATGCAAATTCCTACAAGGAGTGAGGATGCCTGATGGTGTTGCAGCAAATATAAAGAGATGCGTGGACATCAAGGGATGTAAGGTTTCTGGGCTGAAGACTCATGACTATCATGTTATATTACAGAAACTACTACCACTAGTAGTTCGCCACATATTGCCTCAAGATGTTGCTACCCCATTGATTCAGCTAAGTAGATTTTTTAGTTCATTATGTTCCAAGGAACTGGTGGAAAGTGACCTTGAAAAACTAACTTCTTTGATTGGAGAGACTTTATCTCAGCTAGAGATGTTATTCCCACCAGCATTTTTTGATATTATGATGCATTTGCCAGTTCATTTAGCTGAGGAGGCTAAAATTGGAGGACCTGTGTGTTATAGATGGATGTACCCAGTGGAGAGGTATCTACGTACGCTGAAAGGATATGTGAGGAACAAAGCACAACCTGAAGGTTCTATAGCAGAGGGATATATTGCTGAGGAGTGCATGACATTTTGTTCTCGATTCCTAGATAATATTGATACAAAACTAGACCGCCCAGAGCGTCATGAAACCAGTGCAGTAAATGAACCACCATCTGGGCTTAGTGTATTTCAGACCATTGACTACAGTAAGAAAGGTTGCAAAGTTGGGATTATTCCTAGTTTAGAGTTGAAGAAGATGCGGCACTACATAATAACAAACTGTGATGAGGCTGTTAAATGGATTGAGTAAGTTGAAGTTACAACTGATGTGTGTTTAATATTACTCATGAATATTTTTTTTCTAAATTTCACCTTTGTTTTGATCATATATGTAGTTTGCATAAGAAGGAACTCAAAGAGATTACTACACATGACGTTGAGAGACATCACAGGGAGCAATTTGTTGGTTGGTTTGAACGCAAGGTAGGAAACATTGTCAGCTCCATACTTACTAAAAATAGCTACTGTCTATATTAATTTTGCTATTTCCAAATTGATTGCAGATGAGTGAACTTTATGAAGAAGGGGGGATTAGTGATGCGCTATATGCCCTTTCTCGAGGACCACACCACAATGCTCGTGTTTTCAACAGGTCTGTCATCAACGGTTTCTATTTTCGAACGGCTTCTGTAGAGAGTAAATTGAATACACAAAATTCAGGGGTTGCAGTTAAGGGTACTGATAGTTCTGCAAGTATGGTGTGGTATGGTGTCATTAAAAAGATATTAATACTTGATTTCCCTGGGGAAAAAGAAGTCGTACTGTTTCAGTGTGATTGGTATGACGTGCCTGCTCCTGGTAAGAACAATAGCAGAGGGTACCATAGGGATCAATATGGGATTATAGATGTTGATACAACTCGTTTTCGATATCTAAGTGATCCTTACATCCTGGGGACTCAAGCTGAGTAGGTTTTTTATGTGAAAAATGCAAAGAAATTACAGTGGAGCACCGTTGTAAGAATGAAGCCTAGAAATTTATTTTCTATGCCTGAACAACTAGACACTGAAAATGAGAGACAACTTGATATTGACTCACTTGAGGTGGGAGTGGAAGCCGTGAATATTTCAGGCCAGAATGAAGATTTGTTAGCTTGGAGGAGGACTGACCTGGAAGGGGTGACTGGAGATGCAGCTGTGATTGAAAATGTGCTACCAGTGCCTAAACCTTCTGATGAAGACTTAACTGATGCTGAAGATGATGATACTGATGACACCTATGTTGATGATGGACATGTAGCACCTGTCAATTCTTTAGGCATCAGCCTTGATGATGAATTCTTTGTATAAATGTGCATTTAGCAAGCTGCCAGAGTAAGGTCGAGATGGAGATGTTGTTGAGGTTTGTTCGCACCTTCTTATTGTTTTTATTTTACTAAAACTATTGCTATGTGCACAAACTTAAAATTTTTTCTGTAACAGGAAGAGGAGGGAAAGAAATGAAGACATTGCTGGACCATCCTAGGTGAAGAAAAATAAGCCTGCAACAAAGAAAAAGAAGACTCCAATTAAAAAGAAGCTTATGAAGGCAGCTGCTGCTCCACAACCTAGTTTTGTGATCAATGCTTCTATTAGCTGTGTGTGAACCAAGTTAATGTCATCTCTATTTGTTCGAAATTAGCATCATCAGCTATGTGAACCAAGTTATATTTGCTCTAAACTGTGAAACATGTAAATTAGCATGCTGAACATGCTCAGATTATCATGTGATCTTTTCCTTTTTTCTTAACAATGAATGTGAAACTTGCAAATTGGCATGCACGCTCCAGTTTGGCCTGTGCACTTTTCTTCTTATTTCTGAACTATGAAATTGTAGAGCGAACTTGCTCTAGATTCTCATATTGCATCAGACAGTAATTTTATTCAACCCTCTTCCTTTTAAAAAAAGAAAAATAGTATGAGTGATGCTTGTAGTAGTGGGTTTCTTCTAGACTTCTAACTATAGTTAACTCTACAAAGTTACGGACAAGGTATTGGCAAGTAAAACATTACATACTCTCTTATAAGCACTGTACAAAGGGGCGATGATGGCATGGAAAATAAAAGCATGACAACGACTATAGGTATGTAAAATTTACATACTCTGTGTGGAATGGGAACAAGTGGATAAGATGTTAAAAAATAACACATCCTAAATAAATTAAAAATAAACATAATAAAGAAATATAAATAAATACATAAATAAAAGAAAAAAAGAAACAATCCAAAAACAAAAGCCCAACTGCTACTCGGGTTTAAGTTGGCCTACAATTGTGGTTTCATAATTAAATTAAGAATATGGTTTTTTTCCTCAAAAAATATTATATGATCTAACTACAAAAATATTATGCCATGCAGCAAACTATTTTCTTCAATGCAATATAGCGCCACCTTTCGCGACGCAAGCCAATATTAAGGCAACATAGTTAGTTCGTGGCGATATGGAAAACTACTTGCAACCACAGTTCGAATGGTGGCAACAATAACATGTTATGGAACCGCAAATTTATTGTTAACACAATGCAAGTTTATTTGTTGCAATATTTACATGCACTTGCAGCCATAGTCTAATCGTTGCCATAACACCCACCTATTGCAACAAAGATTAGGACTAACACAACACAATAATTACGATGCAATAAGTGACACATATTGCAACCAATTATAGTCCATGATGCAATAGAGCCTTCTATTGCAACTAAAATTACGTTGTTGCAAATACAAGTGGTTGGATTAGGGTGCAAACCTTGTAGTGTTTGTAAATGATATGCAGTTGTCCTGTGAGTTTATTGTGACTTGTATTTTGTGATTTGTGCCAGTTGACACCAAGTTTTGCAGCTTTCAGTCTGCAGGCCAATTTCTGTTTCCCTTGCTATCAAATGCAGACAACACCATTTTTCCTCTGTTAATTGCGATTGTGCCTTCTCACACCAAGTTTTTGTCCTTGTCCTTTCATAGAAAAAAATTGTCCTTTGTGATCTGTGCTAAAAAAATATTGAAATCTGTTTTTTTGTAATTTGTGCCAACACACACCTCCGGTTTGTCTTTGTCCTTTCATAGAAAAAAATTGTCTCTTGTGATTTGTGCTAAAAATGTTGAAATCTGTTTTTTTTGTGATTTGTGCCAACACACCTATTATTTGTCCTTGTGATATGTGCTAGCACACACCACATTTTTGTGATTCTGTTTTATTGTGATTTCTTTCAATATAGACTCCACAAGCTAAGTTCCCCCTTGCTTCAAATATTCTATCATGTGTGGGACAGCATATATTTGTCTTTTTCTATAGAAGTTTTCCATTTTTGCGCATGATATTTTCTGTACTGATCTATTTTTATTGTTAATTTCAGGTGCCACCAACTATGAATCCTTCATGTGTTGCCCTTTGCAGCTAGTATCCTTTGAGTGCTCTTCTCTAGGTTAGTGCTCCTAAGAATCTGGTTATTTGTACAATTGGTATTTCACTAACCTAAGATTTAGGCTAGTGTTTTTCTCATGTTAGTGCTACAAGTCATGTTTCTTGCTCCTAAAATAATATTATCCTTTGAGCACCCATCAATTGTTTGAAATGGTGTGATGAATGTTTTAACCAAGGGCAAGCCTCTTGTGTGATTTGATTGCTTTTCCATGATGTAGGGAGTTTCAAAATTGGTGACGAATGAGGTTAGTCCCTTAATACCATGGTTGATTTCAGGTTGTTGTAGTACACTATCAAATTCTTAATATAATGATCTGGTTGTGATATGGGGCAACACAGACCTCACAATCTCAGCTCCTCCCTGCTGGATTTTGTATTTATAGAGAAGTGTGTTTCTGTTGTTTCTGACGATTATTGCACACATTTATGCTAAATTTGCAGGTTCAGTTAGTTGTAATTTCTATATGTGCAATGTGCAATTTCTGGTATTTACAGGTTGTCTCCGAGTAAATGTTGTTCATTAGATACTACAAGGTTGTGTTAGCAAACTGATGGTTGTAGAAAACTGAAAATTTGAGCGTCTATTGTGGTTGATATGGAATTCATGGATGGGTGCTCTTAATACCATGAGGTTATTGGTGACTATGAAGTTAGCCTGTTAATACCATGTGCTACTTTTCACCAGCACAAACTAATTGTACTCACAGCATGCTTCACTTGCATGAGCTAGATTTTATAATTATATAGATAAACAGTATAATTGCATTATCAACAAACACTAGTTGCACTATTTGAAATATGTAATTTTTGTACTTATGTTTTGAAATTTTCAATGTGAGAATCTGTGATCATGGTGCCCACTATTCTGTGGTCTATGGGAATTGGGCATTGGGTAGGGTTGTTGCAAGTCTGTTGCCTGCTTTCCTGGGCCACCTTTCTCCTTTTCTTGATAGATTTTGTTTGTCTCTCTGTAAATACAAGGACTGATAGGTTTACAAATCACTGCAAGGTTTAGTTCAATAAGGACACCAATAATTTATGTAATGTTCACTGCTTCAAGCACTCTAGTTACTGTTTGTTTCCCAACCTATTTATTTGACTTTTTAATGCCATCAACAGCACTGATAGGTTGCTTTTTAGGCCTTGCAAACAAGAAGACTATAACAGTGCAGCCAGTGACCGGGAGATTGTGGTGGCCCTCTAAACAACCAAAGCTAAAAGAAGCAAAACAAGGCTACCAACCTCTATGACAAGTTTGTCATGCACAAGGGATTTCACAAGATGGCCAAAGTTGTGAAGAACCCGATATAAAACAACTCTCATCCCATGCCCAATCTTTTATGTAGTTTGGGGCCTTTGGTGTAGTTCTAGATGAAGCTGCTTTGAGCATAGAATGCAGTTTTGCTTTATATATAAGAAAATCCAAGGCTTATCTACTAGAATGAGGTTCTTCAATACTTGTAAGTCATCCTTGAGATTAAAAAGTTTGTACTAGTGCTGGACTGCTGGTAGTATTTGCACTAACAACTTATGTAATTACCAACATGAGGTTCACATGCATGAGCTAGTTCTCTTATTAGAGGCATATACAATATAATTGCATTAACAACCTATAGTATTTGCACTATTTGTAACGTGCAATTTTTGGTATTCTTGTTTTGTAATTTTTGAAGATCATATTCGTTTTGCTTTTTTGCAGTAGAACGAAAATTGTACTCTGTTATTTTTTATTTTTGTTCGAGTTTTTCTACATTGACAGATCCGTTAAGTGTGTTCATTTATGGCCAACCGTTCAAAAAAAATTAGTATGTTTACTGGGCCAATAGTTCGATTCTGGCCGAAATAAGCACCAACTTGAGTTAACGGGTGCCAGAATTTGCACCCGTTAAGGTTTGGCAGGCTCGGGCTTGGTTGGGTTTGCAGGTTCAATCGTGGACCCGTTTGGGCTTAATTTTTCTAAATCCCAGACGACTGGGATATAGCAAGTCCCAAAGTAAAAACATCCCACGTTTTCTTTTCCCCAAATCCAGCACCACTGCCCACCACCCGCCTCTACACCAATGATTATGCAGAGTTGCACTTTTGCGCTCTATGGTGGCTGCTATTTTTGCCCACGGCTATAAATTCCATTGATTTACCGTGGTGAGTATTTTTTATTTATCTTGGAGGGCACATTACGAGGCCCGTCAAAAAAAAAGGTCATGGCCCAATGTGCCCAGCCGAGGCCCAGTCTGGCGGCCTAATATATATAACGAACTTAAGTTTATGGTCTCTCCAAATCACACACTCTCCTTAGCGCCACACCGGCACCCTCATCCTCACGCGCGTGACACACTCCCGTGAGCCGCAATGCGTCTCCCTCTCACACGTCAAGTTTGCTCGTAAACTAGCCGGTTCTTTGTCCCGCAAGTACGTTGGTTATCCTTTGGTGGTTTGCTTGTAAACCACTTCGTGCCTCACCACGCAAGAGTGATTACCTCGCCGCGTTCTGTGGCTCATGGCAGTCTGGGCGTCCAAAGCCATCGTGGTATGTTAGGTCCGGACCACATTCGGCGTCATCAGTATCTTTCCTAGCATGCCCCTGTTATGCAGACTCGACGGCCATGTTTCTTCAGTGATCTCTTTCTTTCCAGCTGATTACCGTCACTAGGCTTAAGTCTTTTTGTTATTGAGAGAGAAGCAATGATCAGCTTGCCCTTCTCGGCAAACCGCAAACGCAGTGACCTCGGAGGCTACAACTCTGTCTGCGTGAAGTTTTTGAAGGTGCGCTCTACCTTCTTTTTCCCCCTGCTCCAGCCAAAATTAAGAACCCTGTGTCACGGTTGTATCCGAACTCCGGGATGTCCTCCATTGGAAGTAGTCCCTGGGGGAGGCCGAGCTGCTCCAGCAGCTCTACAGACTTATTGCTACACACGGCATCTCTGGTGATGACCTAGTAGGCACCTGCGCTGTGGTTCTCGATCGATGGCCTGGGACGCCATGGCTTCTCTATCTGCTTAACAGATTGAGCTGCGAAACAGGAACAGGGCAGGCACGGCAGGATGGCGTAGTCGTGTGTTTACAGAGTGATGGGGAAGTGTGTTTCGGTGATACAGACATAGAAGCGGTGCAGTCTTATTTGACTTTGTTGACCGAAGGCGTTGAATTTGACAAGTGTGGTGCGCTTTCTGTTCCGGCGTGCTGAACTGCAAATTGACCATTTCTCATCATGTCCAACTGCATAAATCAATACTTGTATGCGTTTAGCCGCTTGAAGTATATAAAAACCTTCTATTTACTGTGATTTAGAACCAGCTTTCTACCAAAGGGTCTGAGTCAATACTCGGCAATGCCTATATTGCACTCCGCAGAGGCTTTGTCGAGTGTCACACCAGGCAAAAAAGTTGTTGGCAAAGACCTCTTTGCTCAGTGTTCTTTGTCAGACACTTGACAAAGTCTTTGCTGAGTGTCCGATAATCGACAAAGTTCAAAATGAAAAAAAACCCCAAAAATAATAACAATTTTTTTCGTCCTAGGCTCCCACCAGCCAACACCTGCAAACTCCTAGCCATGGTCTTTTTTCCACGCACTACGATATGCGTTGTATCACATATGTCTATATGTAGTTTTGGTTCCCCACATATTATAATAAATCACGAGTAAATTATTTATTTGAGATCCTTAACGAATTTAAATCAAAAAATTATCTACTACAAAGTTTCATACCTTTTCAAGATCTATAATTTACCTTTAGGAAGTTTTTTCATCCGAGGTCGTTTACGAAATTTAGCATTCAAATTTGACAAATTCAAATATCGTTTTGTATGACAAGATGAACTCAAATGAAAAAATTTCAACTACAATGTTTTCTAACTTTCTGAGATCTACAAAGTTTATTTTGGGTATTTTTCCATCCAAGGTCATTTAAAAAAAATCAAATTTTAAAATTTTAAATTTCAAACATACATTTGCATGACAAGATAAACTCAAATAAAAAAATTTCCAACTACAACATTCAATTTGTCAAGATCTACAAAGTTTATTTTAGGTGTTTTTCCATCCGTGGTCGATTAAAAAAAATTAAATTTTGAATTTTGAAAATTTAAACATAGTTTTGCATGACAAGATGAATTCAAATGAAAAAGTTTCCAACTACAATATTCTATAACTTTTTAAGATCTACACAGTTTATTTTGGTTGTTTGATCATGTGTTCATTTGACATAGTGGTCTAACATTGTTCACAAATCCTATATCTCTCTTGTAGTTTCAAGAAACTTAGAAGAGAGAGACGTTGTGAACAATGTTTCTATCGATTTGTCAAATGAAGAATTAACTAAAATAAACTTGTAGATGAAGCTATACAACTTTTTAGTAGAAAGGTTTTTCATTTGAATTAATTTGCTGTCTCAAAATGTATTTTGAAAAATCTTTTTGCCTAGTGCAAAAAAGCACTCAGCAAATAGGACTAGATTATTCACTTGACATCTTTCGTACCCAACCATTTCATTGACTTCTCGTTACTCTCCAAGCACAAAGCAGGCAGCAGCATCAAAGGTATCAGAAAGGCCGGTGCCAATTTTCTAAAAAGAAGAAGAAGAAGAAGAAAGGGCAGTGCCGGTCTTGTGGTATGCTTGGTTTGTCCTTGACGGGGACTAGACGAGTTGCTCTGAAGATCTTTTATTAAAAAATTTGAACCATGCTTGGAGCTCCAGCCCCAGGCCCATATCAAGAATTAAAGATGGACTAAGTAAAAGCAACATATCTAGTGCAAACCAATCTCTTCATGTAAATCAAGCAAACTTCTAATCTGAGCCACGTGATATTGATCTAAGGGGGTGCCCGGGGGGGAGGGGGGGTGGGGTTTGCAAAGTTATGATTTGAAGCAGATGGTTAAGCGTAAAATTACGCAATCCCCTGCGTCCCCCAAATTTAGAGGTTCTAAGTTTGAACAGGTGGTCTAATTTGCACTAGATACGTTCCCATAAGTAAATGGGATGGGCCTCGCATGGTCATCTCGAAGACTAGTCAACCATATTGATGCATAAAAAATTCAATGCTTTTGCTAAAAAAAATCAAAGAGTAAATGCTTTCTTCCGTCATCAATCATTTTGTTTCAGGATAATAGTATTGTATAGTTTCGCCAAGGTAAAAGTTGAAATTGCTACGCAAATCAAATTAATTGAATGAGGAAAGATAAAATAATCCTTCTAATTTAAATTTAAAACAGAACATCATTCTGGAATGGAAAAGGAGAAAACAAATGCAGCGCAATCAAGCAATTATACAGATTTGTAGTTTAAAAAGGTCATATATAAGCTCATGGAGAATGTTTTTTTAGCCTTATAAGCAGACTGATGTTTCTTTGCGCCTGTCATTTATGTCTCGTCCGGTGATTCCTTATTCCCCGAGGGAAAGGGCTGCAGCATCAAAGCTGTCGGAGAGGCCGGTGCCAGTCTTGAAGGTGACCTTCTCTGGTGAGGCCTCCGGGACGTAGACCTCAACGACGCTGAGCCAAAGCATCAGCTCCTTTGTCTTGACACCAGTGACCTTCCTTAGCTTGCCTTTCTCGGCGAGTGCCGTCACCTCGGTGGCATACGAAACCGTCTGCTTGATCTTCTTGAATGTGTGCTCCACCTTCTTCTTGCCTTGCACCAGCCAAAAGAACCCTGTGTCGTGGTTGTACCCGAACTCCTGGATGTCCTCCATTGGAAGGAGGCCCTTCGGGAGGCCGAGCTCCTCCAGCAGCTCAACAGACTTCTTCCTGCATGCAGCATCTCCAGTGAAGACCGCTGCACCGGCGCGGTGGCTTTCGATGGCCTGGGACGCCATGTACAAATGGAGCTGTGAGTAGAAGCAACAAAGAGACTGTACTTGTAAACTGGAGCTGGTTGCTTTTGAGTGATCAGAGCAACAGCACATATATATAGGCACGCTGAGAAGCGGTGCAAGACGACGTGCAGTCTTGTTTGACTTTGCTGGCAAAGGGCGTTAAACTTGACATGGACCATTTTGGTGTGCTTTCTAGTCCGGCGTGCTGACTGCAAAATTGACCATTTCTCTCCACGTCCCAGTTGTATTGAACTAATATATGCTAGCAGTTAATTCTAAGAAAAATGAATCAAAACTAGTTTTTTTTGCGAAGTGAATCAATACTAATCTAAATACTCCGACGGCCGTTGCAAGGTCGCTTGGCCACAGGTGTGCGCACCTAAGGACCTCGGTGGGCTGGGAATCCCGGACCTAAGGATCCTCGGTTTCGCGCTACGCCTCCGGTGGGAGTGGTCGCGCCGGACCAAGCCGACCTCAGCTTGGGCACTCCTCCCACCCAAGCACGAGCGTGTGACTTCCGCCATGTTCGTCTGCTCGGTCACCGTGGATGTCGGAGATGGGGCCTCCGCAAGGTTTTGGACCAACGCCTAGCTACTGGCTGGGGCTATTCGATCCTTCGCTCCCAACCTCTTCAAGGCCGTCGGGCGCCGTCGCTTAGGACGCTCCGTCAAGGATGCCTTGGAGGATCGTCGTTGGGTGCGCGATATCACTGGTGCGCGCACTGCACCTGTCCTCTACGAGTATGTCCAACTATGGCGACTCCTCTGCGAGGTACAACTGCGCCCTCTGGAGCCGGACTGCTTCGTCTGGCGGTGGACGGCCGATGGGCAATACTCCGTGCGATCGGCGTACAGGTCCTTCTTCGTTGGCTGGACGCAGATGGAGGGGGCCAGGGAGCTTTGGCGCGCTGCCACCCCCCCGAAGGTGAAGTTCTTCTTTTGGCTTGCTCTGCACGGCAGGCTCTGGACCGCGGATAGGCGGACACAACATGGACTGCAGACAAGTGCATCCTGCGCCTTATGTGACCAACTTGACGAGACCACGGACCACCTTCTTTGCTCGTGTGTGTTCACCCGCGAGATTTGGTCGCGGCTGCCGAACACCATTGGTTACCCAGCAGCTACTCCCAGCCACGATGACACACTACTAGGGTGGTGGCTGGCGGCCCGACACTTGTTCCCATAGGCCCTGCAGCGAAGCCTCGACTCACTCGTCCTACTCGTGTCTTGGTGTCTGTGGAAGGAGAGGAACAACCGCACTTTCGATCACCGACCGTTGACGACGACGCTGGTCCTCGCTCGGATCATGGACGAGGCAAACACTTGGATTGGAACTGGGTAATGGGTGTCTAGCGCTGCTCGTTGCTTTGGCCGCATAGGACGCACGCCCCGCTAGCTCGTCGCGACACTCGTTTTTTACTTAGTACAACCTAGTTACTCCGCCACTGGGTGGCGATTTGTGTAATGTGTTCACTCTAGGATGACAACGATTCCTCGCCGTGATCATCATTAGAAATTGTAAACTCTCCTGATTCCACTTAACGAAGCACGTGCCAAGCCACGCTTTCGAGAAAAAAAATACTAATCTAAATTTTAATTTTAGCTGCTCCCAATACAGACCTTTTGTTTGTGACGGGCAAATAACTTTTTGGGCTACTATTGCCTTGTTATTACTGGTTCTCAGTACAAACTGATGGGTTTTTTCTTTTTTTTCTACTTTTTATTTTGAAACGGCTCTATTTTTTCATTTTCTTTTTTTTCTGGGAACACTGATCAGTTTGTGTTCCTTGTATTCCATGTCTAACATATATAAATAATAATAATAATGATGTATGGTGGCGGATCGAGCTCGGATTCGGACATCGCCAGAAGCGCAGCCGCCGCGCATTGTCATCGGGCTACCTGGAATTTGTTGGGCCCATAAATCTTACCGTATGGGCCCAAAGTGTTGTGCTACGTTGAATTGAATTATGAAAGGGGCCGTAGCAGGTGGCCTGTTAGTTGCTACCACCGTGCATATATATAAATTTTAAGAAGCAAACAATGGATCGTTTTACCAAATACGAATTGAATAAATGAAAAACAGAAGTGGGTATATATAAAAATAAAAATTTGTCATATTTCTTTCGCTAGGATGCCAAACAGTAGCTGGGGAAAGAGCTTTCCACATTGATATGCATGCCACGATAACTAGATTTTCCTAGGAATCGAAGTTTCTTCATGTCTAAATCCTAGTGCTCGTATGTTTTCTTAGGTTTTTCTCAATATTTATTAATGCTACACATTAAGTGATAGGCGACGTCCCTATCGACAGTGAGGCGAAAGACAAAAGGAAAAATAACATCATTATTCCGAGAAAGGGGAAAGGAGAAAAAAAACATCATTATTCCTCCCGTGGAAGGAGGCCTTTGGGGAGGCCGAGCTCCTCCAGCAGCTCCATGGACTTCTTCCTGCACGGGGCGTCTCCAGTGACCTCTGCACCGGTGCGGTTGGTACTCGATGGCGTGGGACGCCATTGTTCGTTTGCTATCTGGTTTTACAAATGGAGCTGTGAGTAGCAGCCCCTAATAATGAGAGTGTAGATGCAAATTGTAGCTGGCAGCTTTGGATGATGGGAGATGAAGCAACAGCTAATATAGACAGAAAACAAGACGATGTGCAGTCTTGTAAGACAGCGTGCTTTCTAGTCCCTGCGTTCTGAACTGCAAAATATTTGTCTGGTGGCTCTCGATGGCCTGGGACACCATTATTTTTTTTTTTTTTTTTTTGACAAACGACACCGTTATTTCTTTGCTATCCGCTGTTCCAAATAGAGTGTGAGTGGCGGACGGCAATAACGAGATTGTAGTTGCACAATGTAGCTGGCAAGTTTTAATAGTGATGAAGTGGTTTGTGTGATGGGAGTTGCAGCAACGTGCATATATATATATATATATATATATATATAGGCAGGCAGCTTCTATAGACAGAGAACAAGCAGTGTAACGTATGACAACCAGATAGGATTGTTGAGCATATAATCAGCTAAATTGTCCACTGGACTTAAAATACTCATTTAACAAGTTCGAGGCAGGAGCATGGTTTGATTAACTAGCACTACTGGAAACTCACATTTTTCCGTGGGTACAAAAGCCCACAGAAAAATACGAATACCCACGAAAAAATATTTTTCCAAAGGTGAACCGACAGAAAATTACCCACGGAAATAGAATGACAGAAAAATTCAAATTTTTTTCTGTGTGTTCACCGTCAGAAACAATTTTTCTGTGGACCGTACACCCACAGAAAAATTGTTAGCCCAGATTAAAAAGAAAATTTTTTGTGCGTCAATCCTCACAGAAAAAAGAAACTAACACACAGAAAAATATGCATTTTTCTGTTGGTATAACTAAACTCACAGGAAAAAACAAAATCAACATGCAAAAAAAAATATTTTGATACAGTAGCAACATCATATTAAAATATATATATTGTCCATACTATAATTTCACAACAAATCACAATATACTGTAGTCCCATTATAACACATCAGATCTTATAACATTATAAGTATCATACACAAAGGTTTGCCGAGTTTAAATATTCACATGATGACATGGTGCTTCCCTACTGCCCTACGCCGCCATGTGCACCCACGCTATTATGTGCTTCTGGGATAGCACCAACCTCCATGACTGTTTCCACGCCGTAAGTCTTCAGGCTCTACATTTTTATAACATAGAATGCAAAAAAAAAAAAAATGAGCTCATTGGCATCCACGCTGAAGCCGAATCTCTGCATAACTAGTATTTAACTGAATATGGTAGCTAGTATTGACAAGCAATCAAGAAGATAGCTACTATTTAGCTTGCTAAAAGCAATTAGGTCAATACCTCAGTGCTTTGTGTTACCTATTACCAGACTTATCTCCAATAGGCCCCTAGCATAGTGGTTCAGTGTTGCATGAGATTAAATCTGCAAGCACAAAAAGCTGCGTAAGATTGAATCTGCAAGCATAAAAAAATAGATCTGGCCAAAGCTTAAAAACCTTGTGCATCTAAATGAAATATCTAGCCTCTTGTCTCACCAAATTGTAGTAAGGAAAGAACTATATGACAACGACCAATGAGTTCATCATTTCCCTAAGTTACAGAAATTATTTCACACAGAACCACAAAACAGCAGTGGCATGCTTACACAAGTTGCTTACCTACTCCTTCATCAGACTAAAGTATTCCAAGTCCGGCTCTAATACTTCCAATGCTACACAAAGATGAAACTGTGTCAAGCTTAGGCATAGGGTAGCAATGAAGTGTACGAAATTATAGGCATTATATGCATGCTATGGTGATGGAAAGGTGAAAGAAATCCATATAAGCTGTCAAATTATTTGGAGGCAGCATCATAAGTAGAATAAATTGCATAAATTTAGTATTGTCCACCTGCTACATGAGATGCAATATGAAACAATCCAACAGCTAAAAGATATAGCTACAATATTTAACCTTTGCCTCACCAACAGTTTTGGACTAATATAGCCTGCTTTTTTAGCTATTTAGAATATTAACAAAAAAAACAGCATGCTTTAGTATTGTCCAGTCAATCTTTAAGACTAACCAGATCCAAGCTAAAGAACTTTCATGGATACACTTGGGATTAGATTAGAACTGATTCTAAAACAAACAGTTTTGCACAAAAATAATGGAGGGGCAGGCATATCTAGGTCTAATCTGGTGGGGACGGGAAGCACCTGGTGTGCCCGCTATCTGGCACGGGCGTTGCACAGGAGGGGCCGCTCGCCGGGACGGGCGGCGCCGACAGCGGATCTGGGGCAGGCAGAGGCTAGCGGCGCCGGCAGCGGATCTAGGGCAGGTGGAGGCCGGCGACGCGGCGCATCGGCAGGGGCCGCCTGTCAGGACGGACCGCGTCCGGGAGCCTGCCAAGTGCGAGGGCGCGCGAGGAGGGGACGCTGGTGCTGCACGATGAGAAGCTGGGAATAGGGGAGGTCGCCATGGGAGGAGCAGCAAGGAGTTTTGTCGGCATTGATAGGGAGGGAAGACCACGAGAGAGAGCACGGGGTACGCACGGGAGGAGACAAGCTGCAGGCGGTGCTGTGGTGAAGGGAACTGGGGTTTGGGAGGGAAACCTGTTCTAGACCATCGGACCAAGTGATGGACGGCTGCTATCAATCGAAGTTGCAGCTGGGCCTATGGGGTGTATTGGGCTTATCTCACATTTTGGGCTACAATGGTGTTGTCTTTACCCACGTATCCTTTTTCTTTTTTTTTCTTTTCGTTTGCTGTTAGAAATATATTAAATTTTAAGATAACAAAAATGGTTTCAAATGAAAAATGACTTCAAACAAAAAAGTCATTAAATCACATACTTGTAAAACTCATCAAGGTCTACATTTTTCTGTGTGTCTGACTGTATTTTTCTGTGGGTTTTATCACACACGGAAAAAACATGTATTTTTTCGTAGGTTTTATAAGAACTCATGGAAAAATTTAATTTTTCTATGTGTGTGATTGTATTTTTCTATGGGTTTCATCATGCACGGAGAAATCATATAATTTTTCTGTGGGTTTTTGTATTTTTCTGTGAGTTTTTATAGAAACTCACAGAAAAATTCTATTTTTCCATGGGTACCGAGAAAAATGCACAGAAAAATTCGACACCCACGGAACAATTCGAGTTTTCAGTAGTGTAGACATAAATATTTAATTTCCACAAGAAGGTTCCATTCCTCTGATGCATCTTATAAGCAATGCACAGAACTGTATGACTAAAAACTATACATAGATACATGAAGTCATTTTATATGATAAATAATATATAGTACCTATTATACTAAAGTACGCATATCATCATCCGGCCGGCCTATCTCTCGGAACGTGTCTTCCATGTTCATAGATAAGAAAATACTGAAATATTTATTGATAATATGTTTCAACTTTCAAGACCATTTTCGTTTATATTTGAAATTTCAACATGACAAATAAAAAGGAGGATCGGAGATCACACGTGCCTTGTTTATCAATCAAATGTACAAAAAATACTTGTTTATGTCTCAAGGTAGATTAAAGTTGATATCCTTTCTATCATTTTGATTTTTTTGAAGAATTATAGAGTATGGAGGATCGAGATGGTGTCCTGTGATGATACTTACATGATATTAAGTCAATGATAAAAATTGCAGAGGTGGATGTGCTGGATCAATAAAAAACAGCTATGTCGTCTTGTTCATGCCATGATTGTGTGAATGAACAGCAGTAGAGTCCCTCTCTAGCGCTTGTGTTTTGCAGCATTTTCTTTAGAACAAAGAATATATTAATATCCTAGCATCTGAATCCATTGTGCATATGGTTATTCCTTATTGTAGAGTTATAGACCTGAATCTCAACTTGAAAAAAGAAGGAAAAAAAAAGAGAACCTCCACCAACATCAAACCACTGCACTGCATGTACCGTAGTTTACAGCAAAACCTCCTCACACTGGAATAATCGCCACTAAGCAGGACTACCCGCCGTCATACCACGCAGGTCACTTGGCAATGCAAACTACTGGCAACCACCTCCCACATCAGCCGCCTCGCAATCTTCGTGGGCACAACTAGCGCCCGGTCTCTCCGGGACTGCCGCCCTCCACCAAGAAGGCGCCAAACACTCCAATCGCTGTGCCAACGCCCTTCGTGACCACCTGCCAATGCCATGGACACTAGATTCCGAATCATCAACTAGGCCTCTACCTTGTTGGCAACCACCATGACTAGCATAACATGAGCTTCCAAAGCCATGCCTCAAACAAGGGGAATGATGCCACAAATGCCACCGTCACCTAACTAAAAGGTTAATGTTTACACCTAGGAATGGTGCTCCATGCAAGAAAAGAGGGCTGAGATGGACGCATCCAAGGAAGTTAACGGTGCCCGCAGGCGTCGCAATCTCCGGCCCGAAAGGGTATGGCTTTCGCCAAGCCCCCGTCCCCGACCTCCTGCACAGGCCTCAATGCTGCCTTGGCAATCTAGGACTGCCACCCATCATTCCCAATTGGAGCTCAGCCTTGCACAAGGTTTTCTAGGACACAGGAGCCAAGGGAAGCATGACAACATCGATCGCCATAGTGCAACATCACTGTCTGCTGCCCTCACTGGTAGCCAGCCACCATACCGCCGCCTCGCCATGCTGCAGAGCGTGGCCTAGAACGCACTACAGTTTCCATAAGAACTAGGGCACAGAGCCCAGGCACACACCTTAGCATCGTTGACAGCCATGCACGGGAGCTACTGGCTTGATCCTAGTCGGTGATAGTCCTGACAAACACGGGTGCGCGAGCACCTCCCCGATACAAATCCGGTGAAGGTGTTGTTAGATCAGCACTCACCAGGGTTGAAGCCAACCTTTGGCACCTGCCTCGCACTGCACCTCCTTTTTTTCTGCGAAGTGTGCATACCGCACACAAATGTACCACAGCAACCTAGGCTGGGTAGGGTGTGCTTTCAAGAGGATCACGCACTGCACCTCCTTTGGGATAGAGGGAGGGAGGAAGGGAGGGAAAGAGAGAGGGCTTGGCCGCCTACGTCCTTGCCCCCTACCGGCCTCCGGCGACGAGCTCCGACGACAGCTAGGTGCTGGTGGCGTGGGGGATGACACAATGGCGGCGGTGGGAGGCGCCACCCAAGTCGCCCTACGAGAGTGTGTTTGTGGTTCCATCGAGTGACCAGCCTATAGGTCGGTGCCCTTAGGCAAAGGTGCACATGCACGAGACAAGCAATGGTGGCAACATGGCTTTATTGATCGGCTGCATGCTCGCTGCAGATGTGCACAAGGAGACACCCAATCCCAAATCATAGAGACTCGTCGTCACTATGTCAGATGTGCACAAGGAGACACCCAATTTATTGGCATGTACTCTAGGCACGACTGTAATTTATCATTAGAGACACGTGGGAGCCGTAGCACGCTGGGCACTGGCCAGCACGGAACACACCTCGTATCATGCCTCAACCTTCCATGTCCGCGGGCTAGCGAAGTAGATTGGTAAGCATGAATATTCAATTAACACATCCAAACAATCCTTTTGGTTTATATTTGACAAAGAACATCATTATTCAAATAAATAAAGGGAAAAGTTGAAAAGAAATACAGAGACACCAAGCAATTACAGAGTTTTCTTGTTTTCAAAGGATCATATAAGATCATGGAGCACGGCTTTTAGTATTAAGTAGGCTGTGGCTTTGACGTGCTTATAATTTTGTCCCATCAGGTGCTTCCTCATTCCCCAAGCGCAAAGGCAGCGGCATCGAAGCTTTTGGAGATGCCGGCGCCGGACATGAAGCTGACCTTTTGTGGCGACTTCTCTGGAATGTACATTTCGAGGATGCTAATCCAGAACACCATCTCCTTCGTCTTGACACCAGTGATCTTGGTCATCTTGCCCTTCTCAACGAACGCCGTGACCTCAGCAGCGTACGACACCGTCTGCTTGATTTTCTTGAAGGTGTGCTCCACCTTCTTCTTCCCCTGCACCAGCCAAATAAAGCCTGAGTTGCGGTTGTACCCGAACTCTTGGATGTCCTCCAACGGAAGGAGGCCCTTGGGGAGGCCGAGCTCCTCCAGCAGCTCCACAGACTTGTTCCTGCACATGGCGTCTCCAGTGAAGACCTCTGCACCAGCACGCTGGCACTCGATGGTCTGGGACGATGCCATTGTTTCTTTGCTATCTTGTTTTACAAATGGAGCTGTGAGTAGAGGCGGGCAATAACGAGATTATAGTTGCAAAATGTAGGTGGCAGCCTTGAATAGTGATTGAGTGGTTCTGTGTGATGGGAGACGGAGCAGCTGCGCATATATATATAGGCAAGCAGTTTGTACAGACAGAGAAGCAGTGTAAGATGACGTGCAATTGTTGGACTTTGTTGCCAAAAGGTGTTGAATTTAAAGAGGACGACGTGCACTCTTGTAATACGGCGTGCTTTCTTCTAATACATCAAAAAAATCTGAGCCATTGATTTTTAAATTTTTTTAGACTAATAGATTAACTAATTTTGACATAGGAAAAAGACAAAAATCTTTCAAAATCCCCAAATCACGATGACCTGGTCACGGAGACAGAGGCTGCTTTGCTTCCTTTCTTCCTTTTCTGTGAATATAAGAAACTAATGAAATTTTCGTTGATTATATGTTTCAACATTCAAGACCTTTAATGTTTAAAATCTCAACATGCCAAATAAAAAGGATCTACCATATCTGCCAGATCACACATGCATCAATCAAATCTTAAAAAACATATTTTTTGTGCCTCAAGGTAGATTAAAATTTATATCATTTATTTCATTTTTAATTTTTAAATAATTCTACAGTGTCTTGTGATGATATTTACATGGTCTTAAATCAAAGATAACAGTTGTAGAGATGGATATGCTGGATCAGCACAAAACAACTGTGTTGTCCATGCCATAAGTAGGGTCCCTCTCTAGTGCTTGTGTGCTGCAGCATGTCGCACCATTGAGTGGCCATCCTCTAGGTCGGTGCCCTTTGGCAAAGGCGCACATGCATGATACAAGGAATGGCAGCAACATGACTCTACTGATCGGCTCCGAGCTCGCGTAGGGCCATAGGGCCAAAGTCTCAAGTAACGAAATCATATGAAAAATTCCCAAATCAGAAAGCCCAGTTTATTGACATAAAGAGATGTGCACAAAGAGATGCCCAGTTTATTGGTATCTACTCTAGACGCGACTGTAATATGTGACTAGAGACATGTGTTTATGGAACATCTCTCAGTTGAGTGGTTTCCCATAAGCAATAGACATAACCATGGCGGCCGTAGCCCGCTGGGTGCTGGCCAGCAAGGAACACCTTGTATCTGCCTTGACCTTCCTTGTCCGTGGGCTTGCGAAGTAGATTGGGAATCCAAGCATGAGTATTGAATTTTTTTAGATAATGAATACAAAAGTTTTGGATTCATCGTTTCTCTAGGAGGAAGAATCAAACCAATCATTCCAGACTCACACCAAAACTAAAAAGCACGGTTCTAATGTCCAAGACGATAAGAGAAACTCAATGCATCAGAAGAAAATAGAAATACGGCGTGAGTATTCAATTAGCAGTGCCAAATAATCCTTTTGGTTTATATTTGATAAAGAACATTATTATTCCGAGAAAGGGAAAAGGAGAAAAAAATACAACAAGCAATTATACAGATTTGTTGTTTTGAAAGGATCATATGATATCATGGAGCATTGTTTTTAGCATTAACCCAGCTGAGGCTTTGACGTGCCGATTATTTTCTGTCCCATTTGGTGATCCCTCATTCCCCAAGAGCAAACGCAGTGGCATCAAAGGTTTTGGAGATGCTTGCGCCGGACTTGAAGGTGACCTTCTGCTGCGAGGCCTCTGGGACGTAAACCTCGATGATGCTAATCCAGAGCATCAGCTCCTTGGTCTTGATGCCAGTGATCTTTGTGATCTTGCCCTTCTCGACAAACGCTGTGACCTCAGCGGCATACGACACCGTCTGCTTGATTTTCTTGAAGGTGTGTTCCACCTTCTTCTTTCCCTGCACCAGCCAAATGAAGCCCGAGTTGCGGTTATACCCGAACTCCTGGATGTCCTCCAGTGGAAGCAAGCCCTTGGGGAGGCCGAGCTCCTCCAGCAGCTCCACGGACTTCTTCCTGCACGCGGCGTCTCCAGTGATGACCTCTGCACCAGTGCGGTGGGTCTCGATAGCCTGGGACGCCATGGTTTAACAAAGGGAGCTGTCAGTAGCAGGAAGCAAGAGACTATAGTTGTAAACTGTAGCTTGCTGCAAGTGATGAAGTGTTTTGGTGTGATGGGAGATGGAGCTAGCGCATATATATAGGTAGTCGGCTTGTATTGACAGAGAAGCAGTGTAAGACGACGTGCCCTCTTGTAAGACGGCGTGCTTTCTAGTCCGGTATTCTGAACTGCAAAATTAAGCATTTGTTCCCACATGCATCCAGCTGCAATATATCAATGCGCTGAACTTTTAATACGGATGTAACGAGATTCAAGCTAGAAGGAGCATGGGTTGATTAAAGGCCTATTTGGATTCACTATCAGATATAACTGTTTTTTTTGAAGAATTATCAGATATAATTGTTAGCTGGCTAATAACTCATTATCTGATTTGGTCTACATAATGTGATAGTTGTTACGTATCTAGAAGAGTGTAACAAAAGTGAGTTTATGAGTTGGAATCGAGGGAGTAGTTTATTATCTATACTTTTTGGATTCGAAAGATATTATTATTAACAGCTAATGACTATTTGTGGGGATCCATCATAAAGAATTAGTTTTCTCAGGAAGGTTCCATCCCTCCGATACATCTTGTAAGTAATGCACGGAACGACCATGACTGAAAAACTAATTCCAATGGAGCTCATGGTGTATTATATTAACTACAATATTGTACCAATCGAGTCATTGTCAGCAAGATAGAGGCATATTGCGATCAACTAGACCCAGATAATTAAATAAAGTGATTTCATATGGGGAAAAAAAGACAGAGTAGCTATTATACTAAATAGAGTAGCTATTATACTAAAAGAACGAATCGATCATATTGTCATTTACGGAACGCGTGAATGTGATAAAAACAATATATACTAAAGCCCACGGTGTCTCTCAGGTGTTTCTGCCTCTCTCTCGGATCGTGTCAATGTGTCAAGCCGTCTACTACGGATCGCGCTATGCAGGGCATTCCTTGCATCATTACATTGTGTCTTCCACGTTCATAGATAAGCTGTCTTTGTTCACAAAAAAAAAGTAAGCTGTCTTGACGTTAGTATTTAGAGATCCTCAATGAGCCGTGATGCAAGTGGCTATCTTTTATTGGTAGGTGGTTGAATTGCAAATACCTCCTCGTACGATATGCAAAAGTATCCTGCCCCCATGTTTAATAATTGTCGCGTAATGCCGGAGCAGATCATAGATAACGTGGTTAGGTTTCTTGTTGTGGAACCAACCCACCCAGGTTCTAAGTCCTCTCGACTTGGCACGAGTGCTCGAATTTTCCTGGATTTGATCTAAAATTTTTCGACGTTATGCTTTGAGTGGTAAGTAATGTACTCATCGATAATGAGGCGCCGGTGGTCACTTCGAGAATCTCAAGATCTGCCGGCTCAGACCTTCTAAAGTGCTCATAGGGATGGGGTTTGCATATGTGTGTTCATAGTGATTAGTTTACATGCGTGTTGTGGGCAGTCTGTGTTGTACTGTATAATTTTAAAACACATTTTTCTAACTCGCTCCACAATTATTGCCATGGAACCGCTACCAATTTTTTAGAGAAAAGATTCCCTATGTTATTATGCAAAGGGTGGCATTAGCGTCGGACGTCTGGCGTGAGACACGCTCAGATGCCCCTCATATCCTTTCGCGGAACATAAGCCCCCGCACATCCATGTGACATAGGCCCACACATCTCCCTCTATTTTCTATACTGTTCTCATTCCTCTATGAGTGCCCCTAGCCTATCCGCATGCTCACTACATCTACCTTTGCATGCCCTCGTTGTCGCTATAACTGCAGTACCATGAACCTATTATTGCAAAACAACATGGGAAAAATTGTTGCAGCATTAGCCTGATACATCAGAAACACCACGAAAAAAATTATTGCAACAACACATGACAAACTGCCGCAACATTAGGACGAAGGAGTTGAAACATTTAGAGCATATTGTCCCAACACTGGGTGTCAAGCATATGAAACAATGCTGAAATAAAAACACTTGCAACAACATCGAACGGCTACAACATGATATTGAAACAGTTGAAACATTAAAAAATGTATGTTACAATATTTGTGCCAAGCATATGAAACAAAACACAAAAACGAATGAAACAAAGAAATATAACCTGTTGTAACAGCGCAATGCTCCCGCAACAACATTGTTGATGCAAAATTCTTATCTGCAAACACACCGGGCTAATACCCAAATTCAATATCCGAAGCGTGCCAGTCGATTTGACCTATTAATCGACAAGGATGATAAATTGAATAAAATCCAAACGAGACGACAGCGATACGTCCGGACATCAAAGCTCAGAAGGTATTCGATAACTGTTGAACAGATCAGACGAGACGACAGCGATACGCCCGAAAGTCAAAGCCTGAATCGTGCTCGGTAGACGCGGAACCTGCAAGGTCGCCGGAGATCAAGTTGATGCAGCCCGTCGATTCTTGAAAGAACTCGTTGAAAAAGAAAAGATACTTGACGAAGTCATCGAAAAGTAAAGTACTGGTAAAGGTAAATTGCGATAAAAAGTAGATTTGTTTATTGATGCTTGGATATCTATTATAATGCTCCTCAGCATATATTTATACTCCGCTAATCGAAGAGTCCTAATTTAACACGCAAAGCTCAAATATAGAAGAAATAAACTAATTCCTTATATGAACTCTATCTCTTTAAGAAAAAGAAATAAAACTCGTATAGGAGTTGGACTTAAACTATAATATGAAAAATCGTAAGCTCTGTATTGCCGATCCTTTGTCCGCTTTCGTCATGATGAAGTTATCTCCTCATCGGCACATCCCTGGCATCGGCAACAACCTTCTAGTCTTCCTGCCTATCTTATCGGCAATAGCTCTTCCGTCTCATCGGCAACGATCCTCTAACAGTTTTTCAGCTTCATCGGCAATGTATAAGATCAACATGCCCTTCATCGGCAACTACCCATCGGCAACTTCGGAAGCAATGCTGAAGAAAAACCACCCTCTTGCCGATTTAGTTTAGTCTCCCGATCCTTATTGACACGTGCCGAAAAACGGTATCAACACATGCCCCCAATTTCGGAGTATAAAATACTTTATGCACCGAAATTTCCTCTAGGTCATGATTACTCCTGTCAAAATATCCGAAACGCCTCCGCACCAGTCGGCCCAAAAATATCCCTTCATTGGAGCCCAACTCTCATTTTCACAAGCCGTGCCTTTGTCACCAAGCCTCGTCATCATAGATGAATCTCCAGAGGCACATCCTGCTTTGAACTACTTCCCGATCATCGGAGCTTTTACTAACACTATCTTCCATATATAGCTCCAGACAGGCACATCAGTAATTGTTTCAGATATTCAAACGCCCCAACTTGCAGTTGCCGATGCCCCCCAGAAAGCGGATGTTCAGACTATAGGAACCAAGCGTAACACTCCATCCGATGCAGATCCTCAGGCTAAGTGACCCAGAACATCACCTGCTTCCAATGCACCATCGGCCCCTCCTCCTCAGCTAGTGCTTGCCGATGTGGACACGCCAGAATCACCATCGGCACCCAGACCAATAAACTTGCCTATCACAGGTGCTGATTCACTGGTAGGCGTTGCCGATGCTTCACTTGGAGTACCTCAGACCGCCGCCTCTAGCCAAAGGTGGGAAATCGCTTTAAAGCAGGTAAGTTAATTGACTTACTTGTCATACTCATATTTCCAAGCTAACCAATTTTCTTCAGGAACAAGACTCTCTGGACAGCCTATTTTCATTTGCCATCAGTGATAAAGCATCCGATGATGAAGAGGATACCGAAAGTACTATTCTTGTTCTAGGAGCTGTTCCTGCCAATGTTAGATCCAAATTAGAGACCCTGCTTTTTCCTGTCAGAGCAGCTTTCAAAGCAATTCGTGGCCAAGTCCCTATCAATGTTGAGGAAGCACTTCTCACCGCAACTCGTCTCGAGTTTTGACAGACACAATATCAAAAAGCCAGCCAGCGTATTGCTGATCGGGCGATGCAGGAAAAGCTTTTATGAAGAATTGATGGATCACAAACGTACTGCTGATGAGAAACACAAGGACATCGGCAACCTAAAGACCTCCAGCACTGATCTTGATAAGAAGATTTCCCAACTATCGGCAAGATGAGCAGCTCTGCTGGCCGAACTCCATGAAGTTGAAACAGCTATAGAGGGCTTTGCCGATGATGCCGCTAGAGAAATAGAAGAGACCAATTAGATTTGCCTGCGTGCGATATCGGCAATTTACTCTATTCTCAATATGTAAACTCTTATTCATTGGCAATGTGTTGTATAACTCTGTCCTTTGGATTTATTAATTTATCCTGGGTCTTCACGCGCTTGCCTCAATGCTTCATTTGAATGATCCTCAAACTCTGTGCCTCAATAAATTGAATTCTCCCTTTTCCACTTGACCGTTCCTTAATTTCTAAAGCTCAATGGTCAGAATCTCAATGGACAGGCAAAAACTTTAGCTATAAATACTCCAGCCTTTCTCCCAAGCTCATTCACCTCGGCGTTCTTCTCAAAATTCGCATATACCTTTCTTCTTCATCAAGCACTTCCAATGGCATCTTATTCTTCGATGAACCAGGTATCATATCTGATCACACATTTATTACTTTTTGCAACTCCTTGTTTACTTTCTCGCTCTTGTCAGCTCATGAACCCCCTTAAAGAGATCTTGAAGTTACTAGAGAGTCCCTATGAGCTGAACGAGACGCAAAATGAACAAGTCAAGAGCTACTTGAACCAATTCCAAGCTGAAGTCTTCGCAACCTTCAGACATGGCCAACAGATGTACGCCATCGACATCCCCCAAGAGCTTCCCCGTTCTCTATCTGTTGTAGAGCAAAGACTCGCCATTCTGGAAGTCAGAAGAACCTGGATGATGCAGGATTTACAAGGCCTCACCAGAGAGATCAGAGCACTTCAAGTTCATGCTCACATCCTCGCATATATCACGTATGATACTGATAAGAACCTCCGTCGAGCTATTCGTACAATCAAGGAGTACTTAGGTCAAGAGTAGTCTTCTATATCGCCGAAACAAAAGTATTTTCTCCGATGTGTAATATCAACTGATTACGTGAAAATCAGCTTGTATCATCGTCTATGTAGATTTCGACCGATGTACCGATGTACTTATGGAAGATAAAATTCATAGCTTGATGATAGTAGCATCGGCATTCTTCAAACCAAAAGTCATTACTATCCATTCAAATAACCCCACATGACCTGGACATTTGAAGGCAGTCTTGGAGATATCTTCTTCGGCCATAAAGATCTGATTATATCCGGCGTTCCCATCCATGAAGCTAATAATCTGATGTCCAGCAGCAGCATCCATTAATAAATCGGCAACAGGCATTGGGTAGCCATCCATCGGTATAGTTTTGTTAAGATTCCTGAAATCAATACAGACACGAAGTTTCCCATTTTTCTTGTAGACAGGAACCACTTTAGAAATCCATTCAGCATATCGGCATTGTCGGATGAACTTTGCTTCAATCAACCTTGTTATTTTGGCTTTAATATCAGGCAACACTTTAAGATTGCATCGGCGTGCTGGCTGCTGATGTGGCCGAAATCCTTGTTTGATGGGTAACCGATGTTCAACAATTGATCGATCTAACCCGGGCATCTCTGTGTAATCCCAAGCAAAACAATCCCTATATTCTTTCAATAAAGCAATCAATTGTTCTCTACTCTGGAGATCTAACTTAGCACTAACAAAAGTCAGCCTTGGTCTATCGTCGTTACCGATATCTACTTCAACTAAATCATTTGCCTATGTAACCCCATGGCCTAGTTTGTCATCATCGGCAAAACTATCCATTTACAACTCATCTTCAGAGCCGACTGCTTGGATCGGTGGCAGCTCATAATCGGCAATCCTGAGGAACTCCGAATCCCATATTTGTCCTGATATGCACTTGGACCACTCGTAAGTTTCTGATTCTGCTGATGCAATTATATGAGATGAATCACCAGGAACCACCTCAACTTTATCTTCAACCCACTGCACGAGGCATTGGTGCATCGTAGAAGGAATGCAAGAATTAGCATGAATCCAATCTCTTCCTAACAGCAGATTATAAGCACCTTTTCCATCGATGACAAAGAACGTGGTCGGCAATGTTTTACTGCCGATGGTCAGCTCAGTGCACAGCGCTCCCTTGACCGGTGATATGCTCCCTTCAAAATCCTTGAGCTTCATGTCCGTCTTAGCTAGATCTTAATCTCCTTTTCTGAGCCTCCAAAACATAGCATACGGCATGATGTTAATCGCAGCCCCTCCATCTATGAGTATCTTTGACATTGGCTGCCCATCAACTCTGCCCTTGACGAATAAAGCTTTAAGATGCTGTCTCTCATCGTTGGTAGGCTTCTCAAAGACGGCCATCATCGGATCCAAGATCAGCTGAGCCACTTGTTCTGAAAGAACTCTCTCTTCCTCCTCATCGGCAAGTGCTCAAAATTCCATCGGCAACATGAAAACCATGTTGACATCTGCCGATGGGCCTTCATCTTTACGCTTCGGCTGCCACACTTGAGACTTTGCCTCACGGGGGTTGTCTTCTTTGCGCTCCTGTTGCATCTTTCTCTTCTGAGTTTTTGTCAGACCTTCAGGGCACCACTGAGGAAGCTTCGTCTTCCAGACGGGCTGATAAAATTTCACACTTGAATCTAGGCAGTTTCTATTGGGATCTCTACAGAGTATTGCCTCATCAGGGACTCTTGCATTGGCCATCTCCTCGAGCTCCTCTTGGTTCATCGGCAAGCAGTCGTCATGCCTGCCCAGCCTTTCATGTACACTGTTTCTGCCCCCCAGCGGATCATGTACCAATGCCCTCTCTCTGATCGGCTTATCGATATATCTGCTCTGATTACCATAGCGCGATCTTCTTTTTGCCCGATCGGCTCGATTATAACCATTGCACTCGGGGCAGTTATCAATCGTACGCAATTTAATGCCTTCTTCCCAGCAGTAGATGAAGAAGGGGCATCTCCAATTATCTTCATGCCGACGCCACTTTTTCCGATGCAACTCTCCCTGTCGCTGCCGATAGCGATCACCTAAAACTTCATATGGAGCAGGTCTAGGAGGTCTTCTGGAACTGCTGCTTTCTTCAACTATTTCCTTCCCCTTCAAGTCATCAGCAGTTACTTGATGTCTAGGATCTACCGATGTCCTCCTCTTAGCGCTTGCTGATGTTAACACTTTGGTTTTGCTTACGGCATCCACCATGTTTGTAGGGAAAGGATGTTGATCAATCTTCATCGGCCTCTGAGCTTTATAGTTATCAAATTTGATTCTCCCAGATTCAATTGCCGATTGCAATTGCTATCTAAAAACCTTGCAGTCATTGGTACTGTGTGAAGTTGCATTATGAAACTTGCAGTACCTCATCTTCTTCAGCTCATCTGCCGACGGAATCACATGATTGGGTGACAGCTTGATTTGGCCCTCTTGAAGCAGCAGATCAAATATTTTATCAGCCTTCGTGATATCAAATATGAACTTCTCTTGTTCCTTTTGACCAAAAGGACAAGAAATCGGCTTCTTTCCCTTTACCCACTCAGCCAAGCCGATAGTTGGTTCTTCATCTGAATCTGACTCCTCTGCCTCTTCTACAAAGGACACCTTCTTGTTCCAGCTCTTCCTAGGTTCTGGAGCTCGAGCACTTTGATCAGAGATCCTCTGCACAATATGGCTAAGACTTTCAAACTCCTGAGAATCGTACTTGTCCCTGAGATGCGGCAACAGACCCTGGAAAGCCAAACCAGCTAACTAGCGATCATCAAGCACTAAGCTGTAGCACCTATTCTTCATGTCTCGTACCCTTTGCACAAAACTCTCTACCGATTCGTCGCTTCGCTGTCTCAATTTCATCAAATTAGTAAGCTTCTTTTCATGGACACCAGCAAAAAAGTACTTGTGAAATTGTCTTTCCAGATTAGCCCAAGTAAGAATAGAGTTTGGTGGCAATGAGATAAACCACGTGAATGCCGATCCAGACAAAGAGGACGAGAATAAACGGACCCTCAGCTCATCCCTGTTAGCAGCTTCTCCACACTGGATGATGAATTGGTTGATGTCCTCCATCGTTGATGTATCATCCTGCCTAGAAAACTTAGTGAAATTTGGCACCTTGTACCGATTCGGGAAAGGAATTGAGTCATAAGCTGGAGGGTACGGAGTCCAATAAGAGTAAGTATTAATCTTGGGCTGAATCCCAAATTGCTCTTTCATCACTTCTGCGATCTTATCGGTCAAGAGTGCATCCTGATCTTGCCAACGCACTGGCTGAATCTCCACTGGAGGCATTGGCTGATATGCTTCTACATACCCCTGTGGCACTTGGCTTGGAGGAATCGGCATATTCACGGCACCAATCTGTGGAGTAAAGTTCATCGGCTGTTTTGCCGATGTTTTATCCTGGAAAGCTGCCTGTGGACTATACTGCTAAGTCCCCATTGCCTGGTAACTTGGCTGAATAGCAGATTGCTGAACTGGCGCTTGCCCTGACCAATTGAGATTATAACTCATCGGCACCTAACTTGCCGATGGCTGATAGCTTACGGACAATTGATGCCCTTGTATGGGTGGATGATAGCCAGCATAATTGCCCTGAATTGCAGATAACCCAGATTGAGATACGAATGGCACTATAGGCTGTCCTGTAGTGGAAACTCTCTATTGAACTGGTGGAGGACTAGCCAATGGATTCGCATAAGATATCTGTTGCGAAGGCGCGTGGAATCCCATTGACAATGGCTGTATAGCAGGAGGTGTAGTAGAGTAAGGTGACACTTGAGTCATCGGCCGAATTGGAGTAGCCGATGTCATTGGACCCTTCCCTGTTACATCATGCACTTGAGGTAGTCCAGAGTTGGCAGTAGATGGACCTAGAGGCATTCCGTATCCCCACCAATTGGTAGCAACCCGATTATGTTGGACTGAAGAACCTGATATTGCTGATGCCGATAGATCTATGCTCAACTGAGTACCAGGCCTCTCCTGAGATGTTAGATCTGATCCTATCGGTGTGGCTTCAATGATAGATGGTCCTGATATAACTGGAGGAGTAGGCGCTTCCATACTCTCAACGGCTGGAGTTACCGATGGAGTATTGACAGATGCCGATCCTGGCTGATGATATCCGGCCCGACATAACCTGGTGCTTGTCCTTCTCTTAATGTTTGCACAACAGCATTGTAAATAGTATTAGACAGCACGGTGGAGTGGTTAATCAAAGCTTGATTTAATGCAGAATTAACCATCTCCTGTAATTTACCAGGGTTAAAGTCAAAGGTTACCTGCCGAGGTAACTGCAGATCTTGCTTCTGGATGACTTCTCCGCCCCTATTCTTGCTGAAAGACTTCAAGCAGAGCTGCCTGTAATCCTCCATAGCTTTTTCCATGGCTAGCTTCTGATCCTCCTTGAGATCTGATTCTGATATCTCGATGATGTTCTCTGGATTGATATCAGTAGGATTCTTCATGATAAATCTGTTGAACTTGGTCCCACCGAGCGTGCCAAAAGATGTGTTGATGCAAAATTCTTATTTGCAAACACACCGGGCTAATACCCAAATTCGATATCTGAAGCGTGCCAGTCGATTTGACCTGTTAATTGACAAGGATGATAAATTGAATAAAATCCAAAAGAGACGACAGCGATACGCTCGGACGTTAAAGCTCAGAAGGTATTCGATAACTGTTGAACAGATCAGACGAGACGACAGCGATACGTCCGGAAGTCAAAGCCTGAATCGTGCTCGGTAGATGCGGAACCTGCAAGGTCGCCGGAGATCAAGTTGATGCAGCCCGTCGATTCTTGAAAGAACTCGTTGAAAAAGAAAAGATACTTGACGAAGTCGTCGAAAAGTAAAGTACTGGTAAAGGTAAATTATGATAAAAAGTAGATTTGTTTACTGATGCTTGGATATCTATTACAATGCTCCTCGGCATATATTTATACTCCGCTAATCGAAGAGTCCTAATTTAACACGCAAAGCTCCAATATAGAAGAAATAAACTAATTCCTTATATGAACTCTATCTCTTTAAGAAAAAGAAATAAAACTCGTATAGGAGGTGGACTTAAACTATAATATGAAAAATCGTAAGCTCTGTGTCGCCGATCCTTTGTCCGCTTTCGTCATGATGAAGTTATCTCCTCATCGGCACATCCTTGGCATCAGCAACAACCTTCTAGTCTTCCTGCCTATCTTATCGGCAACAGCTCTTCCGTCTCATCGACAACGATCCTCTAACAGTTTTTCAGCTTTATCGGCAATGTACGAGATCAACATGCCCTTCATCGGCAACCACCCATCGGCAACTTCGGAAGCAATGCTGAAGAAAAACCATCCTCTTGCCGATTTAGTTTAGTCTCCCGATCCTTATTGACACGTGCCGAAAAACGGTGTCAACAAACATAAACAAAGAAGCTCAATGCGAGATACAACATCAGGGGAAAAACTTATTGCAACAAAGAAATATAGCTTACTTCGAAACGAAGCTACTGCAACATCACAATCACTCGACTGCAACATGAAAAGTGTTGCCTTCACTAAGAGTCAGTCGGGGAGGAAGAAGGGGCCAACGAATGAGCGTCCACGCATGGCTCGGTCACTTGGCCACATGCGCAACCCGTCTCAATGACTAGCACTAGGCCTTGGAAGTGGCACAGAGACGGTGACAGGTGTGGCGGCCCCTCGCTCGTCGTCTACCATTAACGAGCCTATGTAGCTCGTGAACGGATCAACATAGGCGAAGGCAAGGAGGGCCATGGCTTGGCGAAGGTGGAGGAGGATCTAGGGGTGCTGGGCATGGAAGGACTGTGGCGGGTCATGGGAGATCGACGAAGCACACCCATGCAGCGTGGCTTAATGACAAGCACTAGGACTGCGCCGAGGCATAAAGCAAAGCTAGTTTGCGCTATGCAAAGCTAGTTAGGATGCTACATATCACACTTCAATTCAGATGTATTAGAATAGATTAGAGTAGAAATTAGTTGATTTTCCACCTCGCTCAACCACAGCACATGTCGATTGAGATGCGTAGGAGTGCAGCCAAACAAAGGCTAAAAAGCGTTTAAGATTTTCATACATCACTGGATGTTCAAAACATATTTTAGGTTGGTTTTCATTATTGGAAATAAAAATTTATCGGAGATCATGGATGTAGGACACATACAGACTAAACCTGTACTCGTAAAAAGAGCCAGCCAAACCCAGACTCTACCGGCGGGGCGACGTGCGTCGCTCGCCTCGCTCTGCCCGGCGCTCGATGGCTCGCTTGCTCCCTCGCACGCCGGGCACTTCCCTCGCGCTCTTGCGGTTGACCCCCGCCCTGCTCTCAAATACTAGCTCTATTCCGCGGAACCGCCGCCTTCCAGGCTCCCCAGCTCGGCAGCTCGCTCGAAGGCGGCTCCTCCTCGACCTCGCCCTCGCCCTCGCTGTCCTCGCCGCTTGCCTCGGGACGGACCGCCGGCTCTGCTCGCTCGACGGAGCAGTGACCCAGCGGCGGAGGGCACATCAGCGTCCTTGTGCACTCGCCGTCCTCGCCGCTTGCCTCGGTGCGGACCGCCGCTCTGATCGCTCGGCGGAACAGCGAGCGGTGCGCCACGTGCGTCGACGCGGCCGTGCACGGCGACCACTCGGAGGAGGACACAACGGCGTCCCTGCGCCCTCGCTGGACGGTGACCCAGCGGCGGAGGACACGGCTGCGTCCCTGAGCCCTCGCTGGACAGCGTCCCCGAGCCGCTCCGAGGTTCCGCCCCCGACGGTTCCCCAAGTCTCTGCCTACTCGCTTCCTCGCCGTCGTGGGCGGCTGGGCGCCACCGCCGTCCTTCCCGGCCGATTCCCTTCTCCATCGGCGCGACGTCCAAGCCATTCCCAAATCACAGCATCCACTCCCTGCGTCAAACGCCCTCTACCTGCGTGCAGCGACCCAGCGATTCCCTTCTCTACCGCTCCTGGAGGGATGGAAGCAACTCGAGGGATGCTCTCATGGTGCTTGTTGAAATGTCTCTTAAGCCGTTGCAACGTTGTTCCAAAGGGTCTCCATCCAGTTTAGTCGGGACAGATGGTAGAGCATGCCTGCTGAGTCACTGATTGCACTTGCCTGTTGATGTTTGGAGAAAAAGATCCTGCTTGTTTTTTGTTTTAGTATGAGGCTTGCAGTAGGATTCAAGTAGGCTGTTTTTATGATGTAGTGCGTGCGACTTGAAACAATGTGCTCAATTTGTAACTGATGAATGAATTTCGCGCTTTATAATATATTGCTTTAGTTGTTGACTTGGTTGATTGGTTGGTCGATTCAATCCTCTGAAATGAATGACTGAATGAGCCCTTGCTTATTGAATACTGATGAAATGAAATTTAATTGGTGGTGCAGTGAGAGGATGCTGCTTAAGCCATGCGGGCATGCCAATGTTGTGGCAGTGTTCCATGGCAAGACTGATGGAAATGGTGAGCGGAGGTGCAAGAATTCCAGATGGGTGGCAACTGCACAACTAATTGAGTTGCTCTGTGCCCCGCTGCTCGCAGAGATGCCTGCTGATGGAGGACGTACTGAGCATTGACATGCCCTCTACAACGATGATCAGTGAGTGCTTGTGCCTCTCTCTCTATTTACTTTAATTTATATATGCAGCCACTTTTTTCCTCATTGCATAGCTGCTCCCAAAATTAACATTTGTGGCTCTGTGTTCGATTGCCATCAGAATAGCATTTGTGAATAAATTATGAGTGACTACATAAGCAGTCTATTTTGTAAATAGGCAGTTCATGGTATTTTAGATTGCCATTAGTAGCGCATGTTCAAATGAACAAATTTTTAATTATCTAATAGACTCTTTTTCTCATGAAACTGTCCTCATAATTTGATTGGTAAAAAGATGGCAGGATGCCAGAATCCCACCAATGCAGCTGTGGTTGCCATGTACTGCGTAGCTGGCCAATGCAACTGTCAGAACTCAAGATCTGCGGTGACAACAATCATTCTTTGTCAGCAGCAGTGGCCCCCTCCAGCTAAGCTTAGCCATCGGCACTTGTGACTTCATTTCATTGATGTTCAGAATGCACTGAGCTCCTTAGTGTTTGATAAATTAGCATTTCAGTGCTAAACATAGATTATTACATATATAGTTTGCTAATGTTATATTTCTTTCATTTCTACCTTGTGCTTCCACCTACAGACAGTAGTCAGTAGTTTCTACATATTGTGTACTTTAGTGCCATGTTCTTATCCTCAGTAGTATAAATGAATGAGTCCGTTTTTTTTTTCCCTTCTTGTGAACCTGTGTGCATGTAAAATTTCAAATGATTTGATATTCGCACTTTGATTAGAAATTACAACCAAGGTAGTAGTTAACTTGGTAGCATATGTATGCCTTTTCCAATTGCATTAATCTGCAAACCTACTCGAGTTGGAATGCATTGCAAACCTACTTTCTGTCAGAATTTGTTCAGTCTTGCTGCAGCTCAGAATTTGTACTTTGCTTTGATTCAGCTTTGCACCATATCAATGAATATGGACCTCAGAAATAGAATATTGTAACAAATGAAATGAAATGTACAAATATAATGGTCCTTGCATCGAACTAGAATTACCATACTATATTTTCCCCATGTGTTACCAATGTAGATCTCATTGCTGTTGTGACCTTGAAAATGGTTGGACTATAACAATTCTAGAGCTTTCTCACAAGTCTGTTGGTCTTCGTTAAACTCCCATGTGCTTCCATGTCACTTATTGATGCCAATTTTTTTCCAGGACAACTCAGGAGGCTTGCAGCTGTTATTGTAAGTACCTATTTCTTAGGTTTGTGTTGTAATTTCTTCAACCTTGATATGGAATGTTCAGATACTCCACACATTAATTTTCTTCCCCTGCAGTTAATTTAGGTGTAAGGCTTCAGATGTATGCATAGCTATCTTGTTCCTCCTGTGGCTGTTGTGATAACTTTTAGATGTAACAGTATAGGGTATGATGTTGTCAAAAAAAAAAAAAACAGTATAGGGTATGCACTGCTGTCAGGTGAGATTGAACGTGAATAAGGAAGAAGTCATCTTTGTTTTCAAATTGAGGGCCAACTGTGTGCTCGTAAAGTGAGAGAAGAGATCCTACTAATCGACATCCATAACAAGAGAAACAGACGAAGCAGCTCAAGCAGAGCTAGAAACGGAAGCCAAAGCAGCATCTTCTTCTGAATCTTAGAAGAATGTTTTTTTTTTCTATTCACCTGATGTGGAGTTATCTCACTGTATTCAATGTGTTGAGTAGTCCCAATTTGAAACTGAACTTGGGATGGCAACTCTGGTCTTTGTAACTTATGGAGTTGTTTCCAGTGGATCAAGCATATTTAAAATGAAATTTTCAATTTGGAAACTTTGTTAGGCAGAGTTGTCCGAAAATGAATAGATCATTATAGATTATTTTTTCAAAAAAGAGTGCTCATATAAGAAGGCACATGTTAGAAACTATTGTACAAATATACTTTGTGTTAGCTGTTGCAACGTACGGACACTTAACTAGTTATAAAAATAAACCAATAAGTTGAAGCCGGTTGAATCTAATATTTTTGGCATTCGGAGCCAACAACTGAGAAGTCATGCAAAAGGGAGTCAATTCGCTCGGAGAAGAATCGGAGACACTGCGGGTATACGCCGAACCATGGCGGTGGTTAGCGGGGCACAGAGAGCAATAGAGAGAGGGATAGAGAGACCGGGGCTTCGAAACCTTGATGGGATGCTCGGCAGTGTCCTGGAAACGGCGCAGAACGGGGGACGGCGGCCACCACGGCGGCAGTTCGTGCTTCGCGATCTCGCCGAAACAGCGCGTGCGAGCCCGGGGCGTGGCTGCGGTTGCTGGAAGAGGGAAGAGGAGAGCGTGGAGGGACTGCACGCGCGGACGCGACGAATCGCGGCGGTTGGGTCGTTGGCTTTCCTGTCCGACTCCTCACCGCACAAGGAAGATGGAGCTGCCGACATGCGGGCCCGACGCGTCAGCGAGAGCAAGGCTTGCTCTCTGGGCCGGCTTGGAATTGGGCCGCGGGTGAAAAGCAAGCAGGGTTGGGCTGCGGCTTCAGACAAGAAAATGGCCAGCAGGCCAGAGTGGGCCTTTAGGCCGAGAAACACAGAGCAGAGAGAAAGACTTCTTCGTTAACTTTTTATGAAACCATTGAAAACATTCAGTTTTGAATCAGATTAAGGATTCAAATGAAAACTAAACACAACAAAAAAAAAATGCTCCAGCATGAATGCAGCAACATGTATCTATCCTTCTGATTGATTTTATTTCATCGAAACTATTATTTCTCTAGGTGGAAATGCACACAAAAGAGCATAAATAAATCAAGTTTAGCTATTTTGAGAGAATGGAAATTTTTTGGTGTTACATCTAGTCACATTTGAAATCAGTGGAACAAGCATACTGTTGCATATACATGAACTAGTCGATATACATACGGATATATTACTGTGTTGTATGTAAAAGCCAGATAAGGGAAAAACTGACAAGTCATGGCTTCATTTTTGATACAACTAACGCTTCCTCTTGGCAGCTTTAGTTTTGAGCTCTGAGATTTCACTAGCATAAACATAGCTGTAATAGGGTGGTATCTCAGATTTCCATGCTAGGACCTCAAATTTGCCTTGTGGCTTAATGCTTCCATACACAAGATCGTGGAGTTTTATCTCCGGAACATCCTCTTGTGAAGAGCGCTAATGCTCACAATGAACAATGAAATCTTCACAGTGTGCACCAATTCTCTTGAAATGTGCAGGTCTATTTTGGTTCATAGGATCGATTGGATGGTCACCGAATTTGGAGACATGCTTCTGGTAAGACCCTCCCAAAAATGCCAAAACCTTGCACCAGAAGCGGATGTCAAAGTTGCCCCTTAGCACAAGAGAAGTGACGTTTGCAGCAATAAGGGAACCATTCAGTGTCTTGGATATCTCCATGGCTATGCCTGTAAGCCTTGGATAGGTCTTGGGATCCAAGCTTCCAAATGTAAGTGTCTTGAAGAAATACCAATATACCTCCTGGGATAGATACTTCAGAGTTAGTGCTCTTGTTGTTCCAAACCTTATGATCTTGTCAGACCGACTTGTGACTATGATTTTACTACTGCTTTGGGCGCTCAATTTAAAAGAAGAATACAACCTATCCCATGTATCTTCATTGAGATCCCCAACTAATAGTCTCCTCTCGCTATTCGAGTTCGACAAGCTACTTTGATGCTTCATCCCACATCTTTCTTTGAAAAAAAGGATTCTCACCATCTACACAACGATGTTTGTGCAGGAAGAAGATTTCTGAGAAATGGTTGCGGATTCTTTCATCCTTACACACATGGGCAACAAGGGTGCTTTTCCCAACTCTGCCAGGACCGACGATGGGTAGGACCTCCAGTTCTTTAGTATTACAGGATTCTCTTTGTAGCAGGAAGTTGACGATGAGTTCTGTCTCCATCTGGCGCCCAAACATGCAGTTGCTCAACAGGAGATGCATGCTGTAAGGCTCGCGGTAAATGCAGGGATAGCTCTCCAATGAGAGGATCAGCTCTTTGGCATCATGGAGCATGGAGTTCAAACTATCAAGCACTCCATTCATTTCAAACAAAATCTGTGTACTAGCTCCACTACTAGAGAAATAGGAGTTTCCGACAGAAACTGCTTTGGAGGAATGTGAAGATTGACTCACAATGTGATCTTTATCCTTCTCTTTGTTGTGAGTTTGGCATCTGTAGGCTTCGATCATGTAATATCCTCGATGCATGGTGTCTCTCAGCATATCAAGCTGCTGGAGCATAGATTGGTTTGTGATGCGCCGCCCCATGGCCTCATCAACAATGACCTGCACTCTGAGCAGGACCTTGTCCAGGCGATCTTCAACTTGGAGTGCTCGTGGCTTTGAGAGTTTTCTGAGGACAAAGTTTATGGATCTTGTAGTAAGCTCACCTAGGAATGCATAAAGGCAAATCTCCATACAGTAAGTTTGATGTTTCTGAAACTCTATTTGTTTCTATGATTCTTATTATGAGAACTCCAAGGATTACAAAGACATATATATAAGAACAGCTGAGGTCATGGATAACCTGAGAAGAAGTCAATAGCCGTCATTGGGGCTGCTATGGGTTGTCCGAACATTGGGGCTGCTTCAGCCTCAAACTAAATGGTCTGATTGACATAGTCGATCTGTCTCATTGTCAACAACTACTGCCCAACTACCTTCATGGGACACTGCGCCATCCCCATTTATGATATATGCAATTAGGTTTCCATGCAATATACTGTGCTAGTGTGGTTACGCTGATTCCTACTATTCTCCATTGTTTCTAGTCTTCAATGTCAAGCAGAGGGTCTCGATCAAATACTATCTCAGTCATGCCCATAATGAGAAGCGCTTCCAGCACCTTCCCATATTGCCGCTATCTGCCAATTCTAGAGTTTTTGTGACAAAATAGTGGTGACCGTTCATGTTCTCAAAATTTCGTAAACGTGTCATGAGCCCCTTAGTTATTTAAAAGGTCTATTGTTCTGAACATTTAGAAGGGCTATTGTTCTGAACAAAGTACTAAGGAATTATGGATAGCCATGAGCCCCTTGTCCAAATCCGACGAACATCGGGAAATCTGATACCTTGAGTCCACTTTTCTAATAGTCCTGCTCAAGAGTAGAGAAATCTTCCTTTACCTGAAAAAGAAGCATAGAACGAAGGTTTTTTTGAAACAAAATTCGACATGTTTGCTATGGTCTGCAGATCTTTCTCCTCGACCTTTCAAGGCTGCGATATTACTGCCAGATCAGTCTACTCGTCAATTCCACATAGCAGTAAGGGACGCAGGCCCAAAGGCCTTACACAAAGCGGGCCGGCATATGGCGACCACTAGACAACACAGAACTACTGCAGCTTTGATTTTCTATTTATTTTCCCTTTATTTCTCTATTTTCTTTTCCCATTCTACTTTTATTTCGTTTATCTTTTATTCTATTCTAAGGATTTTTCATTTTTATTCGATTTATTTGATCCTAACTATTTTCCTACTTTTTTGTTTGTACATATTTCAATGTTCTTATTGTACTCCTGAGATGTTACATGTTATAAATTTTTTGTTGTTCACATACTAATCATTCCATGATGTACTATATTTTATTGATGCAGTATGCACGACAAATTCTATCGTATATCATGATTTCTTCAGGTAATATCGAAGAGATGTTATTCATGAAGCTTCTTTTAATGGTCATTGTATTTTGCTAAGGCCTCGTTTGGAACATGGGATTTTTTCATGTTCCTTAAATTCCTGAGTATGAAATAGGCGCCCTAAGTGATCTTGCATTCTTATTTTTATTATTTGTGGATTTCTATTTGAATTTGATTGTTATTTATTTTATTGTGACTTGCGACCTATGGTCATGGTGTCCAACTTTGAAAACAATTTGTTCTGGGACTAAAAGGATATTTTCTATTTTTTGCCTTTTTATTTTCTACAAAAAATCATTTATAGATGTACATCTCTTAATAAATAATATTTATAAAGACGGGTGCCTCTCCGGTCGTGCCACTGCCTTATATAATTATTACAACCAACAACAATAACAATAACATAGCTTTTTGTCCCAAGCAAGTTAGGGTATGCTAGAGATGAAACCCAAAAGAGACATGGAAACAAAGAACACATAAAGTATACAAGAAAAAAGATTACGGTTCAGGCACGTTAATTGCTAGTCTCCAAACGCGTGCTCCTATCCATAGCTAAATCCTTAGAGATATTCCACTCCTTAAGGTCTCTCTTAACCGACTCGTTCCAAGTCAGTTTAGGTCGACTCATTCCAAGTCAGTTTAGGTCGCTTTACATTATCGACCCGCTTTAGAACCCTACTACGCACCGACGCCTCAGGAGGCCTCCGTTGGACATGGCCAAACCATCTCAACCAGTGTTGAATCAATTTCTCCTCAATTGATGCCACCCCAACCCTATCCCGAATATCGTTGTTCCGGACTCTATCCCTTCTTGTGTGCCCACAACACCATCGTAATATACGCATCTCTGCTACACTCAATTGCTGGATATATCGTCTTTTTGTAGGCCAACATTTAGCATCGTATAACATCGTCAGCGAATCGTTATCCTATAAAACTTACCTTTCAAATTCTGAGGCACCCTTTTGTCACAGAGGACACCTGAAGCCTGACGCCATTTCAACCAACCGGCTGAAATTCTATGCCTAACATCTTCATCAATGTCGCCATCCTTTTGTAGCATCGATCCTAAATACCGAAAAGTATCCTTCTTAGCCACAACTTGTCCATCGAGGCTAACGTCTCCCTCCTCATTCCTAGTCGCGCTGAAATCGCACCTCATGTACTCAGTCTTGGTCCTACTAAGTCTAAATCCTTTCGACTCTGACGTGTGCCTCCATAGTTCTAACTTCCTATTAACCCCCGTCCTAGTCTCATCTACTAGCACCACATCATCAGCAAATAGCATATACCAAGGGATATCACCTTGTGTGTCCCTTGTGACCTCATCCATCACCAAAGCAAATAAATAAGGGCTCAATGCTAACCTTTGATGTAGTCTTATTTTAATTGAAAAGTCACTGATATCGCCATCACATGTTCGGACACACGTCACCATATTTCTGTACATATCCTTAATGAGGGTGATGTATATATTTATTAAAAAAATAGAGAAAATCACATGACCAAATAATACGCCATGGCGAATAATGGTGTACACAATAAAGCTACATTCACTACATAAGGACAAAATTGACTTGATGTGACTCCATTCTTCATAGAACGCTTCTTCGCACCAATACTGCCTTTTTGTTCTTGCATAACAGAGCAAGTATAGACAGGACTACAGTATTGTGGAGTCTGGGACGTCCATAGTACGATAAGAGTAACGGTTCCAAACAACACATCTTTCACTGTTATCTTAGGAATTTCCTCATGCGAAGAGCATTCATAATGATGACAAGCAAAAAATGATTCAGCAGGTGTTGCCATTCTTCCAAACTGTGCAAATTTATTTTGGCTCAGTAGGTCGGATGGATGTTCTCCAAATATGGAGACATTGGACTGGATAAACCTTCTCAAGAAGAATTCCACAAAAAAAAAAAAGCCCTTCTCGAGAAGCAAAGAATATTGAACCAAAAGTGTATATCAAAGTTGTCCCTTAATAAAGAAGACATATAATATGTATTGAGGCCACCGTTCAGTATCTCGGCCATTTCAACGGCCACACGCATAGGGTGGATCTCCGGATCCATGCTTCCAAATGCAAGTGTCTTAAAAAAATACCAGAAATGCCTCTTTTTTTTTTACGCCGGAAAAGATACGTCAGATCTGATACGGCCCAAGTGTACAAGGGCTGCCTATCTGATCCGTGCGTGAGTACAGGATGATACGGCCCAAGTGCCCAAATGGTCAAGTGGAAGAAGTAAAGAGTGATCAAGCCTGTATCAAAGACTATAAAAGGCATTTTTAAAAAAATGTCTCCAAATGTTAAGGCTAATTGAGGCATTTTCGTAAAAATGCCCCCAAAAATGTGGTTTTAAAGGTTTTTTTAGAAATGTCTTTAAGTAAAAGGAAACTAAGGCATTTTTTTAAAAATGGCTTTAACAAAATGCCTTTAATTCAAATACGTGTTGTAGTGAGAGTTAGAGCCCGTATTGTTCCAAACCTTACAACCTTATCTGATTGACTTGTGACTATGATGTTACTACCCCTTGGCATGCTTTGTTTGGAACAAGAATACATCTTATTCCAAACACCTTCATCGAGGTCACCTACTAACTCACTAATAGTTAGTAAATCTCTCTTCTTTGTTCATGTGTGATGCACAATTTCTAATTTTCGTTGAAAATCCTTCTCTAACAGCTGGTTCATCGTCAGTAAAATCTTGGTCGCGCAAACCATGAGACTTTTGTGAAATAATCATAAACTCTTTCGTCCTTGCAAACATGAGCAACAAAGGTACTCTTGCCGACTTTACTAGGGCCGACAACTGGCAGGATCTCCAGTTCTTCATAATCCTCATGTTGTTTGTGCAACAGGAACATTATTGCAAGTTCTGTTTCCATCTGACGGCCAAACATGCAGTTGCCTAGTAGGATATATATGCTATAAGGTTGGCGGTACAGATGATGGTTGCTGCCCAAGAACATGACCACCTCTTCCATGTCAATGATCATGGAGCTCAAATTGTCATGTGCCTTTTCAACCTCTTCCAAAATCTGTGTGTTTTGATCTATTGGAGTAAAATAAATCTTTCACATAATTTACTTTTCAGATAGAGAAAGGCGAACTCAAGACCTGATGTTTGGCATCCTTCTCATCTTGGGATTGACACCTGAAAGTGTCAAGCATGTAATGGTCTCAATGCATGGCACCTCTCAACATGTCCAGCTGGTGGAGCATAGCTTGATTTGTGATCTGCCATGGCATGGCATTGCTGATGAATGATGATGACATGTACCCGTAGCAGGACTCTGCGGAGACGGTCCTCCACTTCATGCGCCTGTAGCTTGGTGCATTTGCTGATGAGGAAATTTATGGATCGAGTGATCGCCTCACTAAGAACCGTAGAAAGTAGTGTTACTGTGTGAACTCAATGGAAGGCAAGAGCTATATAAAGAAAAGCAGTCGCCTCAGTAAGAACCCAAGAAAGCAGTATCTATTCTCGATTTTTTTTGATTGTCTCAACCTTTGAGTACAAGTTGTAGTCATCACACACGCACCCACTCTACGCACTCACATCCCATCACACACGCACCCACTCTACACACTCATATCTCTAGTGCGTAAGCTAGACCTACAGCCTATATCTAAGAATAGCAGAACATGGCTAAGAAATATGACAGTGGTAGCTCATCCGTGCAAGGCAACTAAAAAACAGGGAATAAATCCCCTAGGTGAGGCACCTAGGCGAGTCTCAGCACTCGAACCCAGGTGGGCAGCCTGAGCACTTGCTCAGCTGACCAACCAAGCGACGCTTGGTTCTCGTCTCTATTCTAGATTCACTATACTAGTTCACGCACTAATTCTATTCAACTTGCCTTAGACTGAAGGAACACGCTGCACCTCCCTTTTCCATTACTGTCCCTGAATGACTTTTACCAGAAATCTAAGCTGTACTGGTCAAAATGGTAGATGGCCGGCCGTAAAGTGGGAACACCTGACTGACTAGTAGTAAATGATCAAAAGCTAGCTGGCTTGACTGGAACATTTTTTTTGAGCCTTTACAAGAAGACAACAATGAAGACTATGACTTGGTCAGGCAGACGTGTTTGTACAAAATATCTGTGTACGTAAAGTTTGTGCTTGTATACACCATATATATCATAAAATTGTTCGTTATACTATTGTTTGCATTTTGTGAGTTGTGACAGCCAATCAATAAAACATGTTCAAATATATACAAAAATATATAAGCTTCATAATGACATGATCAAGACCGCTTTCTCTTAGCGCCTCGAGTCTTTAGGTCTCGAATCTCACAACTGTAGATGTAGCTATAATAGGGTGGTATCTTGGAGCTATATGCGAGGGATTCAAATCTCCCAGAAGGCCGGATGATTAACATCTCCATACATCAAACTTTTCATTGATAACTTTCGAACCTCCTCTTGCGAAGAGTGCTCATACTGATGATAAACCACGATCTCTTCAGAACTTCTTACCATTCTCCCAAGATGCACAGATCTACTATTTTGGTTCAGAGCATCACACAGATGGTCACCAAATTTGGAGACATGCCACTTGCTAAACACTCTAAAAAAGGATACAACCTTGCACCAAAAGTGGATGTCAAAGTTGTCCCTTAGAAAATTGATTGTCCCTGTAGCACCAAAGAAGCATCATTTCAGTATCCTGGCTATCTCCATGGCCAGACATGTAAGCCTCGGGTGCATCACAGGGTCGGTGCTTCCGAATATAAGTGTCTTGAAGAAGTACTAGTATGCTTCATCGGACAGATGTTTCAGTGTCACTGCCTTTGTTGTTCCAAGCTTTGTAATCTTGTCATACTGACTTGTGATTATGATTTTACTACCACTTTTCATGTACCATTTACATGTAGCATACATCCTCTTCCACTCTTCTTCATTCAAATCTTCAGTAGCTTCAATAACAACTAGCATTCCTCCATCTTTGTTTGGTGTGGAATGTTGATGTTTCTTCTCACACCCTTCCCCAAGGCAGGTTAACTTATCACTTTCGAAATCATTGTCATTCAAGAACATGATTTCTGAAAAATGATCACGAACTCTTTGGTCATAGCAAACATGAGCAACAAGGGTGCTCTTACCAACTTTACCGGAGCCAACAATTGGCAGGACTTCCAATTGCTCAGCAGCATTAGGATCTGCGTGCAGTAGGAAACTGAGCACAATCTCTGCTTCCATCTGGCGGCCAAACATACAGCTTCCCAGAAGTAGATGCATGCTATAAGGCTGGTGGTACATACGAGGATAGCTCGTTAAGAACACAGCTAGCCCTTCCACATCAAGGACCATAGAGCTCAATCTTTGAAAGGCCTCCTGCAGTCCTTCTAAAGTCTGTGAGCTTCTATTTGAAGAATAGAAACCTTTCAGATAATTTAGTTTGGACAGAGACAAATAATGACTCACAACATGATCCTTCGTGTCCTCCTCATGATCCTTCGTGTCCTCCTCCTGATTAGCTTGGTATCTGAAGGTGTCAAGTGTGTAAAGAACTTGGTGCATGGCATCTCTCAGCATGTCCAGCTGCTGGAGCATAACATGATTTGTGATGTGCCGTGCAGCGGCCTCGTCGATGATGACCTGTGCACGAAGCAGGACCCTATGGAAACGGTCCTCCATATCCTGTGGCTGAAGCTTGGAGCTTTTGCTAATGAAAAAATTTATGGATCTAGTGATTCCCTCACC
>CM041631.1:66132608-66188814 GCA_023333625.1 Bothriochloa decipiens
AGGTTCTCACCGAGCTTGGTGTTCCCATGGAGAACGTCGAGTACCTTTGCCACAGCTAGCCCGCCCCTGGAGGAGGCATCGAGGGCTACAAGGCAGTCCACATCAACATGCCTGCAAGCATGAACCTGCTTGGAGTTGCCGCCTTCACCGACTTCGCATTCGACAATGACACTGACATGTGTGTTCAAACCATTTCGCGCCAGGCACTTCACACTGCGCTGCGCAATGGAGCTGACTACCTGAAGGAGAGTCGCTTTTGTCTGCTTTCCCATGCCCTCGACGTTCAGCAGGGTACTTGGGAGGAGATCATCAACACCGAGCATAATACCAGAGTTGACCGCAACCCTTGCCACTGCATCTCTGTGATGTACCTGTAGTGTTAGGAAATGTACATTGCTGAGTTGGAGCAAAAGGGGCGTCGTGATCATCGATACCTGATGGAGGTTGACGAGAAGATCCGTAAATCGGAAGATAAGGAGGCAGCATGGAAGCAGAAGATTGCGGACATAGAGCATGAGTTGGCATGCAAGGAGCACACTCACCAGGACCAGATCACCAGTCTGATGAACAAGATGGATAAGCTTCAGATCCACAACAGCTATCTCAACAGGAAGATCTGGGAGGTTGAGACCACTATAGCTGAGAGGAACAAAGACATTGCAAAGAGATTCCAGGAAAAGAGTCAAGATGCTGCCTACAGGGACAAACTCTGTGAGCAGTGCAAGGCTCAACGCGAGAAGTTGCTGCAAGAGTATACTCTTGCTAGCTACAACCAGGGACACCTGATCAACTACGTCCACAAGACAGCATACCTCATGGACAAGCTCAAACGCACCATGGAGGCCTGGAAGAGGTCAGATCACAAGAGAGTCAGGGAGTACGAGGAGTTGCACGACGAGCTTCCCTTACGAGCCCGTAAGAATGTCAAAGTTGAGACGTTCGAGCTGGGGCAATCTCGCCTCAACTTGAGTGGATGCCCCACCATTGCACTCAGTGGACAGTCAGTGTCCACCCCACAGCTTGAGGAGGCCTGTCGTTATGTCTCTCGCCTTCGGATGACCGACGAGCAGATCCAAGCGTCTGGCATTGGTATTCCTCCAGCAGCTTATAGTTTGGACCAGTCCCTAGGGATGGTTTAATGTAGTGTAGGATCGGGAGATGATGGGCCCTGTATGGCCAAATGATCAGACTCACCATGATGCTGAGTACTTGTCCACCGCTTTTGCTAGAACTACCTGCGTGTAGTACGTTTCTCGCGAGTCTCCTAGCGTAGCTGCTAGAGATATCGCCATGTACCCACTTGATGTAATGGATGATTCAGATTTTATCGCATCTTATTGGATCTTCATGCTTCTTTGTATGAGTGCTGGATAGATTAAATGTTTTAAATCATTTAAGCTGGTTTATTTATTACATCATTAATGTCAAAGTTATATCACGTGCACATGTGCCCTAATCTGAGGTTTATGTTAAGCAGGATGTCCACTCATCGTGCCAGCCGCCTGAGCAATCACTCTCCTTCACCTGCGCCTGCCAGGGGCCATGGACGCGGTCGTGGTCGTGGTCTTGGTCGCGTTGGTCACATACCCCTCGACCTTGAGGAGGCACCCTGCGCTGCCACCCCACAGCCTACGCACCCACCACCACCGCCGGTTGTTGAGCCGGAGCCAGCTGCTGCAGGAGCAGCTAGAGGACAGCCGCAGCCTGTTGCTGAGCCTGAGCCTGAGCCTGCCGCTGGAGGAGATGCAGCTCTGCCCCCACCACCCATGCCACTTTTGATGGATGTGATGGCTCAGTAGACCGAGCTAATTCGGGTCTTAGCTGAGAACGTTCTGCGCCCCCACCACAGGGAGTCACGCGATGACTACTACAAGAAGCTAGAGTTCTTTCTCAAGCTGAGGCCCCCGACATTTGATGGCACCAATATCGACCCCATCACTGCTGATGACTGGCTAAGGGAGATTGAGAAGAAGCTGGACTTGACCACTTGCACTGACGAGGAGTGTGTTGGCCTGGCAACTCACCAACTTGTGGGTGCTGGGCAATCTTGGTGGGACAGCCTCTATGAAACCCACGCAGACCCTGCTAACATCTCCTAGGATGAGTTCGTGGAGGAGTTCCGTGCATTTTTCATTCGCAAGGGCGCGCTGGAAAAGGAGAATGAGTTCCGCAACATCTCCATGGGAACTGACAAGGTGCATGAGTACACCACCCGCTTCACTAACCTACTACGCTATGCACCTGCCTCAGTGGTGAACTCTGAGAAGGAGAAGATGTACTACTACAGCAAGGGCTTGTCTAGCCACATCAGGCTCTCCCTCTCAGGCACCAAGAGCCACACCCTGCGTGACTTGATCGACAGGTGCATGGAGATTGAGAAGGACCGCGATGAGGTTTTTGCGGAGAGGGAGGCGCTTGGCAAGACCAAGAAGCGCCGTGCTGAGGGCACCTCCCGTGCACTTGCCCCACGGAGGTCACATGGTGAGGCGTCTCAGCCTCCCTGCTCTCACTTCGCCCAGGGAGCTGCGCACGGTTTGAGCCGGGGCGGTGGTACCCACACCAGCAACTACCCCCGCCCTGCTCAGGACCGCCAAGCGTATGCTCATGCCGCACCCGGAGGTAGCACGTGGAGGTCCGCCGTGCCAACCCCCACAGGGGGCGCGACCTACACTTGCTTCGCTTGTGGCGAGCTGGGTCACAAGGCAGCCAAGTGCCCAAACAAGGCTACACCTGCTACACTAGTGCCCGCCAGGCAGAACCAGGGTACCCCGCACAAGCCGGTGCCATCTGGAGCACCCCGTGGCCGCCTTGCCCACATCTCAGCAGAGGCTGCCCAAGCTGCCCCCGACGTGGTGTACGGTATGTTTTTAGTGCATGTAGTTAAGGCATCCATGTTGTTTGATTCAGGAGCTACATGTTCTTATATATCCGCCAAGTTTGCACGAGAGCACCATATACCTGTCACTCCATGAAAAGAAGCCTTATACACCAGTTCACCTTTGGGCAACGTTTGTTGTACCAAAATATGTAAGGGAGTGAGTATCACAATCGAGGGTCTTACCTTTCTTTGCTGATCTTACCTTGCTACCCTTCTAAGGTCTAGACGTCATTCTAGGGATGGATTGGTTAACCCAGAATAAGGGGGTGATATCTTGCTCACCTCGATTCGTGGATATAACTCATCCAAGTGGTCGTCAGATCAGATGTGAGCCAAACAAAGGGACAGATGTTTCCATGCTATGTGCCCTTGAAGAGAAGTCACTTGAGGAAGTGCCTGTAGTTCATGAGTACCCTAATGTCTTTCCTGAAGAGGTACCAGGGATGCCACCAGATAGGGATGTTGAGTTCGTGATCAACCTGTTGCCTGGTACAAGTCCGATTTCCAAGCGACCTTATCGTATGGCAGTTGACGAGCTTAAGGAGCTTAAGAAACATCTTGAAGAGCTATCCGAGAAAGGGTTCATTAGGCCCAGTGCCTCTCTTGTTAGGTTTTGGGTTTTGCTTAGATTATTCTGTTCACAACAGTTTCACCGCGCCGTCGGTTTGTGAGACCCCAACTCATGAGATTAATCATTCATCTGCAATTGGTTGCATTCTTTCATGTTCTTGCATGTGTTCTTTGATTAGCAGGCAAAGGACTCAGCCTTCTTGGCGAGGTTGACTATGCTTCGATGGTCGATAACCAGAGGAGACGTGGTGCTGCGATTGTGGGGTTTAGAGCCGAGTTGTTCTGAAGCCGGATCCAATTGTGTCACGATTCCACCAAATCGAGAGTTATTAGAACCTTTCAGAAGATCGGGAACCCTAGTTCACATCAACCCTGGGAAGGCCAATGTGGTCGCTGATGCTCTTAGCCGCAAAAGCCATTGTCATGCTCTGTTCACCCCTACCTTACCCAAGGAGTTGCAAGAGGGCATTGATGAGTTACAGATGGAGGTGATACCCTATGGTCTGTTGAATGAGCTTCGTGTACACTACACCCTCATGGATAGGATCCGTGAAGCCCAGCGCCATTGCCCAGAGATTTGGGAGATACACGAGCTCCTGACATAAGGCAAGTGCCCAGAGTTTAGTGAAGATGAGCAAGGCACTTATTGGTACAAGGATAGAATTTGTGTGCCTACAGACCCAGCTATCCGCAATGAGATCTTCTCAGAAGGACATGATTCTAAGTATTGTATCCACCCAGGCAGTACTAAGATGTATGCTGATTTGAAGAGGAAATTATGATGGAAGAACGTGAAGTCAGACATTACAGAACATGTTGCCAGATGTGACATGTGTAAACGTGTCAAATTTGAGCACAAGAGACCTGCAGGACTTCTAAAGCCACTAGATATACCTAGATGGAAATGGGATAGCATTTCTATGGACTTCATTGTGGGTTTACCTCAAACCTCGAAGGGCCATGATGCTATATGGGTGATAGTCGATCGCTTGACTAAGGTAGCTCACTTTCTAGCCATCAAGACTGATGCCCGAGTAGGCCAGCTAGCAGATCTGTATGTTGAGAACATTCTCAAGCTGCATGGAGCCCCTAAGAGCATAATATCCGATCATGGTCCGCAGTATACGTCCAAGTTCTGAAAGGCACTGAACAAGTCAATAGGGAGCAAGCTAGATTACAATACCGCTTACCACCCTCAGATAGATGGTCAGACAGAGAGAGTGAACCAGATCCTTGAAGATATGCTCCAAGCTTGTGTTCTAAAATATGGGACTGATTGGGAGAAGAGTCTGCCCTTTGCAGAGTTCTCCTACAACAACAGTTACCAGGCTAGTCTCAAGATGTCACCATTCGAGGCTATGTATGGAAGACTGTGCAGAACACCCCCTGATGTGGTCCGAAACAGGTGAAAGATCATTCTTTGGCCCTGCCACCATCAAGGAGGCCGAAGAAGGAGTCGCCCAAGTGCGAGAGAATCTGAGGATTGCCCAGAGCCATCAGAAGAGCTAGGCCGACAAGAGGTGTAGAGACCTCGAGTTTGAAGTTGGGGACTATGTCTATCTCAAGGTCTCCCCGCTTTGAGGGACCGTTAGATTCCATGTGAAAAGAAAGTTAGCACCAAGGTATGTGGGACCATACAGAATCAGTGAAAGGATTGGCAAGCTTGCCTATTCAATTGAGTTACCCGCGCAACTAACAGGAGTGCACCCAGTGTTCCATGTGTCACAACTACGCAAGTGTTTGCAGCCGCCAGAGCATCTGATACCCGCAGAGCCACCAACACCACACTGCTACTCCTACACCACGCTGCTGCCCACACCCTCCAACCCCGAGCAGTACCGCAAGCTCTTGCCGCCACTGGAGCGCACCAAGGTGAGCACCTGTAACATCTCTGGTGTTATATTAACTAAAACATGCCATGTCATCATATGCATTGCAAAGCATTAACTAAAACAAGTTTACATTTCATAGGTTGATTGTGTTTCTGGAATGTTTTGTCACATGAAATAATAAAACCCTACTTTTGAATGTCATCGCAAATACTTGGGTTATATTCTATGTACTTGAGGTGTAAACTATGTTTACACAAGTGTCAAGCATAGTGTATAAACCTAAGTTCAAACTTTAAAAATTTGTTTCCATATTTGAAGTTGAATTTGGGTTTCAAAGCTTATTCCCAAGCCTTGCAATTTAAATTTAAATTCAAATTGGAAAGCTATAAAGTGTTTTTCAAAAGCAAATTTGGTCAACCAAGGGTGTCATTGGATCAATGACCTAAAAATGTCCTTGGATGATGTTTGTGATCACTAATGACCAACCAATTAAGTTAGAAACCAAATCGAGTTTGAATTCTATTTCAAAAACCCTTTATTCTAAAACCTAGTTTTACCCCCTTTTCTGTGATTCAAAATCTATAAAGAATTTGGAGATACTCTAAAAAGATAGTTTGTAGATCTTGACAAGAGCTACAAAGTTGGTATATAAAGTTTTTCAAGTTTCCAAAAGAAATTTCAAATGAATTTGAAAATATAGTTTTCTAACATTTGTTCCCTTTTTATTTTAAAACCATAATTCAAAAATTATGCAAAATTTTGGAAAACTTTGTATATGAAAAAGGTTGGGTTTGATCTGTTGAGCATTTCATAGATTTGAATATTTTCAAGTTTTATTGAAGAATCAAAAGTAATTTCAAATGTTTGTTTCTAGGGTTTTATTCCCTTTTGAATTTGAATTCAAATTTCAAAATCTAGATAGAATTTGAGGATGCCAGTTAAAGGAAAAGTGTAGCTCTTAAAAAGTTATGCAAATGATATTTTTGGGGATTTTCAAGTTCTTATATAAATTTTAGAGTAATTTGTATTTTAAAACTAGTGGCATTTCTATAATTATCAAGAACAGAGCTGAAACCTATCGTCGGCCGCCATCGCCGGCTTCTCAACCCGTGCCGCCGTCCATCGCCGTGCATATCTCGGCCGCCAACTCACCTTGGACACCCAAAACTTCGCCGTCATCATGTCGCCCGTCCGTGCGTCACCTTTGGCCTATAAATACCGGTCGGCCGCCGCCGTTTCTCTTCTTTCTTCTTCCTGCCGCCACCGCCGACGACCTCGCTCCGCCGCTTGAATTCACCATCGTCGATTCACCACTGCCTGATTGCTCTTGCCATTAGCTCCGCCACATCCTTACGGTCAGTTTGAGCTAGCTCGTGCTTGCTCTCCTCGCCCGAGCTGCCCACGCGCCGTCATCTTCTTCGTGGCCGGTCGCCGAGCCGCCGTGAGCTTTTTCACCGTCGACCGTCGCCAAGGTTGAAAATATATTCTCTTTAACCCTCCTGTGATGTTCTCCATGTTATCCTACCCCTCATGCACTTCTTGGCCGGCTTGATGGTCCACAGGAACTCCAGTGACGACGTCCTTGCCGTCGGAGTGCCGCCGCCGCCATCACCGCCGCCGTCCACAGCCCGACTCAGCCGCTCCAAGTCTTCATTAACGTGCGCATCAGCACCGTGGTGAGCTCCTGCAGCTATCTGTTCTATCAATTTCATCCTTACCGCGTCGTGGCCGCCGGTCACCGTAGCTCGCCGTCGGCATGGCCATGCCGCTCTGCCGCGAGCGTTGCCACTTTGGCTATGGACAGGGGACGGCGTCATTTTGTTGCATTTGCGGTTCGCTTGAATGCCCTGCGTATGTCCATGTAGTCCTCGTCACCGGAAATAGCTCTGGTGAGCTTCGCCGCCGCGCCGCCATGGCCGCCGGCGTGGGTGCCGCCGTCGCTCCGCCGCCACGTTAGCTACCTTGATCGACTCCCCGTGCCAAGCTGAGCCCGATGGTTCAAGTCCGGTCATCGAAGACCTCACCGACGGCGAGTAATCGCCGGTCAACCGCCAGCGGGCCGTCAGTCAGCACGGGAGTACTGTGCCGATTTTTTCTTTTTCTATTTTCAGAAAATGATTTAAATGCTATTTTCTTTAAAAAATCATAGTAATTCATATATAGCTCCAAAAATTATGAAAATTTTTGTCTGTGTTCCTTATGATGTCATCTACCTAGGAAAAATATGAAATGCTAAATTTGAGTATTTTTGCATATGTTAAAATTATCCATTTTAATTGAAAAATGGACCTTCAATGATTTTTAATAAATAAAATAATTGGCTTTTAATTCTGAAATTTGTTTTGCCATCTAATTAGGCTAAGAGCTTTGCAAAATAAAATTTTGGGCTTAATTTGATAACTTTAATTTTATGCCTTTATTTAATGCCTTTAAATAATTAATTAATCCCTTTAATTAAGTTCAATCATTATAGGATTTGTTTGACTTTGGAATTGATTGATGACCTTGGGTCATTAACCTGAATGACCTTTGGCACTTTAATTAATTGTTTGCGCTTAACTTAATCATGTTATTAGGGCTTAATCAACGTTATTTCATGTGTTTAATTAATTTCTTAAATGGCGTAGTTAACCCTAATGAGCTTAATAATCGAAGTTTTGTTGGCTTGTAACTTTATCGTGAAGAAAAGTTGTACTCAAGCCCTTAATCTGATCATGCACCATCGAGCATCATGTTTACCATTCCATCATGTTAAAGCATATCAATTATCGAATAGTTTTCGTTAACGGAGAGTTAACGTTGTCGCACCAGATCCCAAGGACGAGCATATTTAGGAACCGAGAGTTGATCCAGAGTTCAAGACCGTCTATCCCGAATACCAAGGCAAGCCCGGATGCATTCAAACCCTATTCTATTTATAAAAGTTTTATCGCTTCAGCTATGATATGTTGCATTAAGTAATAGGAGTTGACTGAAAACCCACCAATTGCATTACCTGTCTTATTTCCTTATTCCTTGTTACCTGCTTTGGAAGATAAGTAGTAACGCTTAGCCCTGCTTAATTAGTGAAGTGTTCAAAAGTAAAAGAATGAAAAAGATGAGATTGGTTTTACTTGTTGGAATCTTGATAATAGTTAATAAATCGAGTTCGGACGGCTAACTTGCACTGGGAATGGAGTCCCTCTGTAGTGTTTTCGTCTGTTGATGCCCTAGGTCCCGTCCGTTGGTGAACTGGTGATATCAAGAAATTAGAAATCCACATGCATGAAGTGGTATACAGTGGGCCAGAGCCCCCACGCATATCATGGAGTGACATATAGTGGGCCAGAGTCCCCACATATGTCATAGTGTGTTATACTATGGGTTTAAGTTCCCATGTATATCGGTACATGGGGCAGAAGAGCTCAGGTGTATCATGTGGTGATATATGGCTGCGGTTGTTATCCCGGTATATCGATTCATCTGGTATGCATCGGAGTTAAAGTCTCCGGTATCCCAGTGACCTAGGTCCCAGCTGGGTATGAAAATGGATTCGAATCGCCGTTGCTTCTCGGAGAAGAAGACTCGATCGGTGTTCATTATCGTAGTAACAACTTGAACAATGACTAAGGTTTAATAATGAAGTTGTTTGGTAATTGGAGCTAGATCAAAGCAAACTTTTCTTTCTGTTAAGCTTTTCCGCAAAATTTCTTATCTCTTACAAGCCTTACCTTGTCCCTCTAGCCTGCATTTCTTGAGTCTTCACCCCTCTTTTTTGTCGGGTCAGTCTTGTTGAGTACTTTTGTACTCAGGGTTTGTTGAACCCTTGTTGCAGGTGAGCCTCATGGGCAGGAGTGCTTAGAGGTTTAGCTCTTGGGCAGAGCTTATCGTTGGGTATTGTAATAAAGTTATCTACCGCTACTCCACTACTATTATGGTTTGTACAATTTAAACTTATGGTTGTAAATATTTGAAACTCAAAGGTTTGTAAACTTATGTTGTTGTAAGTCTTCCGCTATTTTACTCCGATGTATATTATTTATATCAAACTGTTGTAATACTACAATGCCTCTTTATAACGATTGATCCTACTCGGAGAATCATGGATGATTCGGGATTTACCCGACAGACTTTTTAAGTCGTATGGAACATAGTCATGGTTATTTGGAGTCTGTTTAGACAATAATCATGCGTGTGGGCCATATGATTTAGGAGGTTCTGTCACAGCTGGTATCGGAGCCGGTTCATTATTAAAAAGAGTTGTTGTAGTATTCTTTTGAGAAAACTTCAAAAGTTTTGAGTCAAACAATTTAAGCTTGACTATTTTGGGACCAAATTGCTTATTCCTTATCTATGATTCTTTCTATCGACCTTTATTCTGAATTTACAAAGTGTGGTGGTGGAATAGCATATCATATTGCCCTATGTTATAAAAGTTATTTATATGTAAGTGTTGCTTTACAACTCTTTTACGTTTAGATCGTAAGTTCGTTCATGCATCATGCTTAATTAATCTATTTAATTACCTTCCCCTTTAAGGTGGTTTGGGTTAAGTAGTATCAGTCCTTTTCATGCTAACCTTTAGATTTCTCTCTATCTATCCTTATCCTTTATGACCTATCTTGCTTCAGGATGGCCCTTACCAAGAAAACTCCTCGTAAGAGCACTGCACCAAAGGGGGTACCTCGACATCAACTAGCCCCCAGATACGAGATTAGTGAAAGCAGTAGCAATCCCCATCCGGATCCGCAAGCTAAAATAGCAAGACTTAGGGCCGAGTTGGAAAGGGCTGAAGCCAATAGGATTGAAGAGGCCACCGAAATTACTCAGTTGAGGTGATCCTGGAAGTATATGAAGCACCAAAGAAATGATGCTTGGGCATGAGAAGATGCAGCAAATAATCGTATCCAAGAACTTGAGGATTATGTGGAAGATTTGGAGGAGTATGCGGAGGAAGCTGATGATGAGTGTGTGAGGTTGAATAACTTACTGGATCCTGAATATCAAAGACAGGCAGTCCAAGATGATCTTGGTCTTGTAATGGGTCAGGATGAAGAAGAGGAAGACCCTGAAGAAATAGAGTCTGTCGATGATGATGTCATCGATGAATAAGAAGAAAACCAAATGAATGTAGAGAATGAAAATGAAGAAGATGTTATGGAAGAAGAAGATCAAGAGATAGTGGAGGAAGAGCCTGACGAGGCAGAGGATCCTGTGGAGGAGGAAGAAGAGGAAGATGTAATCCCAGTGGGCGAATGTGAGGAGGATGAATAAGGAGTTTTGGAAGTGAAATGTGTAATATATCTTTCCCTTGCTTTCGGAAACCTAGTAGGTGTGGGAAGTCTTGTTGGGATGCAGACTGTTGTAACAAAAATAATGTATCATAAGTGTGTTGCACCTTTGTAATATCTCCTTATAAAATCCCATAAGGTTTTATGAATAAAGTATAGTTTGTTTATCATCAGATGCCTGCTCACACCCGTTCCCGTGATGCTGCTGGCCCATCTCATGATGGAGGTGATATCCCAAATCCTCCACCAGTCCCACCCACTCTAGCTGATGCAGTTACAGCATTAGTCACTGCCACAACAATGATGGCTCAAAATCAGAATCAGAATGCAAGACAGGGAAATCATGGTCGAAACAATAGAAATGAAACCACATATGTGGATTTCACAGACACCCGTCCTCCGGTTTTCACCAGAGTAGATGAACCAATGGAGGCCGACGATTGGCTCTGCACTATGGAGCAGAAGTTTGGGCTGATTGAGTACACTGATTACCAGAAGCCCATGTTTGCAGCCCAGCAGTTGAGAGGTACTGTAGGGGCCTGGTGGGTAAATTTTATTGCTGCTCAGCCTGAAGGTCATCGTATTACTTGGGCTGAGTTTCATGAAGCATTTCGAGCACATTTTATTCCTGAGGGAATCATGACCATAAAACTTGAAGAGTTTCTTTCCCTGAGGCAAGGTGATATGTCAGTGATACAATATTTTGGCAAATTCAATCACTTGTCCCAATATGCATCAGACTATGTTAGTACTGATTGTAAGAAGAAAGAGTGTTTCCTCAGGGGTCTGAATAGCAAAATTCAGAGAATGATGACTGGAAATCCAAATGCCACTTTTCATGAGACGGTGAATATTGCTATATCTTATGAAGATAAGAATCATCAGCATCTGGAAACTAAGAAGAAGAAAAGTGTAACCTCTGGATTTTCTGGTGGCAACCCAAAGCGCCAGAAAATAATCTATCATCCTCAGAATCATTTCCGTCCGTCTTATCGTCCACCATAATACCAAGCCCAGCAACAGACATTCGTTCATCCTACTGCTAATCTTTCATATCCACGACAGCTGAATGCCCCTGGTGTTCGTAACCCCAATTTCCAGCCACCAATCTTCCCATGTTACAACTGTGGTAAGCCTGGTCATTATTCAAGGAACTACCCGCATCCGAGGCAGTATAACTCTTATGTCCCCAGGACTTTTGCACCACAACAACAACCACAGAATCAGCATAAGGCAGGAAATTAGAAGGTGCCGAATAGTAAGAATGAGAAGAAGTCTGGTAGAGTGTTCTACACTCAAGTTGGGAAAATTCCAGAAGGAGAGCCTGTCATGATGGGTACGTTTCTTGTTGCTGATCATCCTACAATTCTGCTTTTCGATTCTGGTGCATCTCATACATTCATTAATGGTACATTTGTTAAGACACATGAAATTCCAATAATGGGGATGAAAGAACAGTTCTTTATACAATCGCCTGGGGGGCGTATGTGTACTAAAGAAATGGTATATGATGTGCCAGTAAATTTGGGTGGATATATTTTCTCCACTGATATGATAATATTAAAGGATTAAGATATAGATGTGATCCTAGGTATGAATTGGATGAAATGGCATGGTGCTGTGATAGACATCCTGAATAGAACTATGAGAGTAAACATATCCAATTGCAAATCTCCACTTCTTATCCAACTTCTGACACTTAAGAGGACTGTTCAAAAGGTATGTGCAACTTCTGTAAAAGAGATTGAGGATATACTAGTGGTTTATGAGTTTCCTGATGTATTTCCCGATGAGTTACCAGGTTTACCTCCTGATAGAAAGGTGGAGTTTAGAATTGATTTGAAGCCTGGTACTGCTCCAATATCCAGAAGAGCTTATCGGATGGCACCACCTGAGTTAGCAGAGCTCAAGACTCAATTGCAAGAGCGACGAGATAAAGGTTTTATTCAACCTAGCTCGTCACCTTGGGGATGTCCTGCTCTCTTTGTCAAAAAGAAAGATCAAAGTTTGAGGTTATGTGTGGATTATCGTCCCTTAAATGAGGTAACAATCAAGAATAAGTACCCTCTACCCCACATTGATCTGCTTTTTGATCAATTGGCAGAAGCAAAGGTGTTCTCTAAGATTGATCTTGGATCAGGGTATCATCAAATTAAGATTCGTTCGGAAGATATTCCAAAGACTACTTTTACCACTCGGTATGGTCTGTATGAATATTTGGTCATGTCTTTTGGACTTACCAATGCACCGGCCTATTTCATGTATTTGTTGAACTCAGTGTTCATGCCAGAACTTGATAAGTTTGTGGTTGTCTTCATTGATAATATAATGATATATTCCAAAAATGAAGAAGAACATGCTAAACACCTCAGAATTATTTTGCAGCGTCTGAGAGAACATAAATTATATGCTAAGTTTAGTAAGTGTGAGTTTTGGCTAAAAGAAGTGAAATTTCTTGGACATGTTTTATCAGATAAGGGTGTTGCCGTTGAACCTAGTAAAGTACAAGATATACTTGATTGGGAACCACCAAAGACTGTGCATCAAGTTTAAAGTTTTCTAGGAATGGCGGGTTATTACCGTCATTTCATACCTGATTTCTCAAAGATATCAAAGCCCATAACTAAGTTGTTGAAAAATGATGTCAAGTTTGTTTTGTCACCCACATGTGAAGCCCATAACTAAACATTGAGAAGCCATTTGATGTTTATTGTGATGCTTCTCGTATTGGTATTGGATGTGTGTTGATGCAAGAGGGGAGAGTTATTGCTTATGCTTCTCGACAGTTAAAGAAACATAAGGAGCATTATCCAACACATGATTTAGAGTTAGCAGCTGTTGTCCATGCATTAAAAATATGGTGACATTATCTGTGGGGTAATAAATGTAATATTTATAGTGATCACAAGAGTTTGAAATACATATTTACTCAAGATGAGTTAAATATGAGGCAAAGGAGGCGGTTAGAACTAATCAATGATTATGACTTGGAAATATATTACCATCCTGGTAAAGCAAATAAAGTTGCTGATGCACTTAGTCGAAAAAGTCATTGTCATTGTTTAACAGTGAAGCCCTTGGATATCTCTATATGTCATGACATAGAAAAGTTGGGTATAGAGATGGTGCAACAAGGAAGTTTATCTAACATTGCTGTTGAGACAACCCTCAGAGATCAAATTATTGCTGCACAAAGGAGTAATAAAGGCATTAAACATATTAAAAAGAAAGTTAGAAGAGAAAAGGTTTCTTGTTTCACAATTGATGAAGCAGATGTCTTATGGTATAAGAATCGTCTGGTCATACCAAAAGTTCTGGAGTTGTGACAAAAGATCCTTGATGAAGCACATCTTTTAAAGTTTTCTATTTATCCAGGAAGTAATAAGATGTATCATGATTTGAAACAGAAATTTTGGTGGACCAAGATGAAGATAGAAATTGCTAAGTATGTGGCTCAGTGTGATACTTGTCAGAAAGTCAAAGCTGTACATTTGAAGTCAGCAGGAGAACTTCAACCATTACCCATTCCAGCTTGGAAATGGGAAGATATCAGTATGGATTTTATAGTGGGTCTACCCAGGACAACAAAAGGTTTTGATTCAATTTGGGTTATAGTGGATCGACTCACAAAAATGGCACATTTTCTTCCAGTCCAAAGTATAAATTCAGCCTCGCAATATGCCAAACTGTGAGCGCATCATAAGTCTTCATGGGGTGCCAAAGACCATTGTTTCTGATAGAGGCACGCAGTTTGTCTCCCAGTTTTGGAAGCATTTACACAATTCTTTAGATACTGACCTTTTGCACAGTACAGCCTACCATCCACAAACAGGAGGTCAGACTGAAAGAGTAAATCAAATACTTGAAGATATGTTGAGAGCATGTGTTCTTAATTTTCCAGAGAAATGGGATGAGTGTTTGCCTTTAGCAGAGTTCTCTTACAACAATAGTTATCAAGAAAGCATAAAAATGGCACCATTTGAAGCATTATATGGTCACAGATGTAGAACTCCGTTAAGTTGGTCCGAACCAGGAGAAAGAAGATTCTTCGGAGTTGATCTTGTAAAAGAAACTGAAGCAAAAGTTAAGCAGATACAACAAAATATAAAAGTGGCACAATCTCATCAGAAAAGTTATGCGGACCAAAGGCATCGACTATTGTGGTTCAATAAGGGAGATCACGTGTATCTAAAGGTGTCACCCATGAAAGGAGTTACTCAATTTGGAGTCAAGGGTAAATTAGCACCTCGATACATTGGACCATTTCAAATTATAGAAAGATATGGACAACCAGCGTATCGTCTGCAATTACCTGAACAATTATCGGCTGTACACAATGTGTTCCATGTGTCCCAACTCAAGAAGTGTCTCTGTGTACCAGATAAAGTTGTTGATGTTGAAGGTATTGAACTTGAACCTGACTTGACTTACTCCGAGTATCCAATTCAAGTTTTGGATCAGAAAGACCGTGTTACTAGAAGCAGAACAATCAAGTGGTACAAGATACAATGGGATCAACATTCAGAGGAAGAAGCCACTTGGGAATCGAAAGATTTTCTGTTAGAAAACTTCCCGGAATTTTATGCTTCTATCTAAGTGATAATTCCTTCTACAAGTTGTAACTCCTCTAGTGTGAGTGGTATAATTCCTTTCCCTTATAAATTTAGTTGAAGTGTGTTTTCCTGACACATTTCCTTTTCCATTACTTCACTCAAGGCTTTAAATCTCGGGACGAGATTTCTTTAAGGGGGAAGGGCTGTAACACCTCTGGTGTTATATTAACTAAAACATGCCATGTCATCATATGCATTGCAAAGCATTCATGTTTAAGTCAACCTTAATGTGCATTAACTAAAATAAGTTTACATTTCATAGGTTGATTGTGTTTCTGGAATGTTTTGTCACATGAAATAATAAAACCCTACTTTTGAATGTCATCGTAAATACTTGGGTTATATTCTATGTACTTGAGGTGTAAACCATGTTTACACTAGTGTCAATCATAGTGTATAAACCTAAGTTCAAACCTTAAAAATTTGTTTCCATATTTGAAGTTGAATTTGGGTTTCAAAGCTTATTCCCAAGCCTTGCAATTCAAATTTAAATTCAAATTAAAAAGCTATAAAGTGTTTTTCGAAAGTCAATTTGGTCAACCAAGGGTGTCATTGGGTCAATGACCTAAAAATGTCCTTGGATGATGTTTGTGATCACTAATGACCAACCAATTAAGTTAGAAACCAAATCGAGTTTGAATTCTATTTCAAAAACCCTTTATTCTAAAATCTAGTTTTACCCCCTTTTCTGTGATTCAAAATCTATAAAGAATTTGGAGATACTCTAAAAAGATAACCGCTCGATTTTTCGTGCTCTTGCTACAGTTAAACGATCCTCCTCCGATAATTCATCCAATCCAAGAATTGCGATAATGTCCTGAAGTTCTTTGTAACGTTGTAAAGTTTCCTTAACTCTTTGCGCAGTTTCATAATGTTCATTGCCAACGATCCGAGGCTGTAACATAGTTGAGGTTGAATCTAAAGGATCTACTACGGGATAAATACCATTGGAAGCTAATCCTCTGGAAAGTACGGTAGTAGCGTCCAAATGTGCAAATGTTGTGGCAGGAGCAGGGTCGGTCAAATCGTCTGCAAGTACATAAACTGCTTGGATCGAAGTTATAGATCCCTTTTTGGTAGAAGTAATTCTTTCTTGCAAAGAACCCATTTTTGTACTAAGGGTAGGTTGATAACCCACTGCGGAGGGCATTCTGCCTAATAAGGCGGATACTTCCGATCCTGCTTGAACAAAACGAAAGATATTATCGATGAATAAAAGCACGTCTTGCTTATTAACATCTCGGAAATATTCTGCCATAGTTAGGGCAGTTAAACCAACTCTCATACTAGTTTGTAGATCTTGACAAGAGCTACAAAGTTGGTATATAAAGTTTTCAAGTTTCTAAAAGAAATTTTAAATGAATTTGAAAATACAGTTTTCTAACATTTGTTCCCTTTTTATTTTAAAAGCATAATTCAAAAATTATGAATAATTTTACAAAACTTTGTATATGAAAAAGGTTGGGTTTGATCTGTTGAGCCTTTCATAGATTTGAAGATTTTCAAGTTTTATTGAAGAATCAAAAGTAATTTCAAATGTTTGTTTCTAGGGTTTTATTCCCTTTTTGAATTTGAACTCAAATTTCAAAATCTAGACAGAATTTGAGGATGCTAGTTAAAAGAAAAGTGTAGCTCTTGAAAAGTTATGCAAATGAAATTTCTGGAGATTTTCATGTTCTTATATAAATTTTGGAGTAATTTGTATTTTAAAACTAGTGGCATTTCTGTAATTATCAAGAACAGAGCTAAAACCTATCGTCGGCCGCCATCGCCGGCTTCTCAACCCGCGCTGCCGTCCACCGCCATGCATATCTCGGCCGCCAACTCACCTCGGACACCCAAAACTTTGCCGTCGTCGTGTCGCCCGTCCGTGCGTCACCTTTGGCCTATAAATACCGGTCGGCCGCCGCTGTTTCTCTTCTTTCTTCTTCCTGCCGCCACCGCCGACGACCTCGCTCCGCCGCTGGAATTCACCGTCGTCGATTCACCACTGCCTGGTTTCTCTTGCCATTAGCTCCGCCACATCCTTACGGTCAGTTTGAGCTAGCTCGTGCTTGCTCTCCTCTCCCGAGCTGCCCACGCGCCGTCATCTTCTTCGTGGCCGGTCGCCGAGCCGCCGTGAGCTTTTTCACCGTCGACCGTCGCCAAGGTTGAAAATATATTGTCTTTAACCCTCCTGTGATGTTCTCCATGCTATCCTATCCCTCATGCGCTTCTTGGCCGGGTTGATGGTCCACAGGAACTCCAGTAACGCTATCCTTGCCGTCGGAGCGCCGCCGCCATCACCGCCGCCGTCCACAGCCCGACTCAACCGCTCCAAGTCTTCATTAACGTGCGCATCAGCACTGTGGTGAGCTCCTGCAGCTGTCTGCGCTATCAATTTCATCCTTACCACGTCGTGGCCGCCGGTCACCGTAGCTCGCCGCCGGCATGGCCATGCCGCTCCGCCGCGAGCGTTGCCACTTTGACTAGGGACAGGGGACGGCGTCATTTTGTTGCATTTGCGGTTCGCCTGAATGCCCTGCGTATGTTCGTGTAGTCCTCGTCACCGGAAATAGCTCCGGTGAGCTTCGCCGCCACGCCTGAGCTCCGCCGCGCCGCCATGGCCGCCGGCGTGGGCGCTGCCGTCGCTCCGCCGCCACGTTAGCTACCTTGATCGACTCCCCGTGCCAAGCTGAGCCCGATGGTTCAAGTCCAGTCACCGTAGACCTCGCTGACGGCGAGTAATCACCGGTCAACCGCCGGCGGGCCGTCGGTCAGCGCGGGAGTACTGTGCCGATTTTTTCTTTTTTTATTTTTAGAAAATGATTTAAATGCTATTTTCTGTAAAAAATCATAGTAATTCATATATAGCTCCAAAAATTATGAAAATTTTTGTGTGTGTTTCTTATGATGTCATCTACCTAGGAAAAATATGAAATGCTAAATTTGAGTATTTTTACATATGTTAAAATTAGCCCTTTTAATTGAAAAATGGACCTTCAATGATTTTTAATAAATAAAATAATTGGCTTTTAATTCTGAAATTTGTTTTGCCATCTAATTAGGCTAAGAGCTTTCCAAAATAAAATTTTAGGCTTAATTTGATAACTTTAATTTTATGCCTTTATTTAATGCCTTTAAATAATTAATTAATCCCTTTAATTAAGTTCAATCATTATAGGATTTGTTTGACTTTGGGATTGATTGATGACCTTGGGTCATTAATCCTAATGACCTTTGGCACTTTAATTAATTGTTTACGCTTATCTTAATCATGTTATTAGGGCTTAATCAACGTTATTTCATGTGTTTAATTAATTTCTTAAATGGCGTAGTTAACCCTAATGAGCTTAATAATCAAAGTTTTGTTGGCTTGCAACTTTATCGTGCAGAAAAGTTATACTCAAGCCCTTAATCTGATCATGCATCCATCGAGCATCATGTTTACCATTCCATCATGTTAAAGCATATCAATTATCGAATAGTTTCCGTTAACGAAAAGTTAACGTTGTCGCACCAGATCCCAAGGACGAGCAGATTTAGGAATCGGGAGTTGATCCAGAGTTCGAGACCGTCTACCCCGAATACCAAGGCAAGCCTCGGATGCATTCAAACCCTATTCTGTTTATAAAAGTTTTATCGCTTCAGCTATGATATGTTGCATTAAGTAATAGGAGTTGAGTGAAAACCCACCAATTGCATTACCTGTCTTATTTCCTTATTCCTTGTTACCTGCTTTGGAAGATAAGTAGTAACGCTTAGCCCTGCTTAATTAGTTAAGTGTTCAAAAGTAAAAGAATGAAAAAGATGAGATTGGTTTTACTTGTTGGAATCTTGATAATAGTTAATAAATCAAGCCCGGACGGCTAACTTGCACTGGAAATGGAGTCCCTCTGTAGTGTTTCCGTCTGTTGATGCCCAAGGTCCTGTCCGTTGGTGAACTGGTGATATCGAGAAATTGGAAATCCACATGCATGAAGTGGTATACAGTGGGCCAGAGTCCCCACGCATATCATGGAGTGATATATAGTGGGCCAGAGTCCCCACATATGTCATAGTGTGTTATACTCTGGGTTTAAGTTCCCATGTATATCGGTACATGGGGCAGAAGAGCTCAGGTGTATCATGTGGTGATATATGGCTGTGGTTGTTATCCCAGTATATCGGTTCATCTGGTATGCATCGAAGTTAAAGTCTTTAGTATCCCAGTGACCTAGGTCCCAGCTGGGTATGAAAATGGATTCGAATCGTCGTTGCTTCTCGGAGAAGAAGACTCGATTGGTGTTCATCATCGTAGTAACAACTTGAACAATGACTAAGGTTTAATAATGAAGTTGTTTGGTAATTGGAGCTAGATCAAAGCAAAATTTTCTTTCTGTTAAGCTTTTTCGCAAAATTTCTTATCTCTTACAAGCCTTACCTTGTCCCTCTAGCCTGCGTTTCTTGAGTCTTCACCCCTCTTTTTCGTCGGGTCAGTCTTGTTGAGTACTTTTGTACTGAGGGTTTGTTGAACCCTTGTTGCAGGTGAGCCTTATGGGCAGGAGTGCTTTGCGTCCTGCTGCATGACAGTCGTCGAGGAAAGTGACGACGAGTAAGAGGTTTAGCTCTTGGACAGAGCTTATCATTGGGTATTGTAATAAAGTTATCTACCGCTACTCCACTACTATTATGGTTTGTACAATTTAAACTTATGGTTGTAAATATTTGAAACTCAAAGGTTTGTAAACTTATGTTGTTTTAAGTCTTCCGCTATTTTACTCTGATGTATATTATTTATATCAAACTGTTGTAATACTACAATGCCTCTTTATAACGATTGATCCTGCTCGAAGAATCGTGGATGATTCGGGATTTACCCGACAGACTTTTTAAGTCGTATGGAACATAGTCATGGTTATTTGGAGTCTGTTTAGACAATAATCATGCGTATGGGCCATATGATTTAGGAGGTTCTACCACAGCACCCCAGCCCGCGTCCATGGACGCCGCCAGTGCACCAACGCCGTTCTCGCTTCTCTCTTCCCCGTTTGCTTCAATAGCCACACCATTGGATCCGTCTCGACCTAGAACGTGCGTTTGGCAACATCTTGGGGCACGGTTTGACTCCAGTGAGGGTGGCGTGCTTTGCCGCCCCCGGTCGCCGTGAACCCCTACCGCCGGAGCGCCGCCACAACTTCATCGTTGCGCGCGCCCCTGCAGTGCCGCGTTAGCCGCCTCAGTAGATCCTCGGAGCTCCCAGCTACTCCAAATGGTAGGTCGATGAAGAAGATGAAGCCCCACGGGCGTCAATTTGAAGTTCCGCCGATCATTGTCGTCCGTCGCTCGCTGCTCGCCGTCGGTCGGCCAGACAAGCCCGCCGCGCGCGTGTGAGGATGGGGATGGGGAAATTTCCCCTGACCCCATAGACCGGGTCTGCCACGTGCACCAGCCGAATCTACCACAGATCGCCACTCTGTCCACCTGTCTTCGGTCCACCACGAGCCGAGTCCACGGACCATCAGCCTGTAGACCAAGCCCAATAAGGAGTCCAGACCGCACACGTGGATGACCTTGCTGCTTGACACATGTTCGAGCCGTGCCGGCCCAACCCGGCCCAGATCCAGTCCTGCATAGGCCCGCCGAAGCCCGGTCGAGGCCCGGTCGGCGTTGACCGTTGACCTGGCCCTACCTGTCAGTGACCAGACCCCATGGGTCCCACCTGTCAGCCGTTGACCAAGTCCCCGTCAGTGCTGACATCAGCATGACATCAGCCCTACGCCAGTTCCACTATGCTCGCATGCCACGTGGCCCAATCAGAGCACGCCACATGTCAGCCTCTGATTAATCAGCCCTTTTTCTTTTTTAGAAAATAGAATAAACTTTGGAAATTCATAACTAATTCATACGATCTCCAAAAAATATGAACCAAGTGTCCAAATTTTCATAAAAATGAGCTCTACATCATAGGCTTATGTATGAGTGCATGGAGTTATTGAATTTTATTGCTCTTTGTGTTGACTCTATAGGAGCCGCTAACGCGGCTATTATGTCTCGTTTCAGAGGAGGATCAGCTTGAGGAGGACGACTATGAGTACGAGGAGGAGCTTGGTGATGACTACGCAGATGCCACACCCCACCCAACCTCGTAGATCCTATTACGCATGGCATAATATCTAGTTTGCTAGTGCTTTATTTATGAATATCACCTGATGATAGGTCGTATGGTAGATTTGCTTGATGAGCCTTTACCTTGTTGCAACCTTACTCCTGCACACCTACTGATAGGCTAGACACATGTTTATTTACTTATGATGCTTTACTTCTACTACGCTGATATGTGTGTGATGTGATGCGTGGTGGAGAGTATGGTTATATGGTTAAGGCACGTGGTGCCACTTTACTCGGGGAGAGTGCTGCGTGCGTCTTGGGTGCGTGGTGAGGGTTGAGTCGATCGAACAGGATTCTACGATGAGCCATGTGGGCGAGTCTTGCCGGGGGATATGTTCTGGGCATTCCCATGTAAGGTGCTTGTGGCGGGCACATTGTGAGGTATATGGTGATCCCGGGGGTGAGAACCTTCATGGAGCGAAGCCCCGGGTAGGAGGTGCTGTTGTAGCATGGACTGTTGTAGTCCCTAAGAGAAGATAATCCTGTCTGATCCCCTAGGATCTGATATCTCTTGAGGACCGGAACCTTGGGACTTACGTGCTCACCACTCGCTCTTGTATCGGCGGGAGACGGGTTTCTGACTAGCTAGGACGGTGCCACTACTACTAGGTTGATAGCAGATAGTGTCGGGAGGTACAGGCATGGAGACCCACACCCTCCTTAGACAGCATAGTGACCTTGAGGGCCCGGTACTATGTCTCACAGTCTCAGTGTGCCGGTGGTACCTATCCGGGATGTCCTAGTACTGAGTGGTAGGGTGGCATCGCACCGGTTAGAAAGCAGCCGGAATCAGCTTAGGCGGGGCACCGCCGATGATAGTGATCTTATGGTTATGGGAGTACACGCTCTGTAGAGTTTATGAATCTATATATATAGTCCACGGGCCACTGGTATGGCCCTTTCATAAGACCCACGCTTCTCGGGAGTAGTGAGATGAGTGCTTCTATTCTTTCCCCTGGTGTTACCCTTTCGGCTGTGAGCCGCTGAGACACGCTCCGAGTGGGAGTTGGACCTGTCGACTGAGTGCGAGAGGGTGAGATGTGTGTGAGGATGGAATGGGATGGATATGTGGATGAGACGGGTTAAAACTTGATGAATTATATTATATAATATTGGTCACTACTTGCATAGGAAATCACAACCATATAATAGGTCAATTCGATTATATCCTTTACATCCCACCAAATACTTCATAGAAAAAGCAAAGCATAGGGTGGGAGATGTGGCCAGTACAAACCGTACTAAAAATTATTTGGCAGGTGAGCCCGACTATGACTATGACGACGAGGAGGAATAGACGTCTCGTTCCTACGTTCAGGCTTCTTTTGAAGATTTATTGATGCTTTTGCCTTCTACAGCCGCTCCAGGGGCTACTACTCTGATGATTCCGCCAGTGTGGCGGCAAACTATTTATGTAATTTCCCTCTAAATATATTCTTTTGTTTGAAGTATGGATTTCTGTATCAACTATTGCTGGATAATGTGATAGTTTGAGCTTCGAACTATTGTACTCTTTACCATTCTATGTATTTTTCCTTCGTGGAAAATTGAGGATGTTTCAGACTGCAAGGCTGCCCTGTAGGTCACCTACAGCAGAAAATAATGTGTTGGGTTGATCAAAAACGGTTTTCACATTTGTGTAAAAAAAACAGGGTTCACAGAGGATAGATGTCGCGGGGAGTCTGAGACTTATCAGAGAATGAACTTTGGACAAATTCGTCAGGAAGCTACTATTTTCTTAGTCACCATCCATATGACATCTAAAAAAACAAACTGCTAGTATTTTCGTTGAGGCATAAAGAGAAGGCATGATATATGTTTTTTTGAAAATTCTCTGGGTCCTGAAAGTGATTCGGTACGTACTAGAGGAAACAAGGCCACCATTGTTGAATAGAAAGGACCAGACTTGAGTGACCTTTGAATGTTTCTGCCTACTCATTTACTTTTGGAAGTTTGTTCATCTTAGTCATCCTCCTGCTAGTTGTGTATGACTCTTTGACCCTATGAAATGTATTGCATCACAAAAGGTTGTCTTACCAAATGCAATACTGTCTATAAATCCCATAATCTCTCATGGATCCACTACACCATCTTGCAACCATATAGTTCGCCAAAATGAATACAATCATCTCTGTGTTCATTAGTGAACTCACCAGTAGATCCATCTCTTTCTTGATTGATAGGTACTTGAAGCCAACACCAAACAAGGACATCATACAAAGATTGCAATGGATGTTGCTGCGGGTTCATCTCATGGTAGAGGAGGCAGATGGGAGGTGCCTCACAAACCTAGCAATGCTTCAGCAACTCAATATCGTAAGAAGAGTGATGTACAAGGGCTACTACATGCTCGACAACTTCATACAACATGTCCCTGAAGAGGAGGACAGAAAAAAACAGGACGTCAGTTGCTCCTTATCCCTATCTAAATTGCGTCCTGCTAAAAGAGTTTGTTTCTCTTCTGCTAGCAAATATGGCACCGAAAACTTAGAAGACATGCTTGAAGGTCTAGAGAACACCATTGCTGGTATGCGTGAGCTTCTAGTTTTCCTTAGGAACTACCCTCCTATGCTTCGCCAGCCATACAGCGCTTATCTTTTTATGGAAAAGTGCATGTTTGGCCGCCAAATGGAAATGGAACGGATCATCAATTTCTTACTGTACGAAGATGCTCCTGCTCATTGCCATTTCGGCATCCTACCAATTGTTGGTCCAGGAAAAGTTGGAAAGACTAGTTGAGCATGTCTGTCGTGATGGAAGGGTGCATAATCACTTTTCTCATGTCATCTTCTTAAGCAGTAGTGAATTCAGTGAAGAAAATGAGCTGAAAATAAGGGAGGGAAGTAGAACCAAACATCAACATGGTGACTCAAATGAAGAAAAAATATTAGTTATCATTGAAATTGTTGGGACTATTGATGAGGCTGCCTGCAGAAAGTTGCACTCGGCGTCTCAAAGTAGCATCCCAAGAGGTAGTAAAGTTATAATAACAAGTCAGTCAGAGAATATTATAAACATTGGAACAACACAGGCTATCAACTTGAAGTTTTTGTCTCGAGAAGCATACTGGTACTTCTTTTAAGGCACTTGTATTCGGAAGCGCATATCCAGAAGAGCATCCGAGGTTGGCATCCATAGCAATGGCGATATTTGATGAGTACTTCGATGGAGACATAAATAAGTGTTTTGCTGGACCTTTCATATATTTAAATAAAACAGCTATGGGTTTAAAATCCAGTGTTAATGTTCAGAACTGGAACAACATTCTTGAATGCTTCAAGAACAACAGGAGGCAAAATGAACCAGGATTCAGAAAAAGGCTAAGCGACCATGGGATGAATGATGACCATATACTTCTACAGAGAATGTATGATTCTACTCAATATTGTGTAGTTCACAACCATGACCGCATAGCACTTCTGAATGAAGAAGCTCCCAACATAACTTTACATGATATTCTTGACGGGACTGGGAGTGTTAGACCTCATAGCAAATTTGACATCCTAGTTTGGCAGTCTCACCTGCCTCCATATCACAAATACATATATAGCTGCCAGATTCTTGAGTTTGCTTGTAATAATGTTAAAAAATGTAATCAGGGCCAGAAAAGGAAAATTTCAAGTTAGTTTTTACAAGAATAAATTATATTGAGACCGATCTTATTTCTCTAATATGTTGGCATGTTGGCATTGTATGTTGCTATATATCTTGCACCTTGCATATATATATATGCATTTTCTGTTCGATCTGCTTTCTTTCATTGGTCATTCACTCGGTATTTTCATTTTTCTGTATTAGGATAATCATGCATATATCCAGGTGCCGTGCATAAGAATTATCTGTAACCTCTTAATTTTACTTTTTCTAGCTAGCATATATTATATGGTAAGCACATGTGAAAGCAGGCAGTTTCTCTGCACTATGTGTATCTCTCACAGAAAAACTAGCTAGTAACTTATGGAAAGGGTGTTGATTTTTCCAAAAAGATGAAAACAGTGTTAACTGCAACACTGATTTCGGTGAATTAATGGAAATGTGGCGTGTGGGCCATGCACGTCCTCAAAAAAGAGTCTATGCTTGTCAAGTTATGAAATACATTTACGTGTGATAAGTGCAGTCAAAGAAAAATGAAGACCGCACACCAACTCAAACAGATAGAATGGGAGAACAGTAATAATCAGTTGTTGATTTGTTGTTGATTACATTGGCCCTTATGGAGTATTTATAGGTACATAAGGGGGAGAGACTTGGAATACAATCCAAGTTATATATACTTACCCTAATCGTATTCTATCTCTACGATTCTACTATTATCTCAAGAGGTTGTTTCCATCCCCAAATATCTCTAACCACATACTCCCTCCATCCTATAAACGGTATTATTTTCACTTCTCGAAAAGCCAAATATTTTTAACTGATTTGACCAATATATAAGAAAATATTAAAATTTGTGGTACATAATTGTTGCCATATAGACAAATCATTGAATATAGTTTCAAGATACAAATGTTGCTATATTTTATACAAATCCAATCAAACTTAAGAAAGTTTGACTATCACAACATAGCAACACTCTTTATGAGATGGAGTGAGTACATCTTTACTTCTAGCACTCTCTACCTTCTCAAGAGGTGTTCAGACTGGTATATGATCCTGTTGGACTATGTTTTAAGAGAAATAGCCAAAATGACTAATACATTACCAGGACGTCTCAATAACAAAGGATGTACACCTAGCAAGTCCCGGTCATGTGAAATGTTGGTCCGATTCAATGGTCCTTATGTGCAATGTTTCATCTTTGACCGTATTTCACACAGCCATCACCATCTATTGTACTTCACTGCAGTTCCTTTCCGAGCAACAGTACTTATGCCATTTTTTTGTTTCTTAAGTGACCTTTTCTTGTCCTTTCCTTCTCTTCTCTCTCTTTTTTTGTAAATACTTTTGCTTAAGCTCAAGTTTAATAAATTGCTGAAGGGGCTCCGGCCCTCCAGATTCCTCAAAAAAAAAGTACTTATGCTTTCACAAATTCACATAATGAAATCCAGAACAGGGTCACATTATATTTTCCACTACAGTACCTTCATCGAAGGAGTGCAGCGTCTAATATGGGAAAGCCAGTCAGCTTCCTCTGAGGAATGTACCACGATACTTATTTTGCACGTCTCCTGATGATCAATGTGGAGGCTCTATTTGGAGATGTTTAGTTAGAACATCTAGTGTTTATCTTGTTTCTAGAAGTGATATATATATTTAGATAAAATTTAATTTAAAGTTATATAAGGTCTTATTAGATCCTTTAAAATTTTAATTAAAACATGAAACTACATTTTTTTCTTTCCAGTTTTAATCTTATCAGTTGCTGTGGTTTTTTATCCACATTAGCAAGTACAGAAAACCATTTTTTTTGGAGGGTTCATGCTCTTATTTGGTCAACTAGCTTGATGTTCACCTAGCAAACTTTTTTCTGTGCAAAAAAAAAAATATTTGTATCTCTTTCTACATAACCATAACATCACACAAAAATTAACTAAGTGTGACTCTATTCATCACAGAACAGTTTCTTGGTAGATGTTACTTTTATATCTCGAATCTCACAAGTATTTACATAGCTATAGTAGGGTGGTATCGAAGACCTCCATGCAGGTATTCCGTTACTGATCAACACTTCACATATGACAAAGCAGTAGTACATCCTGAAATATTTATAATTTGATATCTATAACCGCATATCACAAGAACACAACAATTTGTCAAAACCCATGCATCAAACAAAAGGCATATAGATTCAACAAAAAAGGCATATTCATATGTCTTTCTACGGTCAACCATAACATCACAAAATTAGCAAAGCGTGACTCCGTTTTTCATAGAACGCTTTCTCTTGGTAGCTGTTCCTTTTAGATCTCGAATCTCACAGGTATTGACATAGCTATAGTATGGCGGTATGGGAGACCTCCATGCTAGGGCCTCGAATCTCCCACAAGGCTTTACACTTCCGTACAACACATCTTGCATTCTTACATTTGGAACCTCCTCTTGTGGAGAGCGTTGGGACAGATGATAAAGCACCACATCTTCAAAAGGTACCACCATTCTCCCAAGATGAGCAAGCTTGTTTTCACTTATAACATCAAATGGATGCTCACTAGATATGGAGACATGCTTCTGTATGACCCTTTTCAAGAAGGCCAACACCATGCACCAAAAGTGAATGTCAAAGTTGTCTCTTAACAAATAGGCGATCATGTTTGCACTAATAAGGCATCCGCTTAGTATCTTGGCTATCTCCATGGCCACGTGCACAAAATTCTTGTGCATCTCAGGATCCGTGCTTCCAAATGTAAGAGTCTTGAAGAAATACCAGTATGTTTCATAGGACATATTCTTTAGACTTAAGGCTTCTGTTGTTCCAAACTTTTTTATTTTCTCAGATCGGCTTGTTACTATGATTTTACTATTACTTGGCAGGCATTGTTTAGAGGCCAAATATAGCTTATTCCATGTGTCCTCATCGAGTTCATCAACTAACTCGAAAACAAGAAGCAGTCTCCCATGTTTGCTCATGTTTGATGCACGATTATGGCGTTCAATTGCACATCCTTCTCTGAACGTAGCAACGTCATCATCTGTAAAATCATGGCAATTTAAGAACAAGATTTTTGAGAAATGGCCACGGACTCTTTCATCCTTGCAAACATGAGCGACAAGGGTGCTCTTGTCCACTCTACCTGGACCAAAAATAGGAAGGACCTCTAATTCTTCAGAACCATTAGGCCGTGACTACAATAGGAAATTGATGACAAGTTCAGTTTCCAACTGGCGGCCAAACATGCAGTTGCCCAGCTGGATATGCATGCTATATGGCTGTCAGTACAAGCGAGGGTAACACATCAAGAACATGACCATCTCTTCTGCATCATTTATCATGGAACTCAAACTGTGTAGAACCTTTTGTAGTTGTTCCAAAATTTCAGTGTTTCTATTGGAGGAATGCAAACCTTTCACAGAATTGACTTTGGAGAGAAATGAAGTTTGACTCACAATCTTATCTTTGGTCGCCTCCTCACTGTCAGGTTGGTGTCTGAAAGTATCGAGCGCGTAATAGCCTCGGTACATGCCATCTCTCAGCATGTTGAGCTGGTGCAGCATAGCTTGGTGTGTGATGTGCTGCCCCATGGCCTCATCAAGAATGACTTGCGCCCGAAGAAGAACCCTGCAGAGGCGGTCCTCCAATTCTGGCTCAGATGGCTTGGAGCATTTCCTGATGAGAAAATCTATGGATCGACTGGTCAGCTCCCCCAGAACAACAGAACGGAGAATCTCCATTAGTGTCTCCCTCCTCTCAAAGATAGTGTAGCAGGTGAAGGAGAAAATGACCAGCGAGATGTATCACTGAATGAAAGGAGAGTAAGAACGTTTTAAGTACAGTTTCAAGATGGTGAATCAAACAGGGTTCAGAAGTTATATAGCATATCATACAATAAGTTTGTCTCTATTTTGCAGGTGGTGAATGGGGATTCTTTTTTCATACACAGTAAATTTGAATTGTTTTGACTAAGCTTCCGACACAGCTGTATATTCTAAGACTAGCTGTTACTTTAGTACTTGAGTGCGCTGTTGGCCAGGAGTAGACTGCTGACTCATGACTTTGAACAAAGTTATATCTCTGACCTGTTAGTCAAGAGTTCTTGAGTGGGCTAGTCAGGAGTAGAATGCTGACTCATGACTTTGAACAAAGTTAATTATATCTCTGAGCTGTTACTCGGAGATATCATATTCCATTCGAGCGCGCTGATTGTTCACTTCACAACCATATTTATATGTGCCTACTAAAAAAGTACTTGGATTGGAGAGAGGTTGTCACCATTGGAAAATACTATGGTTACACACAACAAAGTTAGTGCATAAAAAAGAGCTGTGAGGAGTTATTATATAGCATATATTTCTCTCCCACACCATGGTCATAGTCGTTCACTCGTTATTATCCTCTGCTTGGGTTTGTTGTGAAAGGGGTCCACTAAGGCACCTCCCCTCTACCTCTTAGACAGTGGAACGAATCCATTGTAATATGTGTTCTTTCTTTTATTCTCACCCTATGAATGTACGCATACATTTTACCTCTATAAGTGCATCCAAAAAAAATGAGCCGCCGGATCTAGAGATTGACAAAGCCACTACAAGCGCATCATCAGCCACTAAAAAAATTAGGAAAATGTGAGTACCACAAGGAACTGAACTGAGCGATCCTGAGTTCGCCTATATGAATCAGGATTAGATGAATATTGGGATAGGCAAGTTCACCTATGCATGCTTTCCTCCTTTGGTCATGCCAGTTTCAAGTATCTATGAATCAGGATTAGATGAATATTGGGGTGGGCAAGTTCACCTATGAGTATGAAGACGATCGGTCTCCATTATCAAAAATACATACTTGTTCAGGTCATGCAATGTGAGTCCAGTCCCATAGTCATAGTCTATTTTTCTGGTTGACTTTCTTCGTTCTTTAGGGACCTCCAGTCCCTCCAGATTCATAAAAAAACTTTCGTCGTTCATCTTTGATGTCAAAGAATACTAGAAGCTGACAAAAGATGTGGACCATATATAAATCTCTGTGGGAGATTTAGTCAAAGAAAAAGGAAGATAATGCATTACCTACAAAGGGGAAGGACTTCATATAATTCTTCGGAGGCCATTTATAGCATGTTGCATCACCTATGTCCGCAATGGAAATAGTCATCTCTGCAATTCAACATGTCTGATGCTACTGGATTGCTCTGCTCTTGGTCGATAGGAGGCAGACAAAACAATGATTCGTCAAACAAAAGAATATATTATGAGAAAACTGATGTACAGATCAGGCTACTACCTGCTTTTTGAAAAGGGTCACTTGACCCAGCCTTCTTTGGAGGACATTCTAGAAGCCAGGATTAAACCTTGACCGGCCAGCTCCCATTTTTGGGGCTTAACCGCCTGTTCTGGATGCTTCACACTGAAGGATCGTGAAGAAGAGATTGGTGCGAGACTGTGAGCCATTCCTTATCCGTTTGTTCAGTTAAATGAGACTGTTTTCTCTGCTGCTGGGAAATATGGCACAGACAAGTTAGAATTAAGGGTGTAAAAAGCCTAGATAGAATCAGTGCAAGTATATGAGTGAGTTTCCAATTTTCCCGAGGAATTACCCTCCTATGTTGTCCCAGCCATTCATCACAATCTATTTATGGAGAAAAAAATGCATTTTTTTATCCCCAAGTGGGAATTGAGCAGGTCATTATGCAGCTGACAGTAACTGATGTGAAGCATGTAGCTGACAGGAGAAGAAGAAACTTTACTACTGCAGTAAGTAGAAAAGTTCCTTGAGATTTAATTTTAACAGTGGAAAAAAACAATCTTTTCAACTACCCACCATATGTATCCCATTTCTGCTAAATTTGGTACAGTAAATTACATAAGGAAAACGAAAACCAGAGCTACCTTCAGTTTGACGACTGGTGTTTTTGGAGTATGGATGAAGTCCTGAAAGCCATGGAATCGATGCATACAGGCGATGCCACACCAGTAGTTGTCCTGCTGAATGCTGATTGCTTCCCTTCCATGGCTGGTTTGGCGGTGGCTGGTAGGATTGCCCCTGCTGAAAGCCAACACGGCGAGGTGAGGCGGCGGCGTCACTCGACCGAGGTGGAGCGAGGGCTACTCGGTGCGGCGCGATGAGGAGGCGGGCAGAGGGACGCTAGCTCGGGCTCCGTCCGCCGCTCCGACCTCTGTAGCACCAACGGGACTTGCTCTGACCGTAAGTCCGTGCTCGCCGCCGGCGGCGAGGGTCCAACCTGAAAGTGGGATTGGGCCGTTATGAAGGCAGGCCTCTTTGTCAATGGGCTGATCATGGGCTGTGTAGCTTAGTTATAATAACATTTTAATGTTTCTCCAAAAAGAAAGTTAATATTTTAATTATGTTATTTGGTGACAGCTTCAAAAATACTACACAAATGTGAATAACAAAATTTTTGCACGAAATTAATAAAAATAATAAATTACAAATTGAGCTCTTAATTTGTATCGTGTAAACGATGCATTGACCAAATGCTTCCATACCTACAAACATGTGACAAAAAAAGGTGTTTCGACTATCACCCTGTGCCATAATTCATTTTCAATATTTGTATTATAGTGAAACGTTTGCATGTAATACTTGAAGCAATTAGAGTTTTGTTACTATTTGCTTGCTCCCATAATATCAAGCTCTACCAAATAGATGTGAGGAGTGTATTTCTTAACGAGAATATCAATGAATTGTTATATGGTGAGCAATCTCCTGGTTTTAAATATCCAGGAAGGCAAACCTTGTTTACAAACTATCAAAAGCTCTCTATATGTGATTTGAAAGGCTCATAGATTTATTGTTTGCTTTCCAAATGTTTCGAAATGTGTATTAGGTACCTTTCGTCTTTTAACACTTGGATTTTGACAAACACGTATTATGGCTATCATGATTGCCATGCAGGGTAAAATTTCTCATCTTTCTTACAGTACCAAGAACTTCTAGTTTTTCCTTCAAATAAAGAACAATGATCTGTTTTCAATTTTATTTAACCCACATACGACAAAAATTCTCAAAATGTCAACATATGCATCACAATATAGTGCACAAATTCATAATCTAAACATGCTAGCTAGGTATATCTTCACGTTCCTATTCTCCTTGTAGTAGTGCCTTTTTGGTCGCGTACAGTTCCCTGATGATATCTTTGATTGCCATTCTACGTGATGGTATTTCTTCAGAGCAAGATATCCCAATCTTAAGTAGGGAAGTCACAGCATCCACCATTTTTCTATTCAAAGGAAAACCTGATGTTGCAGCAGGCTCATTTTTGAACTCCACCACCAGCTTGTTGTCTACAATATCCATAACTCCAGTGTTTACAGCCGTCTCTGTAAACATGCGAAGGCTTAATCCTTGTTCAAATGTACAATCCGTGGGCCTTCTTCCGGTCACCATCTCAAGAACAAGAATGCCATAGCTGAAAATATCTCCATAAGTTGAAACTGTATTCCCAGCACCATATTCTGTGCATAAAACAAAAGATGTTTGGGTTAAGGATATTGTAACAGAAGATTTATTCTATGGCTGGACGCAGCTATTTAAGTACAGATGTACAGACAATAAATACTAATATCACTAGTTCAGGGGAATATGCTACTGTCTATCCTTCTCTCTCTGTAATATATACACACTCTTTTTCAATAGATAAGTAGCAGATGAGCATATCAAAGCGAACAATAGTATCTAACCTGGAGGAGCGTAACCAATTGTTCCTCTGAATCCCATCGAACTAGTTGAGGGCCAGAAAGATGAGGATCCCTCAGCAAGAATTCTAGCAAGTCCGAAATCTCCAACATGTGCTACCATATCAGCATCAAGAAGCACATTACTTGGCTTGATATCACAATGAACAACTGGGAGGGCACTGTGAAAGTGAAGATGGTCCAATGCATGAGCCACATCGAGGAGTATACTCACTCTTTGATCGAGATTTAAGTGTCTATCCGTCCCTTCCTCGTTTGAATTAGAATGCAGCCAATGATCTAAGCTGCCATTGGGCATGAACTCAAGCACAATTGCTTTGAAATCATTTCCTCTAAAATCAATGCTTGAGCATGCTGTGATTACCTTGACAAGATTCCGATGACGCAGGTTTCTCATAGCTTCGCATTCAGCTATGAAACTTTTAAGTGCACCATGTATCTGAAGATTTAGTACTTTAACAGCCACAAAATTCTCACCAGTTGTACCATCAATTTCTCCTCTGTATACAGACCCAAAAGTTCCAGTACCCAGCAAATTATTTGTTGAGAAACCATCAGTTGCTTTTAGCAATTGTGGGTAAGCAGACAAAGGGCTATCTTGTAAGGACGATGCTGAAGGACCATTAGCCAATCTTTTCTTGCACCAAGAAAACAAGAAATATGCCAACAAGAAAATTGTGACTAATGCTCCCCCGACGGAAAGGATCACAGGCACTACTGGAAATTTGTGCTTCTTCTCTGATGATATGAAAGAACAACGAGGCAAATGAATGTTTTCGATGCCCCCACATAACTTGGCATTGCCTTGCACTGAAACAGCAGTAGAATTTGCAAAAATTCCAGCGGTTGGCAGTTCCCCAACAAGGTTATTGAACGAGAGATTTAGATATTGAAGAGCAGTGAGATTCTCAAAGAACATAGGTATCTGCCCTGACAGATTGTTGCTTGAGAGGTCAAGATTTACCAAGCCCTTAAGACCACTAAACAGAGATGGGATACTACCTTGAAAGAAGTTGTTTTGTAGTTGGAGATTCTGGAGAAGTTGACATTTACCAAGAGTATCAGGGATTTCACCAGATAATCTATTTGAGTGAGCCCAGAGTATTGTGATGCCTTGAAGATTTCCAACTTCATGAGGAATTGTCCCTTCCAGCTGGTTATGTGAAAGATCCAATCCAAAGAGTGTATAAATGTTGAATATACTACTTGGGATCATACCATTGAAGTTATTGTTGGAAAGGACTATTTCTAACAAAGACGACAAATTTCCTAAACTTCTTGGTACGATACCGGTAAAGGAATTGATCTGAAGATACAAGTAATTTAGTTGGGTAAAATTACCTATTGCTTGGTTGACATGCCCAGTTAAGCCATTGTTAGACAGTGACAACTGAGACAGACTGCTCAGCTTACTCAAAGAATAGGGGAGAGTTCCTGTTAGATAACTGTTATCTAGAGCAAAAACTCGTAGACCGACAAGATTGCCAATTCCTACAGGTATAACTCCCGATATCTCATTATGTGATGCAGAGAACCACTGAAGGGAAGTGGATAAATTTGAAACAGAAGAGGGAAGCACACCACTGAATCTATTGTAATCTAATTCCAAACATATCAATTGGGAGCAATTTGTTAATACAGACATGAAGCTCCAATCATCGGTTTGTTCGGCTTCAAGCGAATTATAGGCAAGGACTATCCACTGGATACATCTAATCTCGGAAGGAACTAAGCCACTAAAGTTGTTCTTTGCAACCTCAAAGTATCGTAGGTTTGAAGCGTTACCCAATGAAGTTGGGATACTTCCATGAAACTGGTTTTGGCTCAATAACAGAACCTGGAGAGATGGAAGATTGCTCAGTGCATTTGGTGGTATTGTCCCACTGAGCCCATTATTAACAAAAGAAAGGAGCACAAGGGAAGAAACATTCCAAATTTCTGGAGGAATTGCTCCAGATAGATTGTTTAAATCGAAGCTAAGATAACGCAGACTGGGTAGGCCACCGAGAATTTTAGGAATTGATCCTCTGAATGTGTTTTCCCCCAAATCCAAGCGTTGGACTGATGACATGTTACCTAAAAACTGTGGGACCTCTCCAGACAGGTTGTTGGCATAAAGATTCAAATGGACGAGATTTTTCAAGGAGCCCAAGTGTCTTGGGATCTCACCGTGAAGGTGATTGTTCTTAAGACTAAGTGAGATGAGCTTACTGCACTTTCCCAAGGCCGATGGGATGCCTCCTTCCAAAGAGTTCAAACTGAGGTTGAGCTCTTGCAACCTACCCAGACGGCCAAGCTCTGGGGGGATCTCCCCCAGGAGGTTGTTGTCGTTGATGTTGAGAATCCTCAGGAAGGAGAGGTTGCCCAAGAATGGTGAGATACGTCCAGCCAGGCCAGAGGACGTGAGATTCACTGCAACCACCTTTTCGGGATGCCGACGGCTGCAGGTAACTCCTTGCCAGGAGCAGTAGTGGTTGGACGAATTCCATGAAACCAGTGACCCGGTTGGGTCCAACAGCATGGATTTGAAGTTCATTAGCGCGAGTCCATCGGCTACAGTGGCATTGCTGCCGCCGCGGCCGAGTGAAACCTCCATGTGGGAACAAAGCAGCAGCAAGAGAGACACTAATGCCGCCGGCTACGGTAACCGCAGCAGCTGCATGTTTTCCTTGTTTATTTGATAGGCCCGGTGCTGCTGAATCAAAGGAGGGTGTTATATGCACGCAGCTATGCATTAGTCTTCACTCAAGTCCTTGTCACTTCTTAACTGACGTCTTAGTCGGTGCAGAAACTTGACACCCATTTTCTACGCCACACCCTGGTTTTCTAACCTGTCGAATGGGCTGGACAGGGCCCGGGCAGGACCTCAGATCCCAAGTCAAGATATACGGACATGATGCAGACCACTTTGCATTGGTCAACAAGAAAACGACGCGTGTTGACTGCCTGGACGGTACTTCAAGGGGATCCGGTCACCAAGGAAGTCTTCTGTCTTTCTATGTTGACTGATATAGGCCGAGCAGAGGTGCATCATCACAGGCCGAGCAATGCTTCTTCAAATGAATGAATATCTTGAGAAAATTGATGTAGAGAGGCTACCTGCTCGATGCCTTCACACTGATCTCTACCTGCTCGATGCCTCCACACTGTAAGATCTCTACCTGCTTGATGCCTTCACACTGAAAGATCCTGAAGAACCATTCCTTATCCATCAGTTCAGTTCAATGAGTCTGTTTTCTCTTTTCTCTGCTGCTGGGAAATATGGCACAGAAAAGTTAGAATTGGTGGGGAGTCTAGATAGAATCAGTGGTGGCATGAGTTTCCAATTTCCTGAGGAATTACCCTCCTATGTTTTCCCAGCTACACATCACATTCCATTTATGGAGAAAAAAATGCATTTTTTAATCCCCAATTGGGAAATGAACAGGTCATCATGGAGCAGACTTTCTGAACTATGTGTGTAGACTAGTGGATGGGCGCGCACATCCACGCGCACGTGTGGTTGCAAATCTGAGGAAAAAAGAGTGCAAAAGTGCTGGCTTTCTGTGTATAGTAATTGGCAAGGTGATGTAGTCATCAGCTTCATCTCAGAGAAGATCACAGAGGAGAACAAGAGCACTGAAAAGAAAATTATTTTGATCACCAATAGACAGGAATGACCTGCGTTGAAACTGACGTATGACGCACACAGGAGAAGGTAATAATACAGTGCAGCCGTTGTTCAGTTGGGATAGTCATTACCATAATCAGTTCAGCCACAACATAGGTATCTTGATGCATAGTATTCTGTTGAAATAGGTACAGTCCATGTTCTAGGTAATAGGCTAAGTGCATGATTGTAAAGACTCAGAACATTTCTGCCATGGTGTGTATGGCTTACAGAACATAAAAGTGAAGTTGCCTGGATATTATACATGGAACAGACATGGAAGGTAGCTTATTTTCGGTGCTACACACTGCAGATTGGCAGACGATGCATAAACTGCACAGCGAGGACAGTGGGAAGGTGGATGTCTTCATTCAGTGTCCATTGCACCTTTGAAACGATTGCAGCTCATAACAGATACTCTTTTTGTAACCTGCTTTGACATTGTGAAATCAATTAATAAGATTTCATAGAGAAGAAATGCATGGCTATACTATGCATTTGTATGTCTGTAGGAGTTTACAAAGTTGGGAGTGCTAGGTGAAGACGACCTGGCGGATCCATCTTTAGAAGAATCTTTTTTGTAAGTGGATTTAGGCCTATGATGTGGCAATCATTTTTTTAATGGATAGAAGCGGCTAGTAATCTGTATGTATCTGTGTATATACATGCATCACTCACTGAAGGAGTTGTTATTCGCAATGTACCTCTTTGGTTGGGGCTGCAGCACTGAAGGAGCTGTCGTAAATTCGCTATTCTGTGAAGCGTTCGCTGTAGCCAAGTCGTCCTTGTCTCCGGTTTCCTGAAGATAGTATGATAGAAAAGACTGGAACACTGTTGCTAAATTCTATTACAGAAGTGGGTGTTTTGTGTATTATCATGGCACATTAGTGTCGTATGTGTTTGCTAAACTTTGTGGAATTACCTCATCTGCCGTCGCAAATGCTCCCAGCAGGTTCTTGCAGGCATCAGTCAGCAGTCTTGGCGACCTTGAATGCAAGAGCGCATATTTGATATTTTAGAAATCGTTATCATGTCAGCAGGTGTGAGAATGTATATAAACTGAATTTCTATAAAAGCCATTACCTGTATTAACCAGGGCTGTGTAGCACCCTAGAAAAAATATGCAGCTCAAATGGAATAATTAGTAAAGTTCAATCAGAATGGTCTTATTTTTTCTGTCATTATTAACAGTCATATAATATAGATGGATATTATTTGGAGCTAATGAGAGAACTGGCTAAGCATTAGTTTTCTGAATCATGAGTTTTCTCAATATTGAGTTTTCTGGGAACGGAAACCAGCATTAATTCATTATCAAAGAAGCTGAAGTACCAAAGGCTTATCCTAAAGTGCAAACTTAGGAAACAAATTCGCATGGCTAACATGGCAAGAATAGTTCGAAGAATATTGGCGAATATGCAAACCTTGAGCATTCAATTTTTTTGAGTGAACAGAGTCATCTTTGTGAAGGACTGCTCAACTGAGGCAATCTCCCAAGAACATACAGCAAAATCAAGAATACCTAGGGCATATTCTGAAACTGTTTTTCATAAGGAAGTGTGAGCTAACCATATAGAAAAGTAATGGATGAAATGAAATTATGAGAAATAGCTTGTACTCTATAAGGCGGGTATTCATGGAACTATAAGCAATGTTGCAGTATTTTGATTCCGTCAACAACAATTGTACCAACAGTGGAATGTGGTCACCATTGTCTCTGAACACAATGAAAGAATTATTACTAATGAGCAGATGGAGCTAATCCTGGAGGAATGGCTTAAAGCACACATATCAGCACACATGTCATGCAGAAGGGCTAAACGGTATTGATCAGGTGTCTTCCATTTTTAGAGAACAAGGATGATGTGTCAATGGAGACAGACATAAGATAATTAGTGAATGAGGACATCTGTCGACTTAGCAATACAGACATAAGTCATTATGAAGGGATGGCTGGGACCATGGCAAGATAGAACAACGAGGTTTGCTCCTGAATTTGTTTGAAAGTCTAAAACTTGAAGCACAAAAACACTGACGTATATCCAAATGTGGTTGTCATGATACATCTCTATCTAAATCAATTAACTAAGAATTCCACCTCTCAGGAAACACTGAATAAGCATATTTTTGACACTTGTTAAGGTGTGATCTGATTGGTCTGATACAGTTACAGCACAAACTTGTGAGCAACTACTATAGTAGCAAATATGAGCAACTTCTGTTTTCGCTTTGGTAAATAGTTTTTCATACCCAGAGGAAACTAACCATGGGGAACCTGCTGGCCTTGTCCTCAGTTTACTTAACGAAACATAGGCAAATTTTTCATAGATGCACAGTAGCCTCAGAGGCAAAAATTCATTTTAAACTAAGAAAAAGTGGTCAGTGTGGGGATTTTTTTTAGTGAAAAACTAAACAATTATGTCAAACCAAGAGATAATTGTAACTATAAAAGTTCCAGTAAATGATAATAGTAGCAAACATGAGCAACCTCTGTTTTTGCTTTGGTAAATAGTTTTTCATACTCAGAGGAAACTAACATGGGGGACCTGCTGGCCTTGTCCTCAGTTTACTTAATGAAACATGGGCAAATTTTTCAGATAAGCACAGTAGCCTCACAGAGGCAAAATTTCATCTTAAACTAAGAAAAAGTGGGCAGCATGGGTTTTTTTAGTGTAGAACTGAACAATTATGTCAAACCAAGAGATAATTGTAACTATAAAAGTTCCAGTAAATGAATAGAGTATAAGAATTTCTGGCGTACAATTCACAATCACCATAGCTGCAAATCTAGAATGGAAGCATGGCGTGGCTAGTTTTCTCAAGTAACCAGCCCTTTTACAGTAATATAAAAGGACCACAATACATAATGCTTTTTCCTAATTGCACTGTTAAATCCTAGGCCATCTATTGGTGTTTAGAATCCTGACATATATTGCATAGCAATTGTACATGGCATCCATCCACCAAAGTGAACCCATATATTGGAGTTCAGTTAATCGTGTATAACATTCCAGTTCACTTAGGTGGTAGTATATCCTTTGTGGTGGGCAAACAGATTGAAATGCTTATAGGAACACATTTTTCCCAACAGAAATACTATAAGGAAACTACATTTATAATAGAAGGCAGGTAAAGAAAAGTGAACATGGTACCTTGAATTATTATGGCTGTGTGAACTGCATCCCAAAATTAAACTCCTGCATGTACCTTGCGTGTTTTTATATTAAGAGAGAAGAAGCTTGTAGCACAATGGGGATGACAAATGATTTTCAAGAAGTTCAGGGAATCCCCAACCCAAGGACATTGCTTATCGTAGCCAAAACCAATATCATTTCAGATAGCAAATTTAATAGCTATACTTGAGAAATGGCAACAGAATAGGAATCAAAGAACTAAAGGCGTACCCAGTGCCGTAGGCTCCCGCACTGCGGGGTCTGGGGAAGGAAAAATAGCCAGCAGTCATCCCTGCACAAATGTGCAGAGGCTGGGGGAATCAAAGAACTAAGCTAATCCATATATAGCATTAGCTCAGATTTGGGAGAAAAGGTAGATTATAACGATGGTTCACTTGTTCAACCTGCAAAGGTAGATGTACTTCCAGATATGAACTATAAAGGAGTGATCTGCATACTGCATTGAGTAGTCAGAGAACTGACCATTTAATGTTTGTGCACAAAGCCATATCTTCTTTCTGGAAATTTCAATACTCCATTGCATGGTCGCTGAGCTACTGCATGAAAACATATATAGGTTGATTCACTTTATATGTAAAAAAAGGGAAATGGAAAAGCGATATGTTATAATTATAGACTGCAAAAATTGATGGTAAAAATAATGTAGTGGGTAGTATATTAGCTATAAAAAATTACAATCCCCAACTAACTCTGTAAGTTGCAGAATAAGCTTCACATTAGCTATACAAATTATATAAGGAGCTACTAAAATGGCAGGAACATATTCCAGAAAAGTTATTCATCAACTTATATCTAGCGGGTCTCGAGTAGCACTTAATTTTTTTTATATATCCTAAATACTCACCAATAGAAGAACATGTCCACCAAGGCCAACCTACTGCCCTACTGCTTAGAATTAACAGTGACCAAAGGAGGCAAAATAAACACATGGTCACTGCAGGGATTTTTTTTTTAAGAAAATCCACATCTTGACAGAGAAATAAAAATTGGAAAAGAGTACAGGAGCAGCGGCCAGTCACCTGTGCAAGGGGAAGATGCCGAAAGAGATGATCTCGGCGAGGAGCCACGAGACGTAGCAGCACAAGGAGAAGCCAAGGCACCGGCAGATCCGTTGCCGAGCTTTGCTGCCTCCGCGGCCGGCAAGGAAGGACGAAACTCTAGGTCGGGTTGACGCTGCCCTAGCTTCAGGCGGCCGCCGCCTTGTCCAGCACGAGAGGGAAGGGCCATGGAGGAAGAGGAGGAGGAGGGTGGCCGCCGCCGCACCGAGGGCCAGCCACCACCGAGGCTGCCTCGCGCCGTCAGGCCGTCCGCGACAAGAGGGAGAGAGGGAGCATCGCGAGGACGGGGGAGAGAGTGATAGAGAGTTTTTTTTTTTACGGATGGATTCGCATGGATGGGGAAATATGACTGTGCAAGGGAAGCGAAGCTAGGTATATATTGGTGTGTTGGGATTCTAACGAGAAGCCAAACGAAGCCGAACCAAGCTGATTCTAATGAGAAGCTAACGTGAGTAGAATTTGTTTCAGTAAAATCTGACCGTGAAACTCAGAATCTAACGGTGGTAGAAATGAGGGCGACGTGGATAGCGTTTCATGTCTAGGAGCCGTTCATCTTTTTGTCTCTTTAATTTAATGACAGGTGAACAAGTGACTTTACAACAGCATAAAGTAGAAAGGTACTTTGAGATTTTGAAAGAGAAAAAAATCAATCTTTTCAGCTACCTACCATATTATCCCATTTCTGCTAAATTTGGTGTAGTAAAAATGCACAATGAAAACGAAAACCAGAGCTACGCTTCAGTTTGACGACTGGTGTTTTTGACTTTACAACAGCAGTAAGTAGAAAGGTACTTTGAGATTTTGACAGAGAAAAAAATCAATCTTTTCAGCTACCTACCATATATATCCCATTTCTGCTAAATTTGGTGTAGTAAAAATGCACAATGAAAACGAAAACCAGAGCTACGCTTCAGTTTGACGACTGGTGTTTTTGGAGTAATATATGAACCTGAAAGCCCGACCACACCAGTAGTTATCCTGACGAATGCTGATTGCTTACCTTCCCTGACTGCGGCTGGCGCGAGAGATGTTTGGCGGTGGCTGGTGGGATGGCTCCTGCTTGGTCCATGGCGGCGAGGCGAGAAGGCGGTGGCATCACTCCACCGAGGCGGAGCGAGGGCTACTCGGCGCGGCCCCCCGTTTGTGCACGCGCAGCGCGACGAGGACGCGGGCAGGGACGCTACCTCGGGCTCCGTCCGCCGCTCCGACCTCTGCTGGCACCAACGGACTTGCTCTGACCCGCCGTACTCATGTCGGCGCTCGCCGGCGGCGGCGAGGGTCCAACCTGAAAGTGTGGCTGGGCCGTTATGAAGGCAGGCTTCTTTCTCAATGGGCTGATCATGGGCTGTATGGTTTGCTTAGTTAACATTTTAATTATTTTATTTGGTTGGAACCGAACGTAGCTCGGTTGGTTGGCGCTCCCAGTGCGGAGGCCACCGGTCACGGGTTCGAGTATGCTCGGACGTACGATTTTCCCACCGGAAACAGCGTTTTCGAAATAATTTCTACTCTCTCTCATGGAGCCATATTAATAGAGCGACCGGAAACAGCGTTTTCGAAATAATTTCTACTCTCTCTCATGGAGCCATATTAATAGAGCGACGTGTCGGTGATCTTAAGAAGAACACGATCTTCAGATATAAGTGTAATGGTAGGTTTGTTTATACACAGGGTAGTGTACGTGTGTTGAGTGGACGTACGTGTATATGAACAGATACTACATTCAAAGATAGACTAAACAGACGTTAATAACGCTTTTGCAAAAACTATAATAATAACCATTAAATTGAGCCCTTAGTTTTAATCGTGTAAGCCATCTGTTCACCGAAATCACCTCCGTCTGTACTCGCAATCACAGTACAATGTGCTAATGATGGATTAATTATGCTTAATAGGTTCGACTTATTAGTCATGACATTTATAATTAGTTTTACTAATACTATCTGGACACCTATATAACATTCAACCGAACACCCAATATGACACCTTGTAAATTTTAGTCATGGTCCAAACACCCTCCTTTTAGAAAACTGGATGGGATCTAAACAAGCTCGTTTCATTTTATCTTGCCTAAGTTCAATGACACGGTCTCCTAGATTATACTTTGACCATTCATTTGCTTATACTGTATTATTTATGTTTCTAAACTTATAATAACTAGGTGAATTTCCCGCGCGTTGCTGCTTAGTTTTGGTGACCATTTAAAATGAAAAAGAGATAAAAATGTAAGTTATTTAATAAGAATTGCAAATACATAAATCTTAAGGTCTCAAGGATCAAGAAAGCATATTCAACGTGTTGCCATGAAAGATCTGATGATCTGGAATAAGATTAGGCATGTAATATCATAGGAACATGGCAGGCACAAACTTGTTCAATGCATAGTAAATAATACACCTTTTTTACATCAGAAGTAATATATGAAGCAATCTAGAAAAATAACTATGCTGAACAGGTCATGAAATCAGGAATGTCTGGTGGATAATTACTAAAGTGATTCGATCCACAAAATGTTTACATTGATGCAGGTTGTCGGTAAATATCAAAAGCAAGAAGGCAAAAAATCATCAACACACGCAAAAGCATAGAAACACAGGAGGTGAATATCCATTTGTGTGCTTGATACATATGCTCCAACTTAAAACTGGAAAGAAACAAATCAAAACAAAAGGATTGATCGAAAGAGGATTGGGGTGAGCCGTAGCTTGGCTGCGCTGATGGTTTGTCATGAGGGATTGTTGGGCCTTTTATATGGGAATATGGGAAGAAGCCAATAAATAAAGTCTAGCCGAATAATGCATTGATAGTGAATGGAGAGGGATTGATCTAGTAGTTGATTAGTATAGGCAGTGTGATGGGACGGCGTTTCAGATTATAAGTGCTGATTTGCGTCGGGAGGTGGATAGGCAGAGTGCGGTGGATGCTCTTTGAATATTTGAGTGGAGCTGTTACTCGAAATTGAAGGGGTGGCTGCTCAACTGTATAAGACTTTAAAGAAGCATGTGAGTGGATGGTGATGTAAACGGATGATGTGACGCAAGGAAAAGTTAGAGAAATAGTTTAGTAGGCATTAGCTTTATAGGAGTTTAGGATTTAGGATTGGATAGTATAATTTCTTCTAGATTTAATCATATAAAATTTGTATTATAATAATTAAGAATAATTAACCTAATTGTTGGTCAAAAGTTTTAAGGTTTGAATCTTGTGCCTGATAAATAGAAGGAAGTAGGAAGTCATTGATACCTGGCTTTTGATAAATGAAGTCTGATTCTTAAAAACTTAGGGATCCAAACACCCAATCCAAATTTTATAAACAAGAGGCAAAATTTTGTTTTAAAGAATTCAATACTGATCGAAACATGGTCTTAATTTGCCTATATAGCCTAGAAAGCAAGAGGCAAGAGCCATCGGCATCCATCAGCGCCTAATGCACATTGGACTTGCTGGGCAGGAATTTATTCCGCGGACACAGGCAGCTGAAAAATCAGCTTTTGATTCGTACCAGCCATGCGCGTGTGCAAAGCTGCCTTTACAGACTTTGACTTTTCTGTGTCTTTATTCATTCTCGACTCTTCAATTGGGCAGGGATATGCCGGATGCGTGTACTCTCCTCTTATCCGCTACTTTATCTATATTAATTTCAGATTTTCAGCGACAGATAGATTTCTGATAATTCTAATATTCCTATTTAGTAGGAACCATAGCTTAATTTACGGTGACTCAACTCACATCCCACGACGCCACGAGTGTATAAGCAATCTTTAAAGAAATGAAACATAGCTCTCCTGCGTGTTAAAAGAAAAAACACTGTACATATTACAAGGTACTTATTATGTTAAAGTTTCAGAATGTTGGAACTTGTAACCTTATATCATGATTTTTTTTATTTGCTAGAAAAAAAACTATGCTACAACTTCTGACACTCTATCAAAACATACATATATATATTTTGAGTAACCCCAATCTAGCTATTCCTTATTTTCATAGAACACTTCCTCTTGGCACCTCTCGATTTTACCTCTCGGATCGCACAAGAGCTTACTTAGTAAAGCAGAATCTGAGACCTCCATAAGAGGACCTCAAATTTCCCTCTAGGCTTAATGTTTCCATACAACGCATCTTGGAAATCTATCTTTGGAACCTCCTCTCTTGTGAAGAGCGTTGAAATCTATGTCAGATGGTGTGGCTGTCCTCCAAAAGAGTACAGGTCTATGAGATGTTTTTCAAGACGACCCCTCTCATCAGGGCTTAAACCTTGTGCCAAAATTGGATGTCAAAGTGGTCCCTCAGAAAATATGCAGTCATGTTCGCACTAATGAGGGTTCCACTCAGGACCTGGCTATCTCCATGGCATTCTGAGCAAACCTTGGGTGCATTCTGGGATCGTGCTTTCAAATATAAGATGGGTTGTGCAAATCGGGTTCCAGATCATTTTTACTTATGCGGGTATGCCTCTCCTGCTTGTTTTGGGGAGAAAAAATATCACTTTACACATGGCAAGGTAGTACAGTTCACAGATTGCAACATCATGTAACATCCTCTCGAGCATAGCGACGAAGCGAGGAATGGTGTTAAGGGGGGACTGGCTTATAGTTGCCCAAACGGGCCGCCCGGCATGGCACGGGCATGGGCACGGGCATGGACAGGCATGGCACGGCTAGGCACGGCACTATGTGGCACGGCACCCTGTCGTGCCATGCCTGATAATGCCGTCGTGCCGAGGTGGAGGCCTAGGCACGGCCCTAAGGGGGTTGAGATGTGTCATGTCGTGTCGTGCCGATGGGCACGACAGCCCGCCAAAATCCATGCCGGCCCGAGGCCGCTCCAGCCGTGGCGTCGCACCGTGCTTCACTCTCGGTCAAGCCATCGAACTCGCATTGCGCCGCCGCTGCCTGATTGGTAGAGTAGAGACTAGAGAGAGTCAGAGAAACATGGGAGCAGCGCTAGATGGACGGGAGAGTGAAAGACTAGAGAAGCTAGGGTTTCGAAGGGTTGTGTGGTTTATATATGTTGCTTAGAATGCATCCAACCGTTAGGGTCTATCCTTAGTGCATCTAACGGTGGGGATTATCGTGCCGCAGCTGGGCTGGCCTATTTACCGTGTCGTGCCTGGGCCAGCCTACGGGCTGACATTGCGGCCCAGGCACGGCACTAAGGCCGGGCTGTGCCAGGCACGGGCACGCGGGGGCCAGGCCGGGCCGTTCCTGGGCCGTGCTTTTCAGTGTCGTGCCCGTGTCAGCCCAACAGGCCTAGCCCGTTTGAAAAAATATAGGCTGGCTTCCTCTTCTTCTTCCTTCAGCCCCTCCTTTCCTTCCTCCTCATGGTGGTAGGGGGGCTTAGCCCCGGCTCCATGAAAATCATGGCGGTAGGAGGAGGGCGTTGCAGCCCACGTTGCCCCCCCCAACCACCACCACCACCCCCGCTGGCTTCATCGCTGCTCAAGCATGACTAACGAGTATGTGACACCCTATCAAAATATGATCAGAAGTTTAACTACATATATATAAGCCCAACAACAGAAGTAATTCAACAAATGTGATTCCATTTTTACATAGTAGAACGCTTCCTCTTGGTAGCTACAGTTTTTTGCTCTCGAATCTCACAAGAGATAACATAGCTATAGTAAGGTGGAATCCGTGACTTCCATGATAGGAACTCAAATTTTCCATGAGGCTTAACATTTCCATACAACACATCTTGGATTTTGATCTTTGGAATCTCGTCCTGTGAAGAGAGTCTAAACCAACAATGAAATACAAGATCGTCAGACCGTGTGGCCATTGTCCAAAGACATGCTGGCATATTCTCATTTAAAAGATCAAATGGATGTCCACCATATCTAGGTAAATTTTTTTGGATGACCTCCCTTAAGTAGGCTAAAAACTTGCACCAAAAGTGAATGTCAAAGTTTTTCCTCAACAAAGATGCAATGACGTTTGCACAAAGGAAGCAGTGGCCAAGCATCATAGCTATCTCCATAGCCACGTGAGCAAACTGAGGGTGCATCTTGGGGTCCATGCTTCCAAATGTAAGTGCTTAAAGAAATACTAGTATGCTTCACATGATAGGTACTTCAGATGTAGAGGTGGTGTTGTTCCAAACTTGATAACCTTGTCTGATCGGCTTATGACTATGATTTTACTACCCACTGGCACATATTGTTTATAAGAGGAGAACAACTTATTCCATGCATCTTTGTTAAGATCACCATCTAACTCAACAACAACAAGCAACCTCCTATCTTTGTTTGAGTTCAACACATGATTTTGATGCTCTGCTGCACATCCTTTGCTTAGCTTAGCATAGTCAAAATCTGTAAACTCATGTCCCCTCAATAAAAAAATTCAGAGAAATGATCACGGATCCTTTCATCCTTGCAAACATGAGCTACAAGGGTTCTCTTGCCAACTGAACGTGGACCAACAATTGGCTGGACTTCCAATTCTTCAGAACCATGAGGCTGTGTATCCAATAGGAAGCTAATAACATGATGTGCTTCCATCTGGCGGCCAAACATGTAGTTGGTGAGCAGTAGATGCATACTATAAGGCTGCCGGTACAGCCGAGGATAGCTGGTCAAGAACACAACCAGCTCTTTCACGTCAAGTATCATAGAGCTCAAATTGTTAACAGCATGATGCAATTGTTCCAAAATCTCTGTCTTTCTTCTAGAAGAAGGTATTCCTCTAAGAGAATTTCCTTTGCATAATGACAGAGAATGACTCACAACAGAATCCTTTCTATCCACCAAGTCATGAGATTGGTATATGAAAGTGTCAAGTATGTAATTGCCTTGGTACATGGCATCTCTCAGCATGCCCAGTGCTGCAACATACCTTGGTTTGTGATGTCGCGTCCCGTGGCCTCATCAATGATGACCTGTGCCCGAAGGAGAACCCTTTGCAGGTTGTCCTGAACATCATCTAGCACCTTCTGCTTGGAGTTTCTGCTGATGACAAAACTTATGGATCTAGAGATCGCTTCACCAAGCACTGCAGAAATTATCATCTCCATTTTAGGCCCCTTGATCTTATCTGGAAGATCACAAAGTAGATGGAGCTAAGAGAAGGGAACAATCTACTGTGGAGGAGCTAAGAGTCTTCCACTAATGATCCGAAATCTCCGTGCGTTTTAGTGGAGGAATAGAAACCTTTCTTTGTCTCCAGTTCAAGCCACCTATCACTTATTTGCATGTAACCAACCTGACAGCTGAATTTGAAAGGTACACGTGCGGTTACTGGTGAGGTCAGTCAACTCCAGTAGTAGTCAAATCCAACTCACCTGCCTACCAGCTGAGAAAGAATTAAGCATACGTCTCTTGACTTTCGAGCGTTGGCTTAGGGACCCGGAGCCATCATTTCTACTCTTGATCAAATAAAGAAAAGGCTTGATCAAAGACAACTTCGGTTTGTTATTATAAAACGAAAGCACACGCCACACCATCATTCTCCATCTGTCCATTAGCGACACCTTGTTATAGGTATGTCTCAATCAAAAACACGAGTTATCAGCTATGATACAATGTTTTCTCTCACACAGTAACATCAGCCGAACAGCCCTAACTGAGTTCGTGTGTCACACCCTTGTTTAATTTCAACTTCCAACTACAAAACTATCTAACCTTGACTCCTCAACTATCAAAACCGTTTACATCAAACTCACCTAGGTGGTCAAAATTAAATGATTTTAATAATTGAGGTACCAAATTTAAACCAATCCAGATTTGAGGGATAAAAGGTAGACTCCACCAAGTACTGTAGTTTCTTATACATTTGGATTTACTTATTTATAAATAAATATTTATATGTCTTTAAATATTTATCTACATATTATTAGGTTTTTATTCTAAAATAAAATTAAACATTACCACAAATAAAACTTTGGTGCCAACTTTTTCTATACATATAATCTTCTCATCAATACCTAAAACTTTAATTTGAGTTATCTCTCTATCTAAGCATGTTTGACCAATTCAAAAAATTTAAATTTGAAAAATGAAAACTTTGAATAGAATTTTGGGATTGTAAATGATTTCAAATGAAATATTCACCAACTACAATGTTGGTAATTTCTTTGTTGAGTTTATTCTAACAATTTGAAAAATCTACATATTAAAATATGAAAACTTGTATAACTCATCAAGATCTACAAGTTTGGTTTTGAGCATGTCTCTATCTGAGTTTGTTAAATAATTCAAAAAAATCAAAATATGTGTAGTTTAAACATATATGTTTTATTTAAATAAATTTGGTTCATATTCATAACAAAAATCCAATAAATACAAATTTAATAATGTGTAGATAAAAATTTTAATACATATAAATATGTATTAGTAAGTAGAGCTAAATATATAAAAAAACATATAAATATATGATGAACTAAAGTACTTGGTTGAGTTTATTTCGGCCAATCAACTATTGCTTTCTCTAACTTTTACATCTCAACAATCAAAACCATTCTTTGACCCTAAGGCGGTTTTGAGTAGGTTTAGACAGCTCTGGGTCAAAATCAAATGGATTTTAAAAATTGAGGTGTCAAAGTTACGTGGTTTTTGTACTTGGGGTTAAAATTAGAAAAAAAAGAATTGAGGAGGAAAAAATAGACTTCATACTATTAAAATAACTGAAAAATACATAAATATATTTCATCTATTGCCTCTTACGAATTAATATATGATCATAACCATTTGATATAATTAAATGATTGACTCATGGTCATTGGTGAGTACCATAGCAAAGCCTATTAGTGTTAAACTAGAATAAAATGCGGCGGAGTATAACAATGTATGATATTATTAGGTCTAACTCAATCCAAAAGATTAGTCCAATCTGATAGGCAGGGTGCCCTCGCATTCCCTGTTATGCTCCACGCCACTAGTTACTGGTACGAGACGTAACTAAGTACTCAGTAGGAGTACAGCCTGCAATTTGTTACTAACAACAATTATTATATTACAAGCTTGTCATCGATGCAACATTAGAAACGATGTTAATGGCAACATGGTTTTGTCATCGTCGTTTCTCGATACGGTTGGATGTGGACAACGCCTACAAAGTCTTTGCTTTGTCTTCGACGTTATAATATTCAATTCAATTAGGTATGCTTTTAGTCAAAGGAAAATAAAGACCGTGCACCACTTAGGGCGTTACAGTACTAGACGTTACATATACATCTTGGACAAAGTGCTCATCAATTATTTCCATTTCGATGGATGCCAGCTTTGGGTGCTCTTCAGGATCTGTGTTTCCAAACACGTGTCCTAAATGAAGCAACAATATGCAAAATGCCTATTTTTTCAGTATTCTCTGCCCGACTTGTTATTGTAACTATACTGCCTCTTGGGATGCTACTTTGATCAAGAAGCAAAGTATCACTACTGCAGACCGGGACTTTGCCGTGTACAAGGATTGCACACGGCAAAATATTTTGTCGTGTGTAACACACGGCAAAGTGCACACGGTAAAATTCTGCACGACAAAGCTTCTTTGCCGTGTGTTGCACACGGCAAAATATATAGAAACTTTGCCGTGTGCGTGGCTTGGCACACGGCAAAGTTTTTTCTCCCGTCGCACCAGCGTCCGTTAACTAATATTTTGCCGTGTGTCAACACTGCACACGGCAAAGTTTTTTAATATTTTGCCGTGTGGCTACCAAGACACACGGTAAAGTTTTTTAATATTTTGCCGTGTGGCAACTAAGGCACACGGCAAAGTTTTCTAATATTTTGCCGTGTGCCAACCAAGACACACGGCAAAGTTTTCTAATATTTTACCGTGTGCCAACCAAGACACATGGCAAAGTTTTCTAATATTTTGCCGTGTGCTTCCCCAAAGGCACACGGCAAAATTGTTTTTTATTTTCTTATATATATTTATATATATAAGTACATCAATAATGTTATATATATAAGCAACATGTATTATATATCAAAAGCACACACATATATCAGAAATCCATCGATAATCCATGAAAGTTCAACATCACAACTTCATTATTAAGTCCATCAAAGTTCAACATCACAAGTTACATCAAACAGTTCTACGTCCCTACTACGGCGGCGACGGAGACTGCAACTATGGCCTCGGTGGTGGACCGGATTGCGGTGAAGAGCTGACGGCATCAGCCGCCGGTGACACCGTTGCGGGAAAGTTTGAACCCGTCGAAGGAGGCTGCACAAAAGAGAAGAGATTGCATGTGTTAGACTCAAAATTGAAAATTTCGACAGCACCTCCCCTGCACCGGGAGGTTTTCAACCTGCAAGAAACAATGGCAAGAAGGCCGACAATCCCAACAGCACGAAGGCCGACAATCACAACAGCACATAGGTCGAAAATCACAACGGCACGAAGGCCAACAATCCTAACAACACGAAGGCATTAAACTTCCATACTTACAGTAGTGAAAACCGGAGCGGTAGGTGTGCCACCAGATGCCATGTTTTGGATCATCTGATACATTTCCGCTATCTGCTTCTGCGTCTCCTCCAGCCGAGCCTGTAGTGTTTCAATCACGTGTTTCAGTATTGCAAATAGGATAAATGTGTGTAATGTTCAAGGTACGAGTGAAACCAGAATTACCTCAAGTTCTTCCACCCGTGACATCGTTGGAGTAGGCCGTGCACGTATGGCAAGGCTCGTGGCCGTGCTCCGTGACCTCACGTCGGAGAGAGAGGGTGCAGACCTCGAGGAGTCGGCGGAGTTTGCAATCCACAACCTCCCGTGCTTCCTGCCTTCCCCTAAACTCACGATCACCTCTGTCTTAAGGGGCTCAGTGCTCAGATTGTGATCTGGGCCACGGAGCGTTCTAACCGCCTCCGTGTAGTCTCTGACCTTGGCGTGGACGCTCGGGTCAGAGTAAGCCTCGACAGGTGCATCTAGGTTGAAGATGACACCGGATTTCACCCGGCCCATGTGGGACACAGCCCATGCCCCAAACTCCGACATCGGCACGCCAGGGTGCTCTGCCTCCTGCAAGAAAGACAACTAGATGATTAGAAATCAGACAAAATTGAGCATTAGAATAGATAAATGACATCTCGTACAAGAGCCTGCTTGAATGTGGCGAGGTTGCGGCTGCCTTGGTGGTGAGTTGGACCTGTCCTCATTTGCCGCTTCCGCTTGCCTTTCAAGCGCTTTTCCTTAAACGCCGGGGATAGGAACTTGTCCACGAGCTTCGACCATGCCGCTCTATGCGACCGGCACCACTCAGGCGGCACCTACATATCATCAAGTGTTTGACATATAAGATGATCAATTCTAGACCTACTAAATCTCAAAACGAATCAATACTATTCACCTACCTGAAGGTACTGTGCCTTGGTCAGCTCTAAATCTCTTGCATTGTCCTTGATGAGGGGCTCTTTCAGGATGGACCTGTAGTACAAGACATGGGACTAAAGTTTAGCCTCGTAAATCATGTCGCTGATTTGCTTGTTGCAGGCTTTGTGTGCCGTCAACTCCGCCTCGATCTTTTTGCCTTCTTCGATCTTGAAGTACTTCTGCATACAAACACAATGTATCCGTTTATTATTTCAATAAAAGGCTTAACCAACGGAGGATATGTATTTGAACTTCATTGTGAGACACTTACCTAAAACTCCGCCCAAACCCGCTCCTGCTTGTTGGCCTCCTCGTCATCATCACCGAGCTTGTACATCTTCCACGACCAGGCCGCATCCCACGTGCCATCTTTCAATTTCACAAGGCCGGGGAAGTGTTTCTTCAACAGACATCCCATGATGTTAGCGGGCATACGTGGGGGGTCAAGAGCACCCGACACTATTACCCAGCCCCTGCATAAGTGATTAACACAAAATATCAGTTTCTGTTTTGATTTTCAACATATCATATGATGTAGTAGTGATAACATGTATAGTTACTTACTTTCCTGCCACAGGACGAACCACTGGGCGTAGGTCAGGATGCGGAGGATTATGAAGGGATGTGGCACCTCGTAGGTAGGGTGTCGACCGATTAGAACTGTCCCCCGGTTGCTGAGTCGCCTCATCCCCAACCGGAGTGTTTGCCCTCTCGTCCCCCAACGGAGTGTTTGCCCTCTCGTCCCCCAACGGAGTGTTTGGCCCCTCATCCCCCAACGGAGTGGCTGCCACGTGGTCCTCCAGGGTAGGGGACGGGTCCTCCGGCTGGTCGAGAGCAGGGAGAGGAGGCGGGTCCCTCCTAACGCGACTGGGAGGGCGACCACGCCCCCTCCCTGTCCCCCTCCCCGTCCTGGGACGACCCGGGCCTGCTCTCGCCGGTGCCCCTGAAGACGTCCCCGCGCCTCTACCCATGCGTAGACTCTGGTACACCGAGAGAACCCCCTGCCTCGGTGTACGGTTGCTCGCCATCTTTGGTCTGTCACCTGCAATTTACAAAGAATTAACAGAAAATGTTAGTACATACATTAAAAATAGTTCAGAATGAATAAACATAACAAAATTTAATAAAAAACATAGTGTTACATGCTTAGGAATAATCTTCAACATTGGGGTCATAGGTCTCGTCATCACTGTCAAAATTGTCTAAATAGGTGATACTATTCGAAGGTTCTGTGTCTTCCTCATTGTCTCTGCCTAAATGGAATCGCTCGAGCATTTGAATGTCCTTCGGATTCAGCACTACATCTCCAGGGTCATTGTCATCAACCGTTTCATTGTCTACTTCCATGGGGATCACACTGGGTAAGACTATCTCAAAGCTCCCTTGTAGCCCACTTGCTTGATAGAACTCTCCATCATATGTGTTTGTGTCGAAGGTGTAATCTTCGTCCTTTGGAATAGGTAGTTTACTGTGCTTAGACACATGGTGCACAATAGACCAACCCTTAAGATGGTCTTTGTCTTGGCACGCGTATGGCGTATGATACACCTGCACGGCCTGTTGAGCCACAATATAGACATCTTTTCCTTCATAGACGGAATCATGTCTAATCTCAACTATGCCAAGTTTAGGGGTCCGTCTTGTTTGTCTAGGATCAAACTAGTGGCACTTGAATATGACAGGGGTAATAGGTATCTGGCCCTCATATTCAAGTTCATAGATCTCCTCTATTCTTCCGTAGTATTCGACGCCATTAGTGCCCGACGTAAAAACTTGGCTATTCGTGGTTTTCCGATCGGATCTGGTCTGCTCGTGTCTTGACGTGTGGAACCGATATCCGTTCACGTCATAACCGGTACATGACTTCACCCTTCGCTTGAAGCCATTTGCAACCTGTCTCAACTCATCACTCATGGACGCTTTGGTCTGCGCCTGCAAGCTCAAGCATGATACATCATTATATTATTGGAACGTATGAGCTACTAAGAAATATTGACGAATGTACGAGCTAAATTGGATAGTACCTTTTGTTTCAACCAAGAAATGAAATCATGCCTCCCATCTCCCACACCCTCTGAAAGAAGGATATCATGTTCATGCAGGTTTGGATCCCATGATTGATTCACCTCTTGACGAACAAATTCCCTGTACCAAAGAGAATCAATGGGGTTTGATACAGAATAATGTCGTCGTATTGAAGCAAGTTCGTTGAGAACTTACTTAATGAATGGCTCAACCTCGACAAGGTTGGTGAACACATAAAGCGTGACTTTGCGCCACTTTGCATCATCGAAAAGCTTGTAGGTCGATCCACTTGCGCGACCTAGTTGGCCTTTGAAAAGACTGAGGGTCGATTCAACTTCGCCAACATTGTAATGAGGGGGTGGATTATGCTTGCTAGGTAGGTTCGGCTTGTAGCAGGATGTCGTGAAGTTTGGTACCTCCTCCCGAATGCTTGCCTCTACAATGGAAGCCTCAATTCTGGCTTTATTTGTGCATTTCTTGCGAAGAGTCTTTAGACATCTCTCGATTGGATAGCACCAACGGGCCATAACGGGCCCCCCAACCGTGCCTCGTTTGGGAGGTGCACAATCAGATGCTGCATCGGCAAGAAGAAGCCGGGTGAAAAGATCTTCTCCAGCTCACAGACCAACTCAGGTGCCATGTTTTCCAATTCTGTAATGACGGTCTTTGATAGTTCCTTAGCACAAAGCTGACGGAAGAAGTAGCTCAACTTTGCCAGCACTAGCCAGACTTGCTCGGGGACATAGCCTCGAACCATCGATGGAAGTATCTGCTCAATCCATATGTGGTAGTCATGACTCTTCATACCGTTGACTCGCAGAGTCTCTAAGTTCACACCCCTGCTCAGATTTGCTGCATACCCATCAGGGTACATTAAATCCTTGATCCATCGAAGTACTTCCCTCCTTTGAGCGATGTTCAAGACATAGGGAGCCTTAGTCCTTCTCCACTGCTTTCCTGTTGCAGGAGGCTACATGTCTAGGTTTCACCTATCGCACAACCTCTCTTGGTCCATTCTAGCCTTATTGTTGTCCTTGGACTTGTCAGTGGCCATGAGCGTTCCAAAAAGTGCCTCGGCAATATTCTTTTCAATGTGCATGACATCAATGTTATGAGGCAGTAGGAGGTCATCGAAATAAGGGAGCCTCGTCAAGCCAGACTCTGAATGGATGGTCAAGAGAGAGGATTTGACGATGTTTGTCAAACGATGAATACTTGCCACCGGACTTCAACCATATGAACCTCACAGCTTCCATGCATATTGGGCATGGGAACTTGCCATGAACACACCATCCCTTGAATAACCCATACGCTAGGAAGTCGTGCATGGAGTATTGGTACCAGACGTGCATCTTGAAGCTTTCCTTCGTAGCTCGGTCGTATGTCCATACACCTTTGTCCCAAGCATGGATCAATTCATCTATCACAGGCTCCATGAAGACACCCATATTGCTCCCCAGGTGTCCAGGCATGATCAACGTCAGGAACACAGTATGTCGTTGAAAACAGACACCGGGGGGAGGTTCAGGGGGATGACGAACACGGGCCAACATGTGTACGGTGTGGCCATCATACCATATGGATTGAACCCATCTGTTGCTAGCGCGACATGTACATTACGAGCCTCCTCTGCTTTGAGATGATGCCACGCATTGAAGTACTGCCATGCATCAGCATCGGATGGATGTACCATCTTGTCAGGATTGTACCGCGTGCCGTTTTTGTGCCATGTCATCTGTTTCGCCAATTCCTCGGTCATGAATAGTTGCTGGAGCCTCGGCGGGAACGAAAGGTGTCGTACGACACTCATGGGGATCTTAAGTTGCCTCTTATGGCCATCGCCAGAGTCTACCTCCACGTACCTAGAGGATTCGCACTTCGGGCAGTACCTTGCATCTGCGTGTTCTTTCCTAAAAAGGACGCACCCCTTCGGACACGCATGTATCTTTTCATACGGCATCTTCAGTCCAAGAAGAAGCATCTCTGACTCTGTTGATGCAAAAAGGCGTTGGATCTGCAAACACACCGGGCTAATACCCAAGTTCGATATCAAGACGTGCCAGTCGATTTGACCTGTTAATCGACAAGGATGATAAATTTGAATAAAACCCGAACGAGACGACAGCGATACGCCCGGACGTCAAAGCTCAGAGGATATTCGATAACTGTTGAACAGATCAGACGAGACGACAGCGATACGCCCGGACGTCAAAGCCTGAATCGTGCTCGGTAGACGCGGAACCTGCAAGGTCGCCGGAGATCAAGTTGATGTAGCCCGTCAATTCTTGAAAGAACTCGTTGAAAAGGAAAAGATACTGGTGACGAAGTCGTCGAAAAGTAGATTGCTTGAAAAGTAGATAAAAGTA
>CM041631.1:66203814-66311711 GCA_023333625.1 Bothriochloa decipiens
AGCACAATGGGTAGATAAATTCTGATTAAACCACAAACCTAAGTGCAGTTTTCTAACCTTAAACCTAAGTGCATTTTACTCTTTCATCAAAAAAAGTGCATTTTACTCACACAAGTGTCCATCAGAACTCTAATCATACAATTAACCCATATTACTGTTAGCAAGTACGAACCAAAAGAAATCTACACTGCACATATATGCTATCTGAAATAAGATATTAAATTTGAATGCCCTGATTCTGAGGCTGTGCCAGCTGGGGTAAAACAATTGAGTAGAAATTCACTTGGCACCATGAAAATATTGTCTTAATAATGTCACACATGATTCTGTGAAAAATCACTTAAAATTTACAAATGGCGAGGAAGTAAATTTTGCCATGTTGGAAGTTGTAACAAGTGACACCATATCAGAATACTGAACTTTAAATGTAACTTGTGTGTTACGACAGCCAAACAAAATAACATAATTAAGAACGCTTCCTCTTAGTGCGTGTAGCTTTTAGGGCTCGAATCTCACAAGTACATATATAGCTATAGTAGGGGGCTATCTGGGATCTAAATGCAAGGGCTTCAAATCTCCCAGAAAGCTTAACATCTCCGTAGATCACACTTTTCAATGCTATCTTTGGAACCTCCTCTTTTGAAGAGAACTCATATTGACGATGAAGCATGATTTCTTCACATGTTCTAAGCATTCTCCCAAGATGTGCTGGTCTATTTTGGTTCAGAGCATCATTTGGATGATCACCAAAGTTGGAGACATGCCACTTGATGAAACCTCTCAAAAAGATCAAAACCTTGCACCAAAAGTTGATGTCAAAGTTGTCCTTCAGTAACCAAATACTGCCATTTGCACTATAGAGACATCGGCTTAACATCCCTGATATTTCCATCGCCAGTTGTACAAGCCTTGGGTGCATCACGGGGTCCGTGCTTCTGAACATAAGTGTTTTAAAGAAGTACCAGTATGCCTCATCCGACAGATATTGTAATTTCACTGTCCTTGTTGTTCCAAGTTTTGTGATCTTATCAGACCAACTTGTGATTATGATTTTACTACCACTTTTCATGCACCTTTTACAGGTAGCATAAAACTTCTCCTAGTTTTCTCCGCTGAAATCACCGGTCGCCTCAACAACAACTAGCATTCTTCCATCTTTGTTTGGTCTAGAATTTTGATATTTCTCCACACATGCTTCCCCAAGGTAAGTTAACTTCTCATCGAAATCATGGTCACTCAAGAACATGATTTCTGAAAAATGATCATGAACTCTTTCATCATAGCAAACATGAGCAACAAGGGTGCTCTACCAACTTTTCCAGGCCCGACAATTGGCAGGCTTTGCAAGCCTTCAGCATCATTAGGTTGTGTGTGCAACAAAAAATTGAGGACAAACTCTGTTTCCATCTGGCGGCCAAACATGTATTTTCCTAGGAGTAGATGCATGCTATAAGGCTGGCGGTAGAGGCGAGGGTAGCTTGTCAAGAACATGTTACCGAACTCTACTACAAATCTCAATTAACGATAACCGCGAGAACAAGGTCTCGAGCTCCGGCACCACCGTCGCCCGCCGTCACCTGCGCCACCGGCGAAGTTCACCAAAATGACCGAGTCTACCTATTCCTCACGCAATCTCTCGATACAAAAGGGAAAGCAGCCGCTACGCAACCTGGGCCACGCAGGGCCAAAACTAATTACTCCATGTTGGGCCGTATACTAGTGCATTGGGCCGTCTGGCTCGAACTCCCTTCCGTCCAGCGATCTTGGCGTCCTCTTCATTTCCTGCCTTCTCCATTGAGTTAACACCATCCTGAGTCTTCGTCAGTATCAGCAACGGTAACACCCCCTCCTCCTTTACATCCAGCTTGCTCCCAAGCTGGAGCTCTCAGGAATTATTGGCGTAGGGGTTGTTCATCTTCCCAGGTACTGAGCTCCGGAGGAAGATAAGACCAGTGCACCAAAACTTGAGGCACCATGGTATTTATGTTCTGTCAAGGCGGCGATCCAGAATCTACAATGGTACCTACATGCTATTAGTGGGATCTGGAAGTTATTACTGGCAATAACTAAAGGAGCTATGGCTTTCCTGAGAAGAGAAACATGAAATACTAGGTGGATTAAGCAATCTGCTGGTAACTTGAGCTTGTACGCAGAAGGTCCAATTTTCTCCAATATTTCAAATGGCCCAAAGTACTTGAAGGAAAGTTTGTTGGAGGGCCGTGGTGCTAGAGATGATTGCACATAAGATTGAGCCTTCAAGTAAACAGAATCTCCAACTCAGAATGATCTATCTGATCTGTGTTTGTCAGCTTGTAGTTTCATCTTGTTCTAGGCTCTGGTAAGATGTTGCTTAACGAGCTGACTCATAAGTTCTCTGTTGGCAAGCCATTCTTGAACATCTTCATGAAGACAGATATTGGAATTGGTAATGCCAAAATATCAAGGTTCATGCCCATACAAGACATGGAATGGAGTATGGCCTAATGAAGAGTGAAATGAAGTTTTATACCAATATTCTGCCAAAGAGAGCCATTTGTGCCATTTTGTTGGACATGCTTGAACAAAACACCTAAGATAGGTCTCCAAACATTGGTTGACTCTCTCTGTTTGCCCATCGGTTTGAGGATGATAGGCACTGCTGAGTTTCAGATGACTACCCAAGGCTTCAAACAGTTCCTTCCAAAAGGTACTAGTAAATATTTTGTCTCTGTCTGATATTATAACCACTGGTAGACCATGTAATTTGAAGACATTTTCCATATATATACTGAAGCTACTTGAGGAGCAATGAAAGGCTGAGAGAGTGGTAGAAAATGGGCATACTTGGAGAATTTGTCCACTACTACCAATATGCAGTTGTATGTTGCAGATCTTGGAAGACCTTCAATAAAGTCCATTGTGACAGTATGCCAAGCACTGTCTGGCACAGGCAGAGGAGCTAATAATCCTAGATATGCTACCCTTTTAGACTTTGCCTGCTGCCAAACTGTACACTATTGAACAAATTCCTTGATGTGCTGTTTCATTTTTGTCCATGCAAATATCTGCTTAGCTCTCTTATAAGTAACTTCAAAACCAGAGTGTCCTCCAATGGAACTAGAGTGCAGTGTTGTAATGATCTTAAGCTGCAGACTTTCAGAAGAACCAACCCATATTCTTCTGTTATACCTAATAAGGCCATCTTGAAGAGTGTAAGGACCTTGTGGAGAAGAAATTGACAACTCAGTCGATAACTTGAGAGTGTGAGTATCAGTATAAGATGACTGAACCTCTTCTAACCACACAGGTTTAGCAACAAATATAGCAGCAATCTCATAAGTATCAGGATAGATGACTCTAGATAAAGCATCTGTAGTTTTGTTCTCAGCCCCTTTTTATACACAATCTTGTAGTTAAGACCCATAAGCATAGTCAAGGTTTTGTGTTGCCAGGGAGTTGACAGCCTCTGATCATCCAAATTTGTCAAGCTTTGTTGATCTATCAGGATGATGAATTGAGAGCATTGGAGATAATGATACCAGTGTTCAACTGCCATCAGGATAGCTAAACACTCTTTCATATGTTGATAAACACTGAGCTTTTACACCTAATGCCTTACTGACATATGCAATTGGGTGTCCTTGTTGTTGGAGTACAGCACCAATACCCTTGTTAGATGCATCAGTCTCAATTGTAAAAAAGGAATAGAGAAGTTTGGTAGGGCTAGCACAGGTGCAGATGATAAAGATCTTTTTAGTGCTTGAAATGCTCATTCAGTTTCAGAGGTCCAAATATACAAGGTACCCTTCTTAAGTAAGTTTGTTAATGGTTTGTCCAGAATACCAAATTGAGACACAAACCGCCTATAGTAACCAGCCATGCCTAGGAAGCTCCTCAATTCCTTGACATTTGTAGGTGTTGGCCATTCTTGTATGATCTGAATCTTGGAAGGGTCAGTTGCTACCCCTTTGTCACTAACAATATGACCTAGGTAACAGAGTTGTTGTTTGGCAAAAGAACACTTGGGTAGTTTGACATGAAACTGGTGTTTCTGCAGGAGTAGTAGGACTGCTTCTATGTGCTTAAGATGTTCAGCCCAACTTTTGCTGTAAATCAATTGTCATCAATAAACACAACAGCAAACTATCTAAGCATAGGGGCTAGAACAGTATTCATGACACCCTAAAAGTAGATGGACCTTGAAACAACCTTGATTTCCACGAAGGAAAATCCACAGAGTCGAAGTGTAATATGACCACTTAAATCAAATTACCCGATATCAGTTGAATACCATAATCCATACATCAAACAAAAGAGTGCAATAGAGAGGTTTACAATAACTTATTACATCGCCACTTGGTGGAATCAGAGTTCATGCAGCATAAAATTAAAAGCTTGAAGGTGCAGAAGCTGTCATCTCCGATCCAACTTGAGCATAGGTACGAAACCGTCAATCGTCGTACTCCTCTGATGAGTACTCACTCCTTGAACCTGTGTGCCAAAGTATCAGTACGATTTGTACTGGCCACTCCCACCCTATGCATTGCTTTGTGGAAATTGGATGCAATACATTCCCATACCCACAACATCCATCACCATCCATCTCTGAAACACCATCCCAACTCCTCCAACACCATCTCAGACTCAAGTCGACAAGCCAACTCCCTCTTGGCTTGTCTCAGTGGCCCGCAGCCCTCAACCTGGCTCACGGCCGAATATCACACTCAGGGGGAAGGTAGAACACTCTACTCTCTAGTCCGGTGCAAGCAGAACACAGGAAAGGTCCATAGCCGAACAAGTCGGCATATGTATCGATCGATCAACCATACACTCTGTAGAGGTTTCACTAATCCACTAGATAACCATCATCAGTGTTGATCACCACCTAGGCAGATTCCGAACGCCTACTGCCATAGAACGATGCCATCCTACCTCTCAGCCCTGGAACACCCTTAGAGTGGCTGATACTGTGAAGAGTCTATCTCATGATCCCATTCCCGCAGAGCATCATGATCGTCTCGAAAGGGTGTGAGACATCATCATGCTCCTACCTCCCTAACACACGCTCGCCTGATAGTAATGGCATCGATCTATCTGACGGTTCGACTGTCTCCCCCCATGGGAAGCGAGTGGAAAGTATAGATTCCTATGATCTGGTTACCAGTGCAGCAGTTCCTAAGTGTGACCAAGCCAAGATGTCTTCTCCAGGGTTGATCTTTAGCATGCTACCACGACACCTTCGTCTTGGGTTCCACCCCTCAGAGGCTCACACCCGAAGACCACCATTGTATCATAGTTAGTCCGCCACAGACTGCTAATCATGGAAATATCCAGATACATTCCCCAGCAAGACTCGCTCAAAAAGCTCATCGTAGATCCCAGCTCGATCGACTCAACCCTCGCCCTACTCCCTGCCGTAAGTTTCACCCCAAACCCAGATACAACATCATCAGCTCACAAGCCCATCTGATCCATCAACACACACATCCAGCCTGGCACCCTCCAGGCCCTCCCAGGGTTCATCACGTCACATCAAAATATAAATGAGTGAAGTTATATATATAACATAGCAGATAAGCAAGTGGCTAACATAACAGAGGGTAAGCAGGTGAAGTTACAACAAGGTAGGGCTCATCAAGTAGTACTCTACCATGCAATCCTAGCACGGGCGATCCATCAGATTGCAATAGAAATTAAAGCACTAGCCATACTACATTTTCCATGCTTAATGGGATCTACGAGGTTGGGTGAGATGTGGCACCTTCACTAATGTAGCTGTCGGACTTCTCCTGGTAGTCACTGTCGTCAGACCTGTCCTCGCTCGACCTTGTAACCGAGAATTAATGGTCGCAGAAGCGACCCCTATAGATTAGCACAAAGAACGAATACCAAATAAAAGATCCAAATGCACTCAAATATAGCGAAAATAGGTAGAGCTCGATTTATAGAAAATTTGAATATGTGGATCATAATTTTCGAAGCTCGTATGAATTAGTTATGATTTTCTGAAATTTAACCATTTTCTAAAAAAGAAAAGGACTGGATTTATCTGATGCTGACACGTGGCAGCCTATGATTGGTCCACGTGTCGCATGCGGGTCCTAACAGAGACAACGCAGCAGCTGAGTGGCGGATGACGTCATGCTGACGTCAGCATTGACTCGGTCAACGTTCGTCTGACAGGTGGGTCCCAGGTGACGTCACTGCTGACGTCATCAGTCAACGGTCAACGGTCAGCGGTCAACGGTCTTGTGGGCCCCACCTGGGCCATTAACGGGCCGTTAATGGGCTGAGTGGGCTGGATCTAGGCCGGGCCGGGCCTGCCATGTGGCATGCTCAGGTGCTGCCATGTCATCGTCACGGATCTCACACGGGCTCGGTTCACAGACGCTGGTCCACGGTGCACCGGCGCTTGCCTGGTCCATTGTCAGCGACTCGGGTTCACATGAACTGGTTGCACGATCTTATCCTCAGGTCCATGCGGTCCATTAACCGATCCATGGTGCATCGGTTCCACTTTGGCCCCACTCGTAGTATCTCTGGTCCACGAAGACTACGTCCACCATCCGCTTTTCCAATCCATCCCCTTCCTCTGTTTTCTTCTCCCGACGGCGGGGCTCGACGGTGGCAAAAATCCTCCAAATTCCGGTGACTCAGTGCTTCATCGACTCTGTCTTCTGGCGCTTCACCTCCGGGACATCACGGCGACGGTCTGCAAGGTGTCAGCTTGGCATCCAGTGGTGCGGCGCGAGGCGTTCGGCAGCTCGACGGCGGCGGCGCACGGCGGTAGCTCCACTGAGTCCGATTCCAAGCCAACACAGGGCATAGATGTGTACTTGGAGTCATGCAATACCTCCCCGATGCGTCGGCGGTGACCTAAATCCACGGCGGAGTCCGCGTGGGTAGCAACTCCCACGGCGGAGCTCCGGCGAGGCCTTGGTGCGCGCACGGCACTCAGAGAGGCTCCCCGGCCTCCATCTTCTCCTCCAGCTATTGCAGCTCGTCACGGCTATCCTCAGCGTCGTCTTCTTGTCCTCCACGGCGGCCGGTGGTGACGGGGAACGGCGGTGCAAGGCGGCACTCTGGAGCGGCACAGCGGTGGCACGACAAAGACAAGGTGGCGCGTAGACGGTGCTCCGGCAAGGCAAGCATGGAGCTTGGGTGTGCACGGTGATCAGCAGATCGAGGTGGTGACGGATCTAAAGATGAAACAGCGCGAGGCACAGTGGTGCGGCGGCAAGACGGCCACGCTGCGGTGGCCCACGGCCATGCCGACGCGGCTCAGGGCCGAGCAGCATCAACAGAGCAAGCAAACCATCGTATGTGTGCGTACATGAACAGGTACATGGGCTCGGCCTCCGCGTCTCGGTGTGAGACGCCATGGCCGAGGAAGCAGCAGGCTAGGCTAAGGGGTTGGAAGAGCGGCGATGGCGGTGGCACTCACCGACGGTTGCAGAGGATGGAGGTGCGGTACAAGTCCAAGCTCCGGGGTTCTTGTGGCTATAGCTTGCGGTGCAGCTTCGCGTCTTCTTGCTCCCAACGCGGCAGTAGCGATCCCGGCATGGCGGCTCCTCCTCTGACTCCGGTGGCAACAGAGCTCCTCCTTCTTCTTCTTCTTCCCCGCCCTCTTCTTCTTCTTCCTCCCCTTCTCCAAATTGAGCAGGCTGGTGGCAAGTTGAGAACCACCGGTGTGGTGGCGGAGGCCTGGGAACCCTAGAGGCGCTAGGGCCTCGCTTATATAGAGAGGGAGAGGTGGTAGGTGGCCGGCGGACGGTGATCAAGCGGCGTGGGGAGCTCCCAGGGATCGCTTTCATGGCTCGGCCGGGGCCACGGGGTCAGCGAGAGAGGGCTAGCAAGGGCTAGGTGTGGCTAAGCATTTTGGCGTCATAGGCGCACCGCGGCGGCAGTGCATGTGTGTGCGCGTGCGAGCGGAAAATGCCCGTGTCGTGGGCATTTTGCTGCTTGTTGGTCGGTCCAGGTGGCGGCTCTGCGAGCGTTGATGAAGGGCAGGCCGAGATCGAGTGGCTAGGAAACTTTTCTTAGGGGCGACGCGGGGAGCAGCGCTTGACATCGACGACGTCATGCGCGATCGGCCGGTGGGGGACCATGGGGAAAGGTATGACAGGGTGACCCCACGCGTCAGCGACTCGGGCGGTGACTTGGTGTAACGCAGACGACACTTCCTTGTTGGGCTTCATGGGGCATCTCGTTGGGCTGGCCGATGCAGGGAGGAAAAAGAAGAGGGAAAAAGAGAGAGAGGCTGGGCTGGACCGGTCGGTTGGTCTGGGCCGAAAGGCTCTTTCCTTTTTATCTCCTCTTTTCCATTTTCTATTTTGTTTTTCAAATACTTTTTTATATATACTTACATATATATATATGATGTTTCAATTTTGAATACTAAAGTAGTGGGCATACTAGGCCCCATATTGGTTAGGGTATTATATCCCTAATATTTATTTATGAAATAAATAAATATTGTAGGTTATTTTTATTTAGCACACATGAATCCAAAAGAACCAAATCACATGGTGAATTAGAATGCAACCTGAATGCATGCTAGGGTTTGCAAGATAAGAACATGAGATGCTTGTGCAGCATTTGTAGAACTTTTCTACATGACACAACATCGCTCAGGGTTTTTGAGAAAAAAATTTGTAGCTTGGATTTTTCGGGTTGTTACAGACCTCCAGTTACTCCATAGGGCATAACTCTGTATTCATAGTGGCCACTATGTGTCTGAAAGGCTGTCTTTGGTTCATCTCTAGGAGCTACTCTGATTTGGTGAAACCCAGAGCAAAGATCCAGAGTTGTAAACCAAGATGCTCCCTGCAATTCTTCTAGAAGTTCTTCAATAATAGGGATTGGGTATTTACTCTTCATTGTCAACGCATTCAACCTTCTATAATCCACACAGAGACGCCAATCACCTGTCTTCTTTTTGACTAAAAGAACTGGTGAGGAATATGGACTTGAACTAGGTTGAATCCAGCCTTTCACAAGCATGTCTTGTATTTGAGATTCGATCTCACTTTTTTGAGCAGGGTTATATCTGTAAGGCCTGAGAGAAATTCTTGAGCACCTTCAAGTAGTGGAATCTGATGGTCACCAGCCCTGTGAGGTGGTAGGGTGCTAGGAGACTCAAATACAGTTGCAAAGTTGTTCAATAACTGTTGCAAGTCATCAGGTAATTCTTTTGAATCTGAATTAGAAGAATTGCCATGTTGCAGTTGAACAGCATACAGAATTGAGTCTGTCTTCAGCATGGATTGTATCTATTGATAAGAGACTGGGGACCCCAATGTAGTTTTAGGTTTAACTCCATATAGTTGTACCCTCTTACCTCTGACAGGTACTTCTATCCAGCATTCATCCTAGTCAACATGCATAGGACTATGGTGTTTCAGCCAGTCGAGACCCAAAATCATATCATATTGTAATGGAATGATCTTCAATGTAGTGTGGAAAGTGTGTCCTTGACAACCCCATACCTGATCTGTCAACTGATAGTTGCAGTTAATGAACTGGCCATTAGCTACTTGAACTTTCACTGGCTGTGTCAAGGGTTGCCAACCAGGAATAGCAGTTGCAACAGCTTCACTGATGAAACTGCTAGTGCTTCTAGAGTCAATGAGCATATAGACTTCTTTGCCTTGAAGGTGATCTCTTAACTGAAAGGTTTTTAGTTTTGTAGTACCATTGATTGCCTGTAATGATAACTGCATGAAATTCTCATCAGAGTCAGAAACTGAGTTATCAGCAAGTTGATTGTCAATAGGTGGTAAACAATCCCATAACTCCTCCATAGCATGTAAGCTGACATTGGCAGGGCAAGTGTGTTGTGGATTCCACTTTTCACCACATTTGAAACATAATCCTTTAGCTCTCCTGCACTTCTTCAGAGCTGCCACCTTGTCATCAGTACATCTGGAATTGGTTTGATCATTGAACTTCTTATCTTCAACATGTTTGGAGTAAAAACCAGATGAAGAATGAGACCCTTTTACTGGATCAATAGAATGCTTCTGTCTTTTCATGATCATGTCTTCGAGGCACAGGATTATCCTGCATAGCTTCTTCATGCACAAGAGCCAGGGAAACAGCAGTATCGAGGTCTTGTGGTTTGTGAATCATAAGAACAGCTCTAACTTCCTTTTTCAGTCCATCAACAAATCTATTGACAGTAGCTATAGGAGAAAAACTAGGATCATGAGCTAACAGCTGATGAACAATGTCACTAAAGTCTTTTATGTACTCATTGACTGAACTGAGTTGTTTAATGTGGAAGAATTGCCTAAGCAAGAGATTATGCTCATCCTTGTCAAACCTATGACAAACAGCTTGAACAAACTGTTCCCAACTCATCAGGATAACTTTGGCTTCTACTGTTTGAAACCACAGAGCAGCAGAGCCTTCTAATCTCATAGTTGCATAGCGAACCCATTTACGTGGATCAGTGTTGTATACATCTAAATAAGCCTCACAGCGCTTGATCCATAAACGTGGGTTGGAACCATCAAAAGTATGCAAGTCTAAATTGGGAATAGGGGGCATGCACATGATGGTAGAGGTACTGCCTAGGTGAAATAGGAATGGCATCATGAATGAAAGCGGAGGTAGGATCGGCCGGTTTGCGCACACCTGACACTGGGGGTCGGCCCAGGGCGACGGTGTACACCGCCCCAAAGCCACCCACGCCGTGGTCTAACGACCCTGATGCCGCCTTGTTGGGGTGAAGCTCCAGGTGGGCGGAGCTCGGCATCTTCTCATGCAGTGAGGAAAAGTGATCCTCCCTCAACGGTGCCTTCAGAGATGGGGAAACGAGCGTCACGGACGGCCCCTCTCCATCAACTGAATCTGTGTCCTGCTCTTGATGCACAACCCTGGGAAGGACTTGATCCAAGCGCTTGCCGAGATTTAGGACAGCGTGCTCCAGTTCATGAACACGATGGTCAATCTCCGGCCGCTAAGACATTGCCTTCAGATCCTTGGAATTTTCCGTCAATAGCACCATAATCTTGCCGTAGTTCTCCTCTGGAGTCACCATATCCAACTGCTGTCGCGTCAGGTACTCGTGCGGGGCCAGTATTGGGGATTGGGGAAAAATTTGGTGGAAATCTTCGACTAATTACTCCGATTTCCCACAAACTTGCTCGCGTGCTTGGGAATTACGGTGGATTCGACCCGGCGACAGCAGCTCACTGTCGATCGGGGATTCCAGAGCCCAACCCGAAGCGATTGCAAGCTAGCCGATGGAACGCGAAACCAGAAGCAATTAGGCCGAGGATCGGAAGCTAGCTAATACCAATGTTACTGAACTCTACTATGAATCTCAATTAACGATAACCGCGAGAATAAGGTCTCAAGCTCCGGCACCGCCGTCGCCCGCCGTCACCTGCGCCACCGGCGAGTTTCACCAAAATGACCGAGTCTAGGTGTTCCTCATGCAATCTCTCGATACAAAAGGGAAAGCAGCCGCTACGCGAGCTGGGCCACGCAGGGCCGAAACTAATTACTCCATGCTGGGCCGTATACTAGTGCATTGGGCCGTCTGGCTCAAACTCCCTTCCGTCCAGCGATCTTGGCGCCCTCTTCATTTCCCGCCTTCTCCCTTGAGTTAACGCCATCCTGAGTCTTCGCCACTGGTGCTTCTTCGTCAGTATCAGCAACGGTAACAGAACACAATCACCTTTTCTACATCAAGGATCATAGCGCTTAAGTTGTCAAAAGCCTGTTGTAGATGTTCCAAAACCTCTGTCTTTCTACTGGAAGAGCACAAATCTTTCAGGGCATTTAGTTTGCGCAAAGACAAATAATGACTCACAGTCTGATCGTTCATGGCTCCCTTCTGGTGATGAGATTGGAATCTGAAGGTGTCAAGGATGTAATAGGCTCGGTGAGTGGTATCTCTCAGCATATCGAGCTGCTGAAGCAAAGATTGGTTTGTGATATGCCGTCCCATGGCGTCATCAATGATGACCTGTGCTTGGAGCAGGGCCCTTTGGAGGCGATCTTCCAAGACCACTGCTGCCGGTTTGGATCTTCTGGAGAGGAAGTAATTTATGGATCTAGTTGTCTGCTCACTAAGAACTACAGAAAGGAGGATCTCCATTAGAGGATTATCTACAGGGGGGATAATTCAGGCTGCAGAGCAGAACAATATGGAGAATGGAATGGAATGATTCCGTTAGAGAAAAGGTGGTAGCCACGGCCCTATACAGGTAAGGTCAGGAGACACACAGACCACTTAGCCAGTAGGTTGGTGCTGCTATAATCTATGGTGCTGGCGACCTTCTCTCATCTCTCCTCTATTTATACACAGTTGAATGCATATGTTAAGTAAGAAGATGATGCACACTAACTTAGCCATCCCATTGGTCAAAGAAAATGAAGACGACTCTCTAAAGAAAAATGAATAAGGCCTAAGACCACATGTCCGCCCCTTGCAGCATCTTGTAATCACATAGTATTTCCACAATGGAGACGGTCATATCTGCAGTAATGATTGAACTTCCTACAAGCTAGATCTCTCCCTTTTCTTGATTGATAGATACTTGAAGATAGGAGGACGTCATACAGAGACTAATTGCAAAAGGATTGCCTCATCATATATTATTATCACTTGTCACATATCATCTGTATTAATCACTTAAATATAATATTTCAGTTTTCTTTCCTTTGATATCTCTCCCTTTTCCTTTGCTACCTGTATTAGGTAATCAAGCATTTGTATGCAATGAGAAGGCGATTTTTCAGTGACCTTTTCCTTTTACTTGTTCTAGCCTGAAAATATGGGATATTTCAACACATAGACTTGAGTACTTCAAAAAGAATAGAAGAATAAGAAGAAAGCAAAAAAGAAAACTAAGGATGACAGCTGTGAGAAGGCAGCCATATTGTTTTGTTCTGAACTATCCTGTAATAGTGAAGAGGCATTTTGAGATTTCCATGCTATTGCCCTGGAGTCTGAGCTATACTGTGATTTTCCATGTATGCTATCAGTAAGAAAACATCAAACACTCACCAGTGAGTATATAGCATCTGGAGTCTGGACTACATTTAGGTTCTTTTCATGGAATATATTGGCTGAAAAGAATAAGTAGTGCAGTACAAATTACACATATGGAAAGGCAGAGCTATGGTTCAGTTCAGACTTCAGACTGGAGTTGGAGATTCTTTGAATTTTCAGACCATCAGTAAATACATGGAGGCCACGACTGACGATGGAAATCGGTATCCTGTGTTGGAATTGAACTCGAGTTGAGTCTGTGGCCTGACTTAATCCAGTTGTCCCGCTCATCCGCCCCTATCCTATGTTGCTCAGCCGCCCCAGACCAATGCAAGAGAAAAATCAATATAGCAGCCCCTGTCCTGGACTGGACTGGACCCCACCTGGCCGGCGGTGAGAAGGAAGTCAACTGGCCACTGGTCAACCAACAATGTGCGCCGACAGCAGCTGGAAGGTAGAAGATTAGCCTGTGATGGTGCCATTCGTGTTTGAAAAATGGAAGCTGCAGCCTGCCTATGTCATCTGTAACTGTAATTGTTGCAGATTTGTGATCTCTGAACGGTAACGTAAACCTGTTGTACTACTACTGTAATATAATAACTGCGAGCAACAAATACAAGTCTAGCTATCTGACAACATGGTTAGAATTATGCCTTCCTGAACAAGTTGCGACTCGTAAGTCTCTGAATGACTTCAAGAATCGTTCACTGTTTATTTCCCCTATCCCAACCAGCAGAGGAGCATGGAGGTGCTCATCATCTGTATATGTACTCATAACTGAGCAGATGTCATCGTTTGAGAGTGCAGATGGCTTGGAGCATTTCCTGATGAGGAAATCTATGGATCGAGTGGTCAGCTCACCCAGAACTACAGAAAGGAGAATCTCCATTGGTGTCTCCCTCCTCCCGAAGAGAATGTAGCAGGTAGGGGAGAAAACAACCAGCGAGTTGTCAGTGAGTTAAAGGAGAATGGCTTCAGATGTCTCTGAGTAAAAGGAGAACAAGAACGTTTTAATAAGAACAATGATATTTGTTCAGGTCATGCACGGTGAGTCCAGTCCGATAGACATAGTCTAAGAACACATTTTGTTATGATTGTTCTGGTTCACTTTCTTTGTCCCTCTTTGCCATCAGATAATAGTAGAATATATACAGATCTGTAGTAGATTCAGTCAAACAAATAGGAAGATAATGCACCACGTACAAAGGAGGACTCTACACTATATAACTCTTTTTGTTTTTGCGAGTACACTATATAACTCTTGAAAGGCATTTACAGCCTGTTGCATCATCTTGTAGTTTTTTTTTTTTTTTGAGGAGAACTTCGGAGTGTAGTTCTCTCTCCAACTTGGATTTATGGAACTGCTGTCTTGAATCCATCAACCTGCAAATGTGGAATCTTCCGTCATTGCAGGAGCTCAAGATTTGTCAGTGTCCCTCTCTGAGAATCATTAAAGATTCATCGAACTTATATCCACTGACCTTTCCCTTTGTGGGGCCCTTTCACACATTGATAAGCCTTTGGTAAGGTTCCTGTTTCTCACTCGGCTATCCATTGAATACTGCAATAGGCTTGAAACTATCGATGACCTCCTCTATCTCCCTGCAATTGAGAAAATTTGGATTTCCAGTTGTGGCTCTCTATCCCTGCCAACTAATAGATTAGGAGGTTTTCCTTGTCTTAAAGGTTTGAGCATTTTATTTTGTCGAAGACTCAATTGGCAGAGTGGAATGCTGTTACCATCGTCCCTACAAAAGCTCTTTTTACAGAGTTGTGGGGATTTCTCTGCCTGGTTTCCCAGTTGCCTCCAGAATCTCACCTCCCTCGACTCACTGCAGATTCATGACTGTGAATTCATAGTGTCCGTTCCTGGCCACCTGTGGATGAGTAATCTCAAGTCACTTCAGAGTTTGGAGTTTATAATTTGTTCAAAGCTTAAATCAATTGGTGGACGAGACGCAATTGCACACATAAAAAATTTAATTATTAGTGGTTGCCCAGAGTTGAAGGAAATTGACCAGCCACTGCATAGAGGCTCATATTTCCTAGATTGCTCGCATGTGAAAGTGGGCTTGCCCTCTTTTATCAAAGGTACGCACGCCACTTGTTTGGAGTATAAACTATGGTTACATTTACAGAGCTATGTTAGGACACTCATGAGTGTTTTTCTATGTCATGTTTTCATGAGTCAGATCATATTTATTTATTTCCTAGCCAGTTATTGTTACCCTTAAGCTTCTAGTTTTTTTTCCCCCTGAAAGCATGGCAATCCTTTTTTTTTCCCTCATCGTGTTGTCTTCTGGATGCCAGCAGGTTGAAATGAAAGCTGGTTGAGATGGAGCAAGTATATGCAGTGCATGGCTCCAAGACCCACGAGAACAAACAAAACATATCACTCGAACCTGAATGGCCGAGTCTGGTTCTTAACTTCCTATGCTTTTATGGTTGTGTTTTCCTCCGCTTCTCGCTGCAAGATGACACAAAAAACCATTCATGGATTCTGTTTTTGTCATACATATAGTGTGCCATTCCTATCCTTTTGCAATTCCTGTTTTCTGTGTGAAATAAGTGGGGCAGAACACAAACATGGCTGCGCTCTTGGTTAAGCTCCATTTCTATGTCGATATTGTGACTTAATGCACTACATTACAATTATATTTATACGATTGCAACATGAGAGCTGCATACGCTCCATTAGATTTGTTGGGTGTGTTTCGTTTACTAATTTATTACTGTAGACTTGGCGAGGGGACAGAACAAGAGTAGCATCTGCATCTCTGATCTCTGCACTCTAGCGGAGGGATTAAAACTTGTAACTGGAGAGGAGGCTGGAGTAGCCTGTGTGTGATTGGTTTGTGCAAAAATATTTGCAGTGTAGCCAAACCAAAATTTGGCATGGACCATTTAGCTCTCATTTGGTTATGCGCTAAAATTTGGCATGGTAGCCATATTCGTTCATTTAGGTGGCCTAAGTTGGCTAAAATGAGGGTCACCAATTTGGTTACTATAAGATTACGCCGTGTACAAATCTAGCTTTCCTCGCCAAAAAAAAAAAAAAAAAAGTGCACAAATCTAGCTTTGCTAGTTTGGGGGCATGTTTGTGTTTATGGAACTAAAAGTTATGAGTCGAGTGATCTTAGTGCAGATCATTTGTATCATGTGTGATTTTTTATATTTGGAACTAGATATATGGGATTTATCTTTGACCCTAACAAAGTCTATTCATTTAATTATTACATATTACATATTACATATAAACTATACTCACTCTATCCAGGAATCACAACAGTATTTTGCAATGGAATGTTACATTTTTTTAACAAATCAGTCAGAATATATTCAATCTTAATAGGTCTAAAGTTGGTATTTAAAGTGTCTCTAATATGATATTGATTTTTTGAACAGTTGACAATATATAGTAAGAAAAATAAATAAATGGTTCAAATAAATTTTCTAGGACTTCCTCCTAGTCAAAATATCGTATTTGGTGGTATATGATTCCCAAATATAGAGATTGGATTTGAGTTAACTCAGTCCCTGTTTGGATGCTACTGTATTTATTGAGATAAGAAACTTTGGTTTTAGAATGTATTGATACGCAAAACCATGGTTTAAAAATTGAGCTCTACATAAAACTATATAAAATTTCTTGTATCCAAAATTTCCAAATACATACTCCAAAATCAAAGTACTTACGAAATATATTTTATATATTTTTCAATCTCCATAAATATTTTCGCACACACGACAATGAATAAAAAAATAAAATATTCCATAACCAATTCATACCTTGAAGTCACTGATTTGTGGGCCCAGACGCCAGAGTGCGCACTCTAGTCTCATCACAACAGTCCCCTGAATCTTATCCCCTCTGCTGCTGCCATCCTCGGCGAGCTCCAGGCAGACTATGGTGAGGCGGCGAGCCCCCGTGCAATTCCGCCGCCGGCGTGCGGCTTGCTAAGCAGCCATACCTCTCCGTGCTCCCTCCTCCGGTTCTCCCCCTCTCCCTCTCCTAAATCCACGCCTCTCGTCCTCATGAGTCCGCCGGCCTACACCGCCTCCCCCTGCACGGGCTCCGCTCTCTTCTCCAACTCCCGAGCGCCGCCGCCGCCTCCGCCGCGTCTCCTCCTGCTCCATCGTGCCCCGGGGGCGCCGTCGGCCGCGGGGAGGTACAGCAGCCGCGTAGCCCCGTCACAGGAGAGGCGCCGCCCCCGCCCCACTCTGCCTCCGGAGAAGCGCCGCCCCTCGGAGCCGTCGTCGTCCCGGACCCAGCTCGCGGAGCGGAAGCGGCACTGGAAGGCGGGGGAGTTCCCGGGGACCGCTCCTGCCGACGGACGGTTCCCCGCGCAGGGGAAGCGGCATTCGAAGCCTGGGGATTTTCCCGGGAATGACGGCGGTGGCCGCCCCGCCTCCTCCCCGTCCCAGGGGAAGCGCCATTGGAAGGCCGGCGAGTTCCCGGGGACCGCCGTCGGCCCCGGTTCGGAAGCGCCGAGGACTCCGCTCAAGAACGTCAAGAAGCGGCTGGATGCTCGTGCGGATGCCAAGGCGTGGGCGTGCACCGTCACCGAGGCCCTCGCTGACCGCGTCAACTCCAAGAACTGGCAAGAGGCCCTCCAGGTGAACACCATTACAACACCACTGGTTACATTTAATTTCACTTGTTTGCATTCCTCTATCGTCTCCAGAAAACCATAATTCCTTTGAATTGCTAGTTAGATTCAGTTCTTTGAATTGGCAATTAGATTCAACTGTTTGTTTGATGTAAGGAAATCATGTCAATGTTGTTACTGACACTAATAGCGAATTGGTACTGGCAGGTGTTTGAGATGCTCAAGGAGCAGCCGTTCTACCATCCCAAAGAGGGCACCTTCATGAAGCTCATCGTGCTGCTCGGCCGATCAGGGCAGCCTGCCCGAGCGCATGAACTCTTCGACGAGATGCTGCTACAAGGATGTCAGCCCACCCCTGAGCTTTACACTGCCTTAGTTGGGGCGTACTGCCGCAGCGGTCTACTGGATGAGGCGTTGCAGCTCCTCAATGACATGAAGGGCTCACCGTTGTGCCAGCCTGATGTCTACACCTACAGCACCATCATCAAGGCCTGTGTTGATGCCACCAGATTTGACCTCATCGATGTTATGTACAAAGACATGGCTGAGCGCTCTATAGCGCCCAACACGGTCACGCAGAATATTGTTCTTAGTGGCTATGGAAAGGCTGGAAGGTTGGATGACATGGAGAAGGTTCTCTCTGACATGCTCGACAGCAGAGCCTGCAAACCGGATGTCTGGACCATGAACATTATCTTAAGCCTGTTTGGAAACAGGGGCCAAGTTGAATTGATGGAGAAGTGGTATGAGAAATTCCGAAGCTATGGGATTGAACCAGAGACTCGCACACTGAACATCCTGATTGGCGCCTATGGGAAGAAGCGGATGTATGATAAGATGTCTGCAGTCATGGAGTATATGAGGAAGCTTGCATTCCCATGGACAACTGCGACATACAACAATGTGATTGAGGCATTTGCTGAGGCGGGTGATGCCAAAAACATGGAGCACACATTTAACCAGATGCGCTCTGAGGGTATGAAGCCGGATACAAAGACTTTTTGCTGTCTAATAAATGGGTTCAGCAAAGCAGGCCAATTCCATAAGGTGGTGGGCATGGTTAAGCTTGCTGAGAGGCTTGATGTGCCTGCAAATACATCTTTCCACAATGCTATTCTTGGTGCATGTGCAAGAGCAGATGACCTTATGGAGATGGAGAGGGTCTTCAGGCACATGAAGCATACACAGTGTGATCCTGATGCTCTGACATACTCTATCTTGGTGGAAGCTTATCGTAAGCAAGGAATGACCGATAAGATTTATGCTTTGCACCAGGAAAATCCAACTTTGGTTCCAACTGATTTTGTCATGGTTTAACTGACCTACTGACTGAATTTTCCAGAAATGTTATGGCTTGGTTGCAAAGGTTGAAAACCATCTTGCTATCACCATCTGGAATTGATGATGCTACCAAGCAGAGTGGCAGCCATTCTCCAACTCCATTTTTTTGTCTGTTCTCTGTTGGCCTGCAGAGTTAATAAGTTATATAGTTGTCTTCTCCAAATGAAGGGGGTTTCAGTGAGATGTGCCCACGCACCACAGTATGCATAACTCAGATACAAGGACTTATAAGACTCTGAAAGTACCTCAGTAAGATTCTGGCCAGTTTGAGTGGCCAAGTATACATGGGAACAGAGGGGGTTTTCTGAATTGGTGAATGGGAACAAAATTGTATGTTTCTCCTCCACTATGGCACTGTTAATCCTTTTTCTTGAATCTTGACAACACAGGACCTATAAATAGTTTGGGAGAATAAAAGGATCCCTAATCCCTGATGGTAAAATTTTCTGTGGCCCTACTCTGTACCAGCCTATGCCCAATATCTTCCAGATTAATATTTGGTATCTTTTCATTATCTTTTCAGAAATTTATGGTTATGACTTCTAGTACATTGCACATGTAGTGAAACTTGTAATATTTGCGTACAGGAAGGTAGGCATTAAGTTTTCTCTAGCACCCTTAATGTGTAGTTTAGCGATCATGTGCATTTCACCAAACAATATGTTACGGCAGTGAATTAAATTTGTCTTGTCAGATTCTACACACTACAGGAGCTATGTTGCATTTTTTTAATGAGTATATAGTAGAGTATTACCAACCCTGTAGCCAAGTGATCTTATGGTTGAGATCATGGATTAAGGCTTCTCTTCTCTTATGAATTAGCATGATGGCTTATCTGAACTGCTAGAGCAATTGGTGCTTGTTTTTGCATAACCACTTTTATAGTACTAAACATTGTAGATCAAAATGATTTCTTAATACTTCTTGAAAAAAAACTACCGTACTTTCTTTCCGGGTGGTTAAATCTACATGATACAAAAGGAGCTTGTAATGCAACTCTTAGATCAATGGTGCAGAATTTTTCTTTCAGCAGTTGACCTATTGATATACCGCCACCATATAGAGTGCTTTTGAGCATCCTACTAGTATCATCTTTCCTGATGCAAAGACAAGAATATATATAATATCATCAATTCATTTTAGTTATCTAATATATTTCCATTGGATTTGGGATTATATAGAAATGAGTATATCGCTTGAACTATATTCCTTTTTTAAGGAAAAGGTCATGCTGATTTTATCTGTTCCAAAAGCCACACATCTTTCTGGGGGAAAAATAATCATCGAAATCAGTGTTGAAGAGGGATGAACATAGAACACCCAAAGGTCATCTGGAAGGTTTAGTTTCAGACAATACAGCAAGAACATTCCTCAGAATTTCTGAAAATGGATTTTTAGGATTATTAAGTGATTTTCAGGAACTATGAAATGTCCATAGACGATGGTGGATGACAAGTGGGTCCTGGGCCAATGTCAAGGTCGCTGGGCTTGTGGAACAAAAAGGCAAAGTTGGCTTTTTATCTATTTATGGGTCAGGACTGTATCCTCCTTAGGCTGGTTGTCGGGCTTGGGCCAAACCTATCACAGCCTAGCCATGATTCTGAGGATTCTCTCTGGACTAAAATCACTGGCAAGCACTTCATCATCAGATGATATCAACTGCTATCTGCTAGTGATCACTTACAATTTACATATGATGACATAGGCAGTACATTTAACATTTTAACTTCTGGTATGCCCCTTCTAAACATTCTACCTTTACAGTTTTCACATGCCATTATAACTTGGGATACCCTATGAGAAAATGCACTTATTTTTCCTAATACTATAGTAGCCTAACAATCACACTATGGAAGCGTGCCACTGTTTTTGGCGGAGCGCTTCCTTTTGTTTCCTGTAGAAGATTTCAGCTCCTGAATCTCACAAGCATAGACCTAGTTATAATAGGGTGGTATTGGAGACCTCCATGCCAGGGCTTCAAATCTCCCAGGAAGCTTTGCGTCTCCATAAGTCACGTCGTGCAAGGTGATATTGGGAACCTGATGATGATCCTGCTGTGTAGAGTGCCGGTGATACTGATGGTAAGCAACCACGTGCTCAGACCTCCTGTGTATCCTCCCAAAATACACTGGTTTGTTCTGGTTCAGCAGGTCGTATGGGTGCTCACCAAATTTGGTGACATGTCTCTGGAACTGCGACCTCATGAAGGTCTCAAATTTTCCCCAGAAATGGAGGCTGAAGCTGTCCGTTAGCATGCGGGCAGCGACGTTGGCAATGATCATGCTCCCATTCAGCGTTGAGGCAATGTCCATGGCCAGGTTGGTGAGCTGCCTCGGTGTGACATGGAGTCTGCGCTCCCAAATGCGAGGGTCCTAAAGAAATACCAGTACGCGTCATGCGACAGGGGCTTCAGAGTTAGAGCCCGTGTTGTTCCAAGCTTGGCAATCTTCTCAGACCGGCTTGTAAGTATGATCTTGCTACCTCTGGGCATCCAATGTTTAGATGCAGAGTACAGCCTGTTCCATACATCTTCGTCGAGATCCCCACCTACCTCCTCAACAACAATAACAACATAGTCTTTTGTCCCAAGCAAGTTGGGGTAGGCTAGAGATGAAACCCAAAAGAGACATGAAAACAAAGAACACATAAATGGCACAAGAAAAAAGATTACGGTTCAGGCACGTTAATTGCTAATCTCTAAGCGCTCCTATCCATAGCTAAATCCTTAGGGATATTTCACTCCTTAAGGTCTCTCTTAACCGACTCGTTCCAAGTCAGTTTAGGTCGACCTCTATCTCTTTTTACATTATCAATCCGCTTTAGAACCTCACTACGCATCGGCGCCTCAGGAGGCCTCCGATTTTTCCTCAATTGGTGCCACCCTAATCCTATCCCGAATATCGTCGTTTCGGACTCTATCCCTCCTTGTGTGCCCACAACACCATCGTAACATACGCATCTCTGCTACACTCAATTGCTGGATATGTCGCCTTTTTGTAGGCCAACATTCAGCACCGTATAACATCGCCGGATGAATCGCTGTCCTATAAAACTTACCTTTTAACTTTTGAGGCACCCTTCTGTCACAGAGGACGCCTGAAGCTTGACGCCATTTCAACCAACTGGCTGAAATTCTATGCCTAACATCTTCAGTAATGTCGCCATCCTTTTATAGCATCGATCCTAAATACCGAAAAGTATCCCTCTTGGCCACCACTTGCCCATCGAGGCTAACGTCTCCCTCCTCATTCCTAGTCGCGCTGAAATCACACCTCATGTACTCGGTCTTGGTCCTACTAAGTCTAAACCCTTTCGACTCTAATGTGTGCCTCCATAGTTCTAACTTCCTATTAACCCCTGCCCTAGTCTCATCCACTAGCACCACATCATCAGCAAAGAGCATACACCAAGGGATATCACCTTGTATGTTCTTTGTGACCTCATCTATCACCAAAGCAAATAAATAAGGGCTCAATGCTGACCCTTGATGTAGTCCTATTTTAATTGAAAAGTCACTGGTGTCTCCATCACATGTTCGGACAAACGTCACCACATCCCTGTACATATCCTTGATGAGGGTGATGTACTTAGTTGGGACTTTGTGCTTTTCCAAGACCCACCACATGACATTTTTCGGTACTTTGTCATATGCCTTCTCGAGGTCAATAAAGACCATGTGTAAGTCCTTCTGCTCCCTATATCTCTTCATCAACTGTCATAATAAGAAAATTGCCTCCATGGTCGACCTACCAGGCATAAACCCAAATTGGTTTTGGGTCACACTTGTTGATGCATAAACCCCACCTACCTCCTGTTGATGCAAAAATTTATCTGCAAACACACCGGGCTAATACCCAAGTTCGATATCTGAAGGGTGCCAGTCGATTTGACCTGTTAATCGACAAGGATGATAACTTGAACAAAACTGAACGAGACGACAGCGATGCGCCCGGACGTCAAGGCTCAGATTGCTCGGAAAAGCGGAACTTGCAAGGTCGCCGGAGATCAAGTTGATGCAGCCCATCGATTCTTGAAAGAACTCGTTGAAAAAACTAAAAGATAATGATGAAGTCGTCGAAAAGTAAAGTATTGGTAAAGGTAAATTACGATAAAAAGTAGATTGGTTTATTGATGCTTGGATATTCTATTACATTGCCCCTCGGCACATATTTATACCCCGATATACGAGGAATCTTAACCATACACGATAAACTCAAATTTAGAAACAAAATCGACTTATTCCCTATACGGACTCTATTTCTAATAGAGAGACACAAACGACTCATATAAGAGTCAGACTCAAAATAAACTATGAAAATACTGGCATAAATAGCGCCAGTTTCCTTGTCCGTTTCAGCCATGATGAAATCTTCTATCGGCTATTCTCCTTTTATCGGCATGCTCATTGCCACCTTTCCTTCCTTTGGTAATAGCTCCTTAGCTTTATTGGCAGCAAACCTGATGACCTATCTTTCATCGGCAACAGCATCCCTAGCTTCATCGACAATGACTTAGACCAATCTGCCCTTTATCGGCAAACACTCATCGGCATCATCCAAAGTAACACTGAGGACAGAATAATAACCAATCTCTTGCCGATCGGCCCAGTTTCCGACTTGCACTGACACGTGTTGAAAAATGGTGTCAACACATGCCCCCAATTTTGGAGTATAAAATATCTTATGCGCTGAAATTTTCTCTAAGTCATGATTACCCTTGCCAAGCCGCCTGAACGACTCCCCGAATATTGCGCACACCGTTGTCATCATAGATAAATCCCCGGAGGTATTTCCTTCTACTTTGAATTACTTCCTGGCTATTGGGGCTTTTACTAAACATTATTTCTTTTACAGCTTCAGGCAGACACATCAGCAGCTGCTTCAGATATCCAAACTTCTCAAATTTCAGCTTCCAATGCCCCCCAACCTACTAGCGTTTAGACCCTAGACCCCAAGCGAAAGGCTTCATCCGATCAGACCCTCAAGCTGAACGGCTCAGACCATCATCTGCCTCCGATGCACCATCGACATCTTCACCTCAGCAGACACTTGCCGATGAGGACATGCATGAACCACTATCGGCACCGGACCAATCAGTTCGCCCATCATAAGTGTCAATCCATTGGCAAGTACCGCCGATCCTTCATTTGGAATGCTCCAGACCGCCTCCTCTACCCAAAGGCAAGAGATTGCCTTGAAGTAAGTAAGTTAACTGGCTTTATCATCTTGTCATACTTACATTTTCCAGCTAACCAATTTTCTTCAGGAACAAGACTCTCCAGACAGCCTATTCTCATTTGCCATCAGCGATGACGTACCCGATGACGAAGAAGATGAGAGTACTGCCTTTGCCCTAGGAGCCATCTCTGCCGATATCAAGTCCAGACTAGAGGCTCTGCTGTCCATGCCGAATCAAGACACATCTCAACTTGTACAAGACTCTGATTCTGTCAGGACAGCTTTCAAGGCAATCCGCGGCCAAGTCTCTGCTAACGTGGAGGAAATACTCTTCTCAGCAGCTCATCTTGAGAATCAGCAAATTTAATATCAGAGGGTCGTCCAACGTATTGTCAACGCAGGAGAAGCTTCATGAAGAACTGATGGATCACAAACGGACTGCCGATGAGAAACATGAAGGCATCAGCAACCTAGAAGCCTCCAGCTCTTAGCTCGAATAGAAGATCTCTCAATTATCAGCAAAGAAAGAGGCCTTGTTAGCCGAGCTGAGAGATGTTGAAAAAGCCCTGGACGCAGCCAACCAGGAAAAGGCTCAGATGCCCGACGCCATCAAAAACCTTCAAAAGGAAAGGGACACCCACGCCATGGTTTAATTATAGGATTCATTGCCGATGCAGGTGCCCTTTGGATATTACCGAATTTCTGACATTCTTGACACCCTTTAAAATACTTGAAACAATCTTCAAACATTGTCGGCTAGTAATATCCATTTCGCCTAATCATCCACTTCATCTTGAAAGCCGACTGATATGCCCCGCATACTCCTTCATGAATCTCGCCCATTAAACTCTTTGATTCTTCTTTACCAAGACATCTGAGCAAAACTCCATCTATAGTACGATAATATAACTCATTATCAATGAGCACATACCCAGTAGCCTGAAACCTTATAAGCCTCTCAACCTCCTTAGATGGATCCCTCAGGTAATTGGCAATCTTTCTCCTCCAATCATCGACATTAGTTGTTGATGCCAGCACTTCTTGGATCGGCTGGTACCCTGAAGCATGATGTGCTAGCCGATTAGCCTCTTCATTGTGCAGTCTGGAAATATGTTCAAGGCGGAAATCTTTAAACTTTTTCAATAATTGCCGACATCTCTCATAATATGAAATCAAAACTTCACTTCGGCACTCATACGCCCTAACTAATTGATTAATGACCAGCATAGAATCACCAAAAAATTTCAACAGCATCAGCACGAATTTCCCTGAGTAATTCCAACCCTTTCAGTAAAGCCTGATATTCAGCCTGATTGTCCCTTTCAATAAAGCCTGATATTCAGCCTGATTGTTTGTCGATATAGCAGCAATCGGCAATGAGAATTCATATTTTTTTTCCCTCGAGGTGAAATCAACATAATGCCGATAACCGCTCCTTCTCCACACGTAGAACCATCAAAGAAAAGTGTCCATGGAGCAATTTCCAAAGAATTTACCATGCTGTAGCGCTGAGTAACAAAATCTGCCATCACTTGCCCCTTGACCGCTTTAGCTGATTCATAGCGCAAATCAAATTCTGATAACACTAAAATCCACTTGCTGATTCTCCCACTCAGAATTGGCATTGATAGCATATACTTGACCACATCATCTTTGCATATGACAGTGCATTCGGCCCTCAACAAATAATGCCTCAATTTAACATAGGAGAAATATAAGCATAATCATAACTTTTCAATGGCCGGATACTTGGTCTCAGCATCTACCAACCTTCTGCTCAAGTAATAAATCACACATTCTTTTCCTTCAAACTCTTGGATCAGAGCTGACCCGATGATATCATCATTTTCCGATAAGTACAACCTGAAAGGTTTTCCGCGCCGTGGTGGAACTAGTACTCGAGGATTTATCAAATACTTCTTAATTTCTTCCAAAGTCAACTGCTGCTCTTCTCCCCATACAAATTCTTGATCAGCCTTCAATTTTAGCAATGGACTGAAAGCTTTGATTTTTCCTGATAGATTAGATATGAATCTCCGAATAAAATTAATTTTGCCGATCAAAGACTGTAGTTCAGTTTTATCGGTAGGAGTGACCACCTTATTGATGGCATCAATGGATTTTCTGCTAATTTTGATACCCCTCTGATGCACCATAAAGCCCAAGAATTGACCTGCCGATACACCAAATGCACACTTATTAGGATTCATCTTTAACCCATGTTTCCTTGTGCACTCCAATATTTTTCGCAAATCAGCCAGATGATTTCTGAAGTCTCTAGACTTAACCACCACATCATCTATGTAGATCTTAACCAACGTGCCGATGTACTTATGAAAAATAAAATTCATAGCTCTCTGATAAGTAGCACCGACATTTTTCAAACCAAAAGTCATGACTACCCATTCAAATAACCCTACATGGCCTGGACATCTGAAAGCAGTCTTGGAAATATCTTCCTCAGCCATAAATATCTGATTATAACCGGCATTTCTATCCATGAAGCTAATAATTCGATGCCCAGCAGTAGCATCAATTAACAAATCGGCAACAGGCATTGGGTAGCCATCCATCGGCGTAGCTTTGTTGAGATTCCTGAAATCAATGCAAACACGAAGCTTCCCATTTTTCTTATAGACAGGAACCACATTAGAAATCCACTCAGCGTATCGGCATTGTCGAATAAATTTTGCCTCAATCAACCTTGTTATTTCGGCCTTAATATCAGGCAGCACTTTAGGATTGCATCGGCGTGCTGGCTGCTGATGCGGCCGAAATCCTTGCTTGATAGGTAGCCGATGGTCAACTATTGATCGATCTAATCTAGGCATCTTTGTATAATCCTAAGCAAAACAATCTCTATATTATTTTAATAAAGTAATCAATTGTTCTTTACTCTGAAGATCTAACTTAGCAATAATAAAAGTCAACCCCGGCCTATCGTCATTACCAATATCTACTTCTACTAAGTCATCAGCCGATGTAAACCCATGGCCCAGTTTTTCCATCATCGGCGAACCTATCCATTATAATTCATCTTCAGAACCGACTGCATGGATCGGTGGCAGCTCATAATCAGCAACTCTAAGAAACTCTATATCCCATGCTTCTCCTGATATGCACTTGGACCGCCCATAAGTTTCTGACTCAGCTAATGCAATTATGTAAGACGAATCACCAGGAACCACTTCAACCTTGTCCTCAATCCACTGCACGAGGCATTGGTGCATTGTAGAAGGAACGCAGCAATTGGCATGAATCCAATCCCTTCCTACAAGCAGATTATAAGCACCCTTGCCGCTGATGACAAAGAACGTAGTTGACAAAGTTTTGTTGCCGATGGTTAACTCAGCGCATAGTGCTCCCTTAACTGGTGATACGTTGCCTTCAAAGTCCGTAAGCTTCATATCAGTCTTGGTCAAGTCCTGATCTCCTTTCCCAAGCCTTCGGAACATGACATATGGCATAATATTAATTGCAGCTCCTCCATCTATGAGTATCTTTGACACTGGCTGCCCATCAACCCTGCCTTTGACAAATAAAGCTTTAAAATGCTGCCTTTCATCGTCGGTAGGCTTCTCAAAAATAGCCATCATTGGATCCAGCATCAACTAAGGTACTTGTTCGGAAAGAACAACTTCCTCCTCATCATCGGTAAGTGGTAGGAATTCCATCGGTAACATGAAAACCATATTGATATCTACCGATGGGCCTCCATCCCTGCGCTTTGGCTGCCACACTTGAGATTTCGCCCTATGGGAGTTTCTTCTTTATACAGATCTTCTTCTCGCTCACGCTGCATCCTCCTCTTCTGAGTTTTCATCAAACCCTCAGGGCACCATTGAGGAAGCTTTGTTTTCTAGACAGGCAGATAACGCTTTGTAGCTGAATCTTTATAGCTCATGTTTGGATCTCTGCAGAATATTGCCTCATCGGGAACCCTTGCATTGGCCATCTCCTCGAGCTCTTCCTGATTCATCAGAAAGCAATCATCACGCCTACCAAGCCTTTCATGTACGCTGACTCTGCCCCCTTCCTCTGATCGGCTCATTGATGCACAAACCCCTATTACCAGGGTGTGATCTTCTTTCTGCCCAATTGGCCTGATTATATCCATTACACTCGAGGCAATTATCAATAGTAGGCAATTTAATGCCTTCCTCCCAGCAATAAATGAAGAACGGGCACCTCCAGTGATCTTCATGCCGACACCATTCTTCCTATCGGAACCTTCTTTCCTCTTGCTGCTGCTGATACCAATTGGCTATCATAGTACTGCGTCATATCATGACCACGCCTTCTTGTTTGTATGAAGTCTGACGGACGACGATCTTGCGTGCATATTGAGTATCATCCGAATTTGCACCGACGGCATGACTTGAGATATCGCCGATAGGATCTCATTCAAAGCAAGTATCTGACCTCTACCAGCCTTCTGGATCTCTTCAAAACCAGATAAATTTTAGCCAATGTATGTATGCCTCCCGTCGGCACGCACTCATATATGCGCAGATAATTATTTGCGGCTTATTGCAAGCTCGACATCTTCAATCTTCCAGCTAATATGGCGAGAACCCCTTTGAGCACACATCGGGCACACATCATCTTCCTCATTGGCAATATGTCATCTTGCCAATTATCGGAAACGCTACACCGTCGCCGCGTCCAAGTAGAGTCCCATAGTGTTTGATGTATGCAAACATTCCTGCCATGCGCTCTCTTCAGCCAATTGCATTGGTCTGCGACTATCGACTTTTATAGGACTATCGACTTTTATAGGAGAATCAACAGTAGAATTTTATCGGCTGTTTTCTGTATCTCGTGCAACAGCTGCTTGCATCAATATTACTGCTATAGCAGTGCACCTTGGCCGATGGATTGCTACCCTTCTAGCTTGATCGGCTTCATTGTAGGCATTGGCTCACTCCAATTTATCATCTCGGATGGTCATGAGTGCGCGCTAGCTGCTTTTTCCTATTTAACCTTGGTCGTAGCTGCGCTAACTTGTTCATCGGCTCTAGCCCGCAGCCGATTGACGTACTGTACATAGCGCTCATCCAGATTAATCTTTTCGGGCTCCTGATCGCCTGGCTCCCATGGGAAATAAATCTCGAACAACTGACATCCTCGGGTAATAATTTTGGGCGGCGAGCAATAGATAATAAAAGAGATTACCCTCTGCCTTGCTCCTCCAACTTGATAATCAACAGCTTCTGTCTCATCAGCTTCTTCAGAAAATAATAATTTTTTCTCGGCTTCGTTAACATTAGACTCATGTTTCTCGAACTCCTTTTTGTTATGGGAGCATGGCATTGGCTCCTCGTCTTTTTCCTACCTGACCGAGCCAATTTCAACCTCTTTTTCATTTGCATTAGAAAAATCCTCACAAGTAGGTAGCAGTTGAGGAACCGAAGTTTGACGCTGTCGAGATGACTGAACTATCGGCGGCGAGGCCGATACGTACTGCTGATCCTGTGCTTTATCGCAGGCTGAGGGACAAGTGATTGCTGATGCATCGATTGCTGAACCATCGGGTGCGGCGCCGATACTTGTTATTGAGGTGACTGAACTATCGGTGGAGAAGCCGATAATTGGGGCTGTTACGGTAGTGGCTGGGCTAATTGCTGCGGTGACAATTCTTCTTGTCGCAGCATCGATTGGATCACCGGCTGTGAAGCCGATGCCTGTAGCTGAAGTAGCATCTGTACTATCATTTGTGGAGCCAATGTTTGCTGTAGAGACTGTGGCTGAACCGATACATACTGCTGAACTTCTTGCTGCACAAAAGGTTGAGGAACCACGAGCGGTGCATGAGGTAGCTACGAAGCCACCGGCTGTCGCACCGATGCTTGATGCTGAGGCATTAACTGACCCATCGGCACTGAAGCCAATACGTGCTGCCGCTAGGGTAGTGGCTAGACTACCGGCTGCGACGCCGATACATACTGCTGAGGTATCGGTTGGACTATCGACTGCTGAGCAACGTTCATCGGCTGACCTACCGATGTGCGGTTCTGGAAACTTGCTTGAGGATAATCTTGCTGAGCTCCTACCGTCTGATAGCTTTGCTGAGCCACCTGTTGCTAAGCTGGCGACTGTCCCAGCCAACTAGGATTAGAACTCACCGGCAACTAATTTGCCGATGGCGATAGATCTATACCCAGTTGACTAGTTCATCCTCCCTGAAGCGTTGGATCTGATCTGGACGACATGGCTTCGATCATGGGCGGATCTGTTGCAACTGGAAGGGTAGAGATCCCTGTACCCGCAACGGCCAGAGCAGCCGATGGAATACTAAGGGATGTCGATCCCGGCTGATGATACACCGGCCCGACATAAGCTGGTGCTGGTCCTTCCCTTAGTGATCGCACGATGGCGTTGTAGACGGTATTGGATAGCACATTAGGATAATTGACCAGAGCATGATCTAGAGCGGAATTGACCATCTCTTGCAACTTGCCAGGATTAGGGTCAAAAGTAACCCGCCGAGGCAACGGCAGATCTTGCTTCTGAATCACCTCCCCGCTCCTGCTCATGCTGAAGGATTTTAGGTAGAGCTGCCAGTAGTCCTCCATGGCTCTCTGTATTGCAAGCCTCTGATCTTCCTTGAGATCTGCTTCTGATACTTCAATGATGTTCTCGGGGTTGATATCAGCAGGATTCTTCATAATAAATTTGTTGATCTGGTCCCACCGGGCATGCCAAAAGTTGTGTTGATACAAAAATTTATCTGCAAACACACCGGGCTAATACCCAAGTTCGATATCCGAAGTGTGCCAGTCGATTTGACCTGTTAATCGACAAGGATGATAACTTGAACAAAACTGAACGAGACGACAGCGATGCGCCCGGACGTCAAGGCTCAGATTGCTCGAAAAAGCGAAACTTGCAAGGTCGCCGGAGATCAAGTTGATGCAGCCCGTCGATTCTTGAAAGAACTCATTGAAAAAACTAAAAGATAATGACAAAGTTGTCGAAAAGTAAAGTACTGGTAAAGATAAATTGCGATAAAAAGTAGATTGGTTTATTGATGCTTGGATATTCCATTACATTGCCCCTCGGCACATATTTATACCCCGATATACGAGGAATCCTAACCAGACACGATAAACTCAAATTTAGAAACAAAATTGACTTATTTCCTATACGGACTCTATTTCTATGAGAGAGACACAAACGACTCATATAAGAGTCAGACTCAAAATAAACTACGAAAATACTGGCATAAATAGCGCCAGTTTCCTTGTCCGTTTCAGCCATGATGAAATCTTCTATCGGCTATTCTCCTTTCATCGGCATGCTCATTGCCACCGTTACTTCCATCGGTAATAGCTCCCTAGCTTTATTGGCAGCAAACCTGATGACCTATCTTTCATCCGCAACAGCATCCCTAGCTTCATCGACAATGACTTAGGCCAATCTACCCTTCATCGACAACCACTCATCGGCACCATCCAAAGTAACACTGAGGACAAAATAATAACCAATCTCTTGCCGATCGGCCCAGTTTCCGACTTGCACTGACACGTGTCGAAAAACGGTGTCAACACCTCCACAACAAGAAGCAATCTCCTTGCTGTCCCATCTTTGTTGGAAGAATTTGACGTGCCACAATCTTGCTATCTCATTGCACATAATCCTTCTCTGAAAGCTGCTAGCCCATCACATGCAAAGTCATGGTCCGTCAAGAACACAGTTTCTGAAAAATGACAACGGACTCTTTCATCCTTGCAGACATGGGCGACTAGTGTTCTCTTCCCGACCTTAAAGGGACCGACGATCGGCAGCACCTCTGGTTCTTCAACACCAGTATGCTTTGTGTGCAGTAGGAAGTCTATGACAAGCTGTGATTCCATCTGGCGACCAAACATGCAGTGTCCCAGCAGGAGATACATGCTGTAAGGCTGGTGGTCAATGCGACGACTGTTGTCGTTTGCCAAGAACAGGACTAGCTCATGGGCATCGACGATCATGCGGCGCTCAGACGGTCAAGCACCTCCTGCATTTCTTCTGAAATCTCCCTACTGTTTGTTTCACTGGAAAAACAGAGATGTTTTACAGAACCAACTCTGGAGAAATCAGAAGGCCGGCGATGATTCACGATGATCTGGCCGCTGCTGGACGACGCCTCCTCACGGTGATGACGACTCATCGTCAGGGATCTGAAGGTGTCGAGGGCGTAGTAGCCTCGTTGCACGGCGTCCATCAGCGTGTCCAGCTGCCGGAGCATGGCTTGGTTCGTGATGTGTCGCCGCCCCATGGCCTCGTCGACGATGACCTGTGGCCGGAGAAGGACGCTCCGCAGGCGATCCACCACGTCCTCCGGCGCAGGAGGCTTGGCACGCCTGCTATGAAGAAATCTACAGATCTAGAGGCTAGGTCGCCTAGGATTGCAGAAAGGAAAATCTCCAGTAGCGACACCATCCTTCTGAATTTTGTGTTTGTTTCTATGTGTTTGAATATGATAGCAGCTTACTGAATTCAAGGACAGGTAATAGGCTGACACTGGCGGAAGTGAGTATGGAAGAACTCCACTCCACGTACTGATATATATGACATGTTTATGTGAGTGTGACCATTGCAGTGTATGGGTGTTGGACTAGTCTTGCACGTTGTACTATTTTCCACGTGATCTCTTTTTGACCCTGACACGAAAACGTGCGCATTGATTACTCCTCCGTAGATACTTAAGAAGAGTTGTAGAAGGCGACGACGACGACACAGGAGCTTCTGCATGACAATTGACATCGGGTGATGAAGTTTTCTGAATTCTCAATGGCTGCTGGGCTGCTGATCGACAGACTCGTCAAGCACGGCAATGCCGCCTGGTTAATCGTGGAGGTAATGCAGCGCAAAGCGAGATGACGTGTCTTTCAACAACTGCTCGCCGTCAATATAATTCAGCCTCGTGCTAGTCGTCGAGACAATAGTACGTGCCTGTGCTGCTTGCGACTTGCTCAAGACCAAAATAGAAGATTCTGTTTTCTTATTATACTCATTGTTTATAAACGATTCCTGAAAAAACTTACGCTACTGTCTATATAATAATCGGTTTTGACAATTACCTGTATATTTAAAATTTTGATTTGTCTTCGTCAATCGTATCGATTTTTTAGGAACTATCAACTATGATGACCTGTCCACAGACCACAGTGGGTGGCCAGGTGGGTCCTGGGCCAGTGTCTAGTCGAGGCCCAAGCAAGTCACAAGTGAAGAGCTGTACCAATGTGGCTCTTGACTGACTGAGCTCTGCAGCCTATTCCGGCTCTGCTCACTTTTCCTGACTGAAAACGTGTTGGTCAACAGGGTTGAACTGAAAAAAGGACCAGATTCAGAGGATGGTCTCTGGACTCAAACCACAAGCAGCAACTCCATCAGCAGATGATTTGAACTGCTAATAATCGCTCACATAACACTTTTGATCCTGGTATGCCCCTTATAAAAATTGTACCTCACAGTTTTCCTGTGCCATTATAACTTAGGATACCCTATGAGGCTATGACTATGAAAACGTGCACTCATCTTTCCTGGCCTATATACTAGCTAGCCTAACAATCACAAACAATACGGAAGCACGCTGCTGTTTTTCACAGAGCGCTTCCTCTTGTTGCCTGTAAAACATTTCAGCTCTCCTGAATCTCACGGGCGTACTCCCTCCGTTCCAAAATGTCTGTCGCTTACGCTTCTTAAAAAACTATCGGTAATTTTATATTAAAAAATATTAATATTTATAATACATAAGTAGTATTATTAGAAAGATCTTTGAATCTAGTTTTTTAATAAATTTATTTAAAAATATAAATGTTGCACGTATTTTTTAAAAATTGAGTCAAACTTGTGGCACGTACACCAACAGCGACAGTCAATTTGGAACGGAGGGAGTAGATGTAGGTATATATAGTAGGGCGGTATCGGAGACCTCCATCTCCATGCCAGGGCATCAAATCTCCCAGGAAGCTATTTGTCTCTCCATAAGTCACGTCGTTCAAGGTGATCTTGGGAACCAGATGACGGTCCTGCTGTGAAGAGTGCCGATGATACTGATGGTAAGCAATCCCCCAGAAATGGACGACGCTGAAGCTGTCCCTCAGCATTCGGGCGGCGACGTTGGCGATGATCATGCTCCCGTTCAGCGCCACGGCGATCTCCACGGCCAGGTTGGTGAGCTGCCTCGGGTGTGACATGGGGTCTGCGCTCCCGAACGCGAGCGTCCTGAAATACCAGTGCGCCTCGTCGCTCCTATGCAGTTACCGCTCGGCATATGGCCGCTCGGTATTAGCAGACGTAGCTATAGTAGGGCGGCATCAGAGACCTCCATGCCAGGACATCGAATTGCCTCTCCTTAAGTCTCGTCGTGCAAAGGTGATCTTGGGAACCTGATGATGGTCAGAGTGCCGATGATACTGATGGTAAGCAACCATCTGCTTAGACCTCCTGTGTATCCTCCAAAAATACATTGGTTTGTTCCGGTTCGGATTAGATGATTCCCGGTAATAGCTCGCGACATTCTAGATATCCTACCCACCAATTATGTTCCTGCATATATATAAGCCTGCAGATATAACAACCAAACATGCCATAGTTAGTTCCGTACGTAAACACGATGCCAACAACATTTTTTCAACTGAATATTGATGCTAATCTTCTTCAAAATACATGGTATTCACTTCCGTCCCATATTACATTCGAAGGATATTATAGTACCATTCATAAAACTTGGGGAACGATGATGTGGACTCACGCATGTACACTACATATGCCAAATAACTAGATTCTACAACATTACATCGTAGCAAATAGCTCCAGACAACAAGAAACAAGGTGGACCCTTTCTCGACGCCGCAGCCTGCGAGGGTTGACGGTCGTCAAGCTGCCTGAGTCCGAAGACAATCCGCTGCTCAGATTCTCTCTATGTCCTGAATCTTCAATTTCAGGTCATGAATTGTGTCGGACAACTCAACCTGTAGCACCAAGGTAGTGCCTGCCATAGTCCTGACAAGGATATGCATGCCGCCTCCCCCCACCCTGCGCATCATGTGAACGGTAGACTCCTTGCAAATGTTGTATTCCGGAACGGCGAGACCGTCCTCGATCTGCTTTTGAGCAGGCAAGAGGAATTGGATGAGACGCTGCTGTGCGCGCTTCTGGGATGATAAGACGACGTTGACCTCCTTCTTCTGAACCTTATTCGGCCTGATGGCGTTGGCAATATTATTGTCCATGGCTGTCTGCTCAGGCTCCAACCCAGCTTTGCGGGTCCTTGGTGGGCGATGCGATCGCCTTGAGCGAGGCATTGGAACAAACTGGAAGAAATAGCCAATGACATCAATGCACTATATATGGTTAACGGGCCAATATATTGATATATATCAAGGGAAGAACAAGATTATTATTGATTGTGTTATTTTCCTTTTTGATGATGTTCTTTTTATTGCCATCGCAACCCTGAACATATAGTATAATGGTAAAGCTAAGTGGACACTGATAAACAATAGATTTCAGTGTAGCCGGAAGGAATCCATGTGACTATGTATCCATGGCACTAGTCGATTTTATTTTTTTCCTTGATCGGGTCTTTTACCCGGTTTTCAAGGCAATAGTCGAATTAATTAAGATCCTGTGAAAGAAGATTCTAGCAAACCCTAGAACCCTAGATGAGTCGTCTAGTAAACCCTAGCTAGAACCCTAGATGTTCGGGACATCTATATGTCATCCTGCTCGCCAAGCCAAATAAATCGAGACAGATGATTAAAGCAAAGGTAGTAGTAGAAATCAATTCAATGAAATGATGATGAGTTCCTGTACCGTGTGCTTGGGGGAGATGAACGAGAGGGATCGGAGAGCCTCTTTGCTGCGATTTTGATCGCTGTTGGAACTAGATAGAAGATACTATATATATAGGAATAAGAGACGACGGCGGAGAGGAATTTGCTGTCGTCGTTGGACTGAACCCAGTCTGGATCTGTTAACAAAGCCGCGTCAAAATTTTTTTAGCAAAGGCCACATCAATTAGGAGGCCACAAGCCCTGCGCCAAATGTCTCACGAAGATAATGGACCACACTTACATATATTTGTTTATTATTAGAGACGAAGATTTTTTTTATTTTTTGAAAAACAGGTTCCCCGGCTTTATACTTTACTGATCATGAAGCGTAAAGTACACGTTCAGATCAGATCCAAGCATAACGGGCACCCGCCACAAAACAAGCTCTAATGGCTGCGAGAGGTTCACTAACAACCGAAGGAAATTAAATACTGGTTCAGCAGTGTTTGATGGGTCACAACGCTGGAGAGACCAACACCGTACCGAAGGCCGAGATACCAATATATGTTTGTGCACTTGATTGACTCCAACTGATTTCCAGGCGGTTTTTTTTTGAGAATCCGATTTCGAGGCGGTTGAGCTGCCGTTGGATGATCCATTCCATCTCTTCTCACTATGGGAAACAGCGGCTTTGCCGACTGCCTCGATCTTTGCCGACTGCCAAAGCTCGGAAAATCGGCAATGAAGCCCTTTGCCGACTACCAATCAGGGCAGTCGGCAAAGCTACTGTCCGGCAGTCGGCAAAGCTACTGTCCGGCAGTCGGCAAATCCTTCTTTACCGACTGCCCTTGGAGAGCCTAACTCTCGGCAAAGAGGAGCAGTCGGCAAATTTTGGCGGGGCTCAAACAGCGTCCGTCGCCGTAAATTTTGTCGACTTCCCTGACGTCCGGCAGTCGGCAAAGATAGTTTCTTTGCCGACTGCCATGCCGAGCAGTTGGAAAATTGACATGTGGCCTGGGCTGGGCCCGGGGCCGGCCTTCTTTGCCAACTGCCAAGCTGGGCAGTCGACAAAGCCAGCTTCTTTGCCGACTGCCTCGCCGGTGGCAGTCGGCAAAGAGCCTCTTTGCCGAGTGCCTTCCTTGGTACTCAGCAAAGATTTTATTTTTTTTTAATTTTGAATCCAAACTTTTCTGTGGACCAAGCATATTGTTTACAAGCACATGTTAGAATTTAGGACCTTTGTATAACTTTTGCTATATTTCTTTTATTTATTTCTTTTACTTGAATTTTTTCGTATAATCCAAATTTGAACTGCATGTGCATGAAATAATGAAACATAGCCATTCAAAAAATGATATTCATGTTGGAGAGTGTATTTTGAGGCCGTGTCCATAAACTCACCCAAAAGTTTAAACGCCTTGTCCACGAAACATGACCATCCAGGTGCGGCAGAAATTTTTTAATTATATAAAATCCAAACGAAGTCCGAAAATCATGAAACTTGTCGACGTGTCATGTTATTGCATGTAGAGGCTATGATAAAAAATTGGGAATGTTTGGAGCAAGTTACGACATCGGATGTCCAAAACCCAGACATCTCCACATGTGAGGTTTTGCCGAAATTTTGTACTTATAGTGTTATTTTTCTTGTTTTGCAGAGCGGGTCTTGTCGGAGGGGACCCGGAGTAGCTTGGCGACGTCGATCGTCTTCGTCGGCGCCGCGGGTCTGTCGCCACTGCACCGCCTCGCCACTACCCCGCTAGCCTATCTCCACCGCCACCCTAGGTATAAATCACCTCTCTTCCTTACCCTAGGTCGCGTAACCCATTTAGGCTTCTCCCGTCCGAAAGAGATACAGTCGGAGGTATGCAGGTCTTTGCATATCTACGACCATATCTGTTTCGGATTGTCCACGTTTTTTGGACAGCCCGCGAATGCGTAGATGAGTTAGCTTCCACGTTCTTCTCCCGTCCGAGTCGGAGTTTCGGCAGCACCTCCCCGTTGTTCTCTGGATACACACTCTCCCTACGAGGACCTGTATCGGAAGAACAGCGGGGAGGTGCTGCCGAAATTCTGACTCAGACGAGGGCAGAACATGGAAGCTAACCCATCTACGCATCCACGGGTGGGATTAGGACCTATCCTTCACCTATTAGATGGTAGGAACGCCGTGTAGATGCAATTACTGGTTTATTACTCGCTTACGCATATGTATGAATGAGGATGGATAACCGTGAGTGGATGTACACGGGCTTTGCAAGTAAGAGCAATGAATGGATTAGGGGGACTAATTATTTCCTGGAGCAAGCATTTGGCCTGGCTACTCATGGGTCGATTAGGATGCCGTGTCCCTGCAACCAGTGTAAGAACTTGAAAAGGAAAATATAGATAGCAGTCTGGACCGATCTTTACAAGTATGAATTTGTGGCAAACTATATCCACTGGATCTTTTGAGAGGAGGAGTTGAGAGAAAGCCTCGAGGAGTATGATGCAGGTGCCGGGATGGCCGACATGGTGGTAGACTATAACGAGGCATGTGGCAATGAAGGATTAGTGGAGGAGGATCCAGAGGAAACCACAAAGGTGTTCTACAAAATGCTGTCTTCGGCACAGAAGGCCCTTCACGAGAATAGCGTTGAAGTTGCAGTTGAGCCTGAGTCAAGATGGCTTCGATCACATGTTGGCAGTTTTTGGCACAATGCTTCCAGAGGGTCACATGCTGCCAAAGAACACATATGAGTCACAGAAGCTCGTTCGTGCACTTAAGATGTCGTATGAGTCGATCCATGCTTGTCCTAACGGGTGCGTCCTATTTAGGAGAGACCTCGAGGAAGCAATGCACTGTGCAAAGTGCAAAGCCTCTAGGTATGTGGAGGTCGACGGTAGTGATGGTAAGAAGAAATAGTCTAAGATCCCCGAGAAGGTCCTACGGTACCTTCTGTCATACCGAGGCTCCAACGGATATACATGACAGAGGAGTCCGCGAAATAGATGACATGGCACAAGAATGGTAAAAGATACAATGACAAGATGGTACACCCATCAGATGGTGATGCATGGAAGTACTTCGATCACCAGCATCAAGACAAAGCTATGGACGCTCGGAATGTACGTGTAGCGATAGTAATAGATGGGTTCAACCCGTATGGAATGATGGCGGCCCCATACACTTTTTGGCCCGTCTTCGTGATCCCCCTCAATCTTTCCCTCGGCGTCATGTTTGAACCCAAGAGTGTGTTCTTGTCGCTGATGGGCAGGTGATCAATGAGCACACCGGCTACGCCCTGTCTCACAAGGGCAAAGCGACAAATCCGGACAACGTCTACAACCTGGAAGATGGGGCCGACGCGTACACCAACCCGAACTCCTACGAGAAGATGGTCCAGTACACCGAGGTGGCTTGCCAGCGCCATGGTGAGAGCTATGATCCTACCACCCAGCCCCTGGATACAGACGTCCTGATGAGGACGGGAGGAGGGAAGCAGCATGGCCGGTACTTTATTGCCCATAGCGCAATCAACCTAGCCACCGTTCCCACCCTTCGTCAGGTTCGTCGATCAGGCAGCACAACCTCCGACGATGTCCCCATACGACCTTGGCAGCTGAGCTCCACGCAGATGTTGGTGGCGGTTCAGGTAACTATAGTTTCATTCGTTGTTCATTGGTTTTACCTATGTACCAACTCTTTTGTATTGTTTAAACATTGCAGGTGTAATATTGCAGTCCGAGCTGGCTGAGTTGCGGGCTGCACAGGAGGCCGCGCAGGAGGCCCATCGGCAGGAGATAGCGGTCCACCTGGTGGCCCAACAGGAGGCCAATTGGCAGGAGATGGCGCGCCAGATGGAGGCTGTCTAGCAGCACTCGCAGCGTAAGATGCAGGACATTCCAGCTACTTTCAGAGAGTTCAAATCCCTGGTGTCGTCTTGCCTGAGTTGTCTACCTCGATGTTCGCTCCACCCCCTCTTCTTGGCCCTTTAGGGACTCCGGTGAGTATATATGTTTGTCTATTGTTTTGGCTTGTGCGACCATCCCACAGGAACTAATAAAATCGCTTCTCCTTTGTGTAGGCACAGTCAGCGAGTTCGAACCCGACTCCTCCAGCTGGCCCTTCTCCAAGCGATGAGTGGCCTTTTAGCGCTCCTCCTCCGCCACCGCAGCACGGGTTGTCTCCATGGTCAGGTGGCGTAACTCCTCAGCCTCAGCAGGATGTGTGGGCAAGTGGCGCTCCTGAGCCTCAGCAGCAGCTCGGGGCCTGGACGTACTCCTCGGCGCCGCCGTATGCCTCGGCGCCGCATGGGTGGCCGGGGTGGCAAGGTGGGGGCTCTGCACACTCTCGTGGCCATTGGGGAGCCGGGTCATCGTAGGTACCTCTCGTTTAGCTTGTGATTGACTTTGTGATGGACTTTGTAATGGATGTTAGACATGATAAACTTGTTATGTATGTTGGACTTGGATGTGGATGAACTTGGACATGATGGATTTGTTGGACATGTGATATATATGTGGACTGGTGCTTTATACGTGGATTTGTGCTTTATATGTGGATTTGTAGCCCTCGATAACGGGACATGAAGACTTCTTTTTTATTTTATTGAAATTTCATTTTACACAATAAATTTCGTTCTATTTACATTACAGAATACAGTGAAATTCAAACAGAATTAAACTAAAGGATAAACAGAGTAAAATCTACTAAAGTAACACAAAAAACGAAGTAACACAAAAAATGGAATTTCATCAACATCTGGATTTTTTATATATATTATTTATTTTTATGCTTTGTATCTAGCAAAATTGTAAGGTAAAATGACATAATAGACCCTGGATTCCCCATTTAATTTGGAGAAAAAGAGAAATTCTTGTTCATGGAACGTCGATAGAAAAAATGCTTTATATATATATATGTGATTTGCCAGCCACGGCAATCGGCAAAGGTGGGCACCGAGCTGCACACACACCAACTTTGCCGACTGTCGGCGCTGGCAATCAGCAAAGGCTATTTTTAAAAAAATATATATATAAAACCTCTTTGCCGGCTCAGGCAGTTGGCAAAGACTTTTTCAAAAAAAATAAGAAAATCTTTGCTGACTGCCATGTCAGTAGTCGGCAAAGAAGCCGCCATACTGCCATGTCAGTACTCGGCCGCTTCCTTTGCCGACTTTGGGTTTGGCATTCGGCAAAGTCTTTGCTGACTACCATCACATGGTAGTCGGCAAAGACTGCCTTTGCCGACAGATTCTTTGCCGACTTGCCTTTGCTGATTGCCACATGGAAAGCAGTCGGCAAAGGCTTTTCCGACTGCATTCCGGCCTTTGCCTACTGCTGTTGGCAGTTGGCAAAGCCGGTGGATCCGGTAGTGTTTGTCCAACACTCCACTGACTAAAGGTTGCTTCCACGTACTCAGTGTCTTGGCGATCCACCAAAAGAATTCCTTCAATCTTGACCATACCGCTCCCTCAAAAAAATCTTGTTACACAATTTTCATAAACACCGAGGACCAAAAGCGAATTGAAATATAACTAGAACTGAAACCAAAACCGAAATAACCAAAACTCAAAGTATGGTCCCTAATTTGGTTCCTCCTTGTGGATAACCAAATTCGGCTATGTCAACTGGCCAATTCAAGAAACCATACTATATAACTTGCACATCTCACCCCTCGCCCTCGCTCTTGGCTTCTCCCAGTTGACCATCTTCACCTCTCTACTCTTCCATTTGCCCCATAGTCGCCACACCAAGATGCTCCTTCTCACTCACAGTCACCCCAGAGGACGAAGATCTCACCCCAGTGGCCAGTGTGCTGGGAGCTCCTGTTGGGAATATGCCCTAGAGCTAATCATGTAGATGATGATATTCCGATTGTATCCATGATTAATAAAGTGTTCATTGAATACCCATTATAAGCAACTTGTATTGATTGGTGATTATGTGAATTGTTTGTGGAACTCAATTACTTGAATGGTTATTCTAAAGTTGTCCCTGGTCGGCGTTCTTGTGAGAACACACTTGAATATTAGACCAGCACATGTATTAGTTGATGGCTATGTTTCACAAGTCATAGACATGGAGATGTCAAACTAATAATGTGGGAACATGTGAGACATGTAGGCTAGACTAACCCGACATGAGAAAGTCTCTATTCACGTCATGTACGTTATGTCCTTAGACCTAAGATTGTGGTATGTACTCAAGATGTGAAACGGCCTACTTAGGGACTATCAAACGCTGCTCCGTAACTTGGTAGTTATAGAGGTGGTCTTCGGGTGGTCGGGAAGCATGCTATGAGACATAGACAATCAAGATGGAATTTGCCCCTCTCTACGCGAGAGAGATATCACTGGATCACTCAAGTTATTGGATCAACAAATGCATGGCTGTGCTTGGGGTTAAGTGTTAACCCACGAGTTGAACCATATATCGAGTGGCAAAGGGAATAACTTGTATGTGGTCGTAGTGGTTCATCTGATATGATCTTTGCATATGCATAGGAGTTGTCACGCCTTGCTAGAGGTCGCTATCAACTATTGGACGAGTAGGAGTACTCGGCCTATGTCAATGTGTGCTTGAACCCAAAGGGTCGCACGCTTAAGGGGCTGGAAGCCTAATTCGGGTTGGACCCGAATTAGACAAGGCTTAGGGTTATTAATGGGCCTCCAACTTGTGAGCTCATTGGGGATCCCTATATAAGCAAGGGGTAGGGGCACGATCAGATTGGTTACACGCCTTTGACAGCCGCCGTCGCCCTTCCCACGCTCGCGCCTTCTGCTCCTCACGGACCTAGCAGTCCGGAGGCGCATCGCTTCTTCCCTGCATGTGTGGGATTCCTCGGAGGTGCTGCATCTGGAGCACTGGGACGAACCGCGTGAGAGGATTGATGTGACGGACGACCACGCAACTGCACTGCCTGCTGCGACGCGTACGACTATATCGAGTTGTCTTTCGCTGCACCCGCGCGTCTAGTGGTAATCCTGTAACCTGTAACTAGCAGTAGATCCTGGTTTATGAGGTGAAAAGTTTTATTTTCTGGCTAGCGTAGCACCCTCATATCCCTGCAGCTCCTCCTCCTTCCTATTCCCGATAGTGCGGCGCACCTGCTTACACTCGACCCGGCTTAGAGACTAGAGCTTAGAGGGGTGCCTCTGCACCTTCCGGCGCACTGCTCCATCCCCAGCATGTTCCCCTCTTTCCCTCGTGGCAAGGCATGCAGAGGCGCAGACCGTGGCCCATTGAAGGTCACGATAGTGCTGAGCCGAGGATTGGCGGTGCGGCGGCCAGATGCACTACTCAAATGTTTTATTTTGCTTTTTCTTGGTTTGGTGAATCTGTGTGACCATAGACTCGGTTAGTTCCATTAGAACCGGAACCGAATAAAAAACCAAAACTAGAAATAGTCAGTTCTCAAATATTCGAAGAGTTGATCAAACCTCATTTCTTGCATAACCATATTCATTGAGAAACGAATAACCGAACCGATCGATTTTGATAAACTGGATACCCACCCCTGACCAATAGCATTAATCACATTCATTAAGACATGTTTTTTATTTGCAAATCCATAACAAAGCTCCACTGACTCATAAGTCTAGTAAAATCAGAACCTAGCCACGTTTTGACTATTGTGATAGCTTGTAATACCAACAAAAAGATAAAAATATGTTCCCACATAGGCCAGATATTAACAACAAAACATGCCTTAGTATAAAAATGTCTTTCTGATCCGCGGCCCTGGATCGTCGTTCTCCCACAGTTCACCACCACTGATCCCCCTCCCTTCTCCGCTGGCATCACGTCGGGGGCTGAAGGGAGTGGGGATCCTACATGAATGTTGGCCATTGTTTGTTGGTCATCTGTTCTCAGGCTGTCTTTCGTTGCCGGGTGTTTGTATGCGATCATCTATACTATAAAGCATATAACATGTTAGGTCTTGAGTTGTGCTTTTCATAGAGTAGGTACATTCTTGTAATCCAGAGTATATGTAATATCTTGATGTACCTACCTATCAAATAATATAATTATTCTTTTGTTGAAAAAAATGCCTTATTTAGTTGCATAAAGGCAATGCCAACAAAATTTTGTCAACTGAATAATGATGTTAATCTTCTTGACACACACATGGCATTCATACATGCCACTCTCTCCGTTACATGTTACATTTGAGGCAAAATGCATGTATATATAAGGTAGAGCTTTCTAATGGATCGTATGGTACCATGCATAAAAATTAGGGAACAATGATGAGGAATCACGCAGGTAAGCTACATATGGCAAATACCTCGATCCAACATATCCTCTCAGCAAACGGCTCCAGACTGCCAGATACAAGGTGGACCCTTTCTGGACGCCACAGCTTGCGAGGGTTTCATGGTCTCCGAGCTGCCTAGAACGGAAGATATATCGCTGCTCCCATATTGGGATTATCTCCATGTCCTGAATCTTCTCTTTCACATCATAAATTGTGTCAGACAACCTGTAGCACTAAGGTAGTTGTTCCGGAAGTCCTGACAAGGATATGCATGCCTCTCCCCATCCTGAGCATCATATGTGAAGGGTAGACTCCTTGCCAATGTTGTAGTCAGGAACCGCAGAACCATCATCGAGCTGCTTCTGAGCAGACTTGATGAACCGCATGAGACGATACCATTCGCAGTCCCGGTCTGATAAGACATCGACCTCCTTTTACTGAACCTTAGACTTGGCGATGGCGATATTGTCCATGGATGAAACTCAGCCTGCTTAAGCTCCAATGCCGCACTGTGGGTCCTTTGGCACCAATGCCCTACTCGATCCTGATCCTAGATCTTTGCCTTGACGTTTCCCATCAGCGATCGCCTTGACTGAGAACCTGTATCTACATATACGAAGACAGTCACACATGATGAAAGGTACATCAAATAAAAGTGCGCGCAAGCACAAGGAAGATAGAAGTTAAAACCAAATGTTATGGCAATCTAGGGGTAAATTTGAAGTCCCCGAGAAGAATCGTGAATAGCATAGGAAATAAGCTAAGGAAAATAATTTAAATACAGAAGCATGAGCCATTAAAACAAAACTGAAGAAATAAATGATATTTTTTTCAAGATTAGACATATAGACCCGTTTTTCATTAAAAAGAAAGGAGTGGTCAATAGATCTAGTTCATAGGTACACACAACGGTGGCGAGCGAGGAGCCATCGTCACCACAAACGAGCCCTAGCTACTGGATAAGAAATCATGGACATCAATGTGAAGTAATGGCTAACGGGCTAACATTTATCTAGGGATTGATATATAGGTAGGAAAGAACAAGATTATTATTGGTCCTATAAATTATTTTATTTTTTGACGATGTTCTTCTTTTTGCCGATGCAACCAACAACAACAACATAGCCTTTTGTCCCAAGCAAGTTGGGGTAGGCTAGAGATGAAACCCAAAAGAGGCATGGAAACAAAGAACACATAAATGGTATAAGAAAAAAGATTACGGTTTAGGCACGTTAATTGCTAATCTCCAAGCGCTCCTATTCATAGCTAAATCCTTAGGGATATTCCACTACTTAAGGTCTCTCTTAACCGACTCGTTCCAAGTCAGTTTAGGTCGACCTCTACCTCTCTTTACATTATCGACCTGCTTTAGAACCCCACTACACACTGGCGCCTCAGGAGGCCTCCGTTGGACATGGCCAAACCATCTCAACCGGTGTTGAATTAATTTTTTCTCAATTGGTGCCACCCCAACCCTATCCCGAATATCGTCGTTCCGGACTCTATCCCTTCTTGTGTGCCCACAACACCATCGTAACATACGCATCTCTGCTACACTCAATTGCTGGATATGTCACCTTTTTATAGGCCAACATTCAGCACCGTATAACATCGCCGGACGAATCGCTGTCCTATAAAACTTACCTTTTAACTTCTGAGGCACCCTTCTATCACAGAGGACGCCTGAAGCTTGACGCCATTTCAACCAACCGGCTGAAATTCTATGCCTAACATCTTCATCAATGTCGCCATCCTTTTGTAGCATCGATCCTAAATACCAAAAAGTATCCCTCTTGGCCACCACTTGCCCATCGAGGCTAACGTCTCCCTCCTCATTCCTAGTTGCGCTAAAATCACACCTCATGTACTCGGTCTTGGTCCTACTAAGTCTAAACCCTTTCGCCTCTAATGTGTGTCTCCATAGTTCTAACTTTCTATTAACCCCTGCCCTAGTCTCATCCACTAGCACCACATCATCAGCAAAGAGCATACACCAAGGGATATCATCTTGTATGTCCCTTGTGACCTTATCCATCACCAAAGCAAATAAATAAGGGCTCAATGCTAACCCTTAATGTAGTCCTATTTTAATTGAAAAGACACTGGTGTCGCCATCACATGTTTGGACACACGTCACCACATCCCTGTACATATCCTTGATGAGGGTGATGTACTTAGTTGGAACTTCGTTCTTTTCCAACGCCCACCACATGACATTTCTCGGTACTTTATCATATGTCTTCTCGAGGTCAATAAAGACCATGTGCAAATCCTTCTTCTGCTCCCTATATCTCTCCATCAACTGTCATAATAAGAAAGTTGCCTCCATGGCTGATGCAACCAAGCAATATATAATAACCAAGTGGACACTGATAAACGATTTCCATTGGAGGAAAAGTGTACCGCAGGAATCGAACCACCACGGGCTGTATATATGAATGTTATATGCAATGTAGTCGAATTAATTAGGAGCCTGTCAAAGGATAATCTAGCAAACCCTAAAACCCTAGATGCTACATCGTCCGTGCTCAAGCCGAATAAATTGAGACAAATTAAACTAAGATAAGAAAGGGCAGTAGTATGAAGCAATTCAATAAGAAGGTCCCTTAATTAAGTACCTTGCTTGAGGAGATGAACGCGCTCTTTGGTTTGGCCGCACGTCCTTATGCCGCGATTTTGATCGCCGGTAGAACTATTTTAGAAGAGAAGAGGCGGCGGAGGACGAATTGGACGTGGACTCAACCCAGTCCGGATCTGTTAACAGCCAGATAAATTAGCAGGGGCCACCAGCCCAGCGTGTACTGGGCCTCCCTTATATATTTGTTTATATATTTTTTTGTTTATTTATATATTTAATATAAAGCGTACACTACACGTCAGCTTCAAGCATAGCAGGCGCCCGCCGCAAAAATAAGGCCTAAAGGCTGACATCTTGTCAAAAAAAAAAGAGCCTAAAGGCTGACAGATTCACTAACAACAACTGAAGGGAACAGGTTCAGCCCACCGCTGACTAGCGACATAAATTGCATTTGTTAAGACGTTTTTTATTTGTAATCCATAACCAAGCTACCAATTTGCAGTCAAAATAAAGCTACCGACTCGCTTATAAGCCCATCCCCAAGCTAAAGCCAAGGATATCAATCAAAGACTACCCCATTAATCTGGTCACACAACACTCAAAAAATAAAATTTATCTGATAAATCTCCTCTTTTAGCTAAAAAAAATTCTGAACTCGGGGAGGGATTTTCAACTTCCACACAGCATGAATAAAAACTGGTTTAACACCACAATGATTACTTACAGCATATAATTAGAACTAAAACTGTATATAATCTAGTCTGAATCATCAATCAGCTGAAATGCTGAATGTCTTCCATAATACCTTCCAGCTCATACCAAACTTCCATAAGCCTAGCTATGTGTACCAGCTCATACCAAAGTTCCATAGACTTGCTAGATGTAATTGATAAAGCTTTTCCATGCAACTAGACAGTCATGCAATGATAACCACCAATTAGCATGACCATGACTCCATGGCTTTGTTGTCAAAATTGGTCTGATGGGTTGAACCGTTTGATGAACTAATAAAAATACAAAGAAGAAATACGAAGACCCAATTGTCTAGAGAAAAACCTACCACAAGAATCTGACCTTTTATGAAAAAAAATATACATGCATCACAACCTAGCTAAGTTTTCATTGCTGTAATAGCTTGTGACATCCTAGATCCTACCCAACAAAAAAGTATAAAACTATCTTCCCGCAAAAGCCAGGTATAACAAAAACATGCCTTAATTAGTTCCGTAAAAAAATGCGATTCCAACAAAACTTTGTCAACCGAATATTGATGCACACACACATGACATTAATACATGGTACTCCCTCCGTTCCATGTTACATTTGAGACAAAATGCATGTATGTAAAAGGGTAGAGGTTTCTAAAACATTAATAGCAGTGCCGGCACCATGCGTAAAAATTAGGGAACAATGATGTGGAATCACGCATGTATGCTACATATGGCAAATACGTGGATTCAACAAGATTCCCTCTCAACAAACGGCTATAGACCAGCAGAATAAAAGTGGACCCTCTCTCGACGCCGCACCCTGCGAGGGTTTCGTCGTCTCCGAGCTGCCTGGCTCGGAAGATATAGCGCTGCTCCCATGTTGGGATTCCTCTATGTCCTGAATCTTCTCTTTCACATCATGAATTGTGTCAGACAACTCAACCTGTACCATTAAGGTAGTGTTTGCGAGAGTCTTGACAAGGATATGCATGCTGCCTCTCCCCACTCTGAGAATCATGTGAGGGTAGATTCCTTTTGAATGTTGTAGTCAGGAACGGCAGAACCATCATCAATCTGCTTCCGAGCAGACGATGTACTGGATGAGACGATGCCATTCGCTGTCCCGGTCCAATAAGACATGGACCTCCTTTTTCTGGACCTGATTTGGCTTGGAGTTGGCAATTTTGTCCATGGACGTCTCGGCCTGCTCAGGCTCCAATGCAGCAGCTCTGCAGGTCCTTTGGGCAATGCGATTGCCTTGAACGGGGTTTTCTTTACAAGAATCTGTACCTGCATATATGCCATGATTGTCACACAAGATAAAAGGCGATGACCCCAAATGTCCCAGAAATCTATAAGGGCAAAATTTGAATGCCCCAGCAGACATCTTTAGTAGCATATATTTTTTTGATGAAATGAGTAGCATATATTCAGGAAATAACCTAAGGCAAATATTAAAAAACAGAAACTTGAGGCATTAGAACAAACTGGAAGAAAGTCAAGGACATCAATCCGAAGTGATGGTTAACGGGCCAATAATGGAATTAATTAAGATCCTTTCAAAGAAGAATCTAGCAAACCCTGGCTTAGAACCCTAGATGAGACAAGCAAAAATAAATCGCGAGACAAATTGAACTAGAAGGTTTGTAGTAGCAATTACCTTTGTTTGAGGAGATGATCGCGGGGAAGGGCCTCTTTAGTTTGTTCTTTTGCCTTCTTGATTGATGCTGCGATTTTGATCGCCGGTGGAACTCAGTATTAGACTTGGAAGAGAAGAGGTGGCCGGCGGCGCAGGAGGAATCGGTGTCGTTTTTGAGAAACAGGAGGAATTGGTGTCGTGGACAATCCAATCAGCTGTTGGGCTCAGCCCAGTCAGGATGAGGCAAGCCAGATAGCTTAACAGGCCACCAGCCCAGCGTGAGCGTGCCTCACAAAGATATATACTGGGCCTATCTTGTATATTTTTATTTGTTTATTACTATAGGGGCTACGAAAATATGGGTCAGCCATTTGAAGTAGCGACTAGATGCGTTTCAGACTCAGATCAGATGAAAACAAGCACATAAATTCCCAACACGCTTTCATTCTAGTGTACACAAGGAAACAGAGCAAACATTATACTGGATCAAACTGCTGCACTTTCAGAGTACAGGGCACTTAAAAGATTTGTGCCCCCATGCAGCCATAATCATATAACACAGTTCAGTTCAGTACAATCTATTTCCAACTCTTTCTGGGTCAGAAATTCTATCTGGAGTAATTAACCCAACGAAAAGGGAAGGAATTCACCATATCCAATGAAAATCTATACCCCTATAATGGCAAAATTAACAATATGTGAACCCATGTTTCATAGAACGCTTCCTCTTGGCACCAATGATTTTTGCCTCCCGAACCTCACGAGTACAGACATAGCTGTAGTACGGGGGTACCTGAGAACTCCATAATAGGACCTCAAAATTTTCATGTCTCTTACTGCTTCCATATACCAAATCTAAGACTGTCATCTCTGGAACCTCCTGCTGTGAAGAGTGAGGATACTGATGACTAATCAACTTGAATTCTTCAGAAGGTGTAGCCATTCTTACATGTTGTACTGGTCTATGTTGACCTAGAAGATCCAATGGATGCACACCAGATTTGGAGACATGCTTCTGGATGAACCCTCTGAAGAAGTTCAAAACCTTGCACCAAAAGTGAATGTCAAAATTGTTCCTTAACAGATAAGAAATGATATATGCATCAATGATTGAATGTTTCTGCTTTCTGGATATCTCCAAGGCCAGTTGTGCAAGTCTTGGGTGCGTCTCGGGATTCATGCTTCCAAATGTAAGTGTCTTGAAAAAATACCAATATGCCTCATAAGACAGATGCTTCAGAGTTAGAGCCGGTGTTGTTCCAAACTTCATAATCTGTTCTGAACGGCTTGTGAATATGATTTTACTACCTCTATGAAAGCTCGGTATGCAAGCAACATACAAACTATTCCATGCATCTTCATAGTCATTTCCAGATAGTTCGACAAATAGTAATCTTCTCTTGCCTTTGCTAGAGCTTGACACATGATTTTGATGTTTCACTGCACATTTTTTCGTGAAATCTAGCTCATCATCTTTAAAGTCATAGCCATCCAGCCACCAGATTTCTAAGAAATAATTAAGGACTCTTTCGTCCTTGCAAACATGAGCTACTAGTTCTTCATAATTTGAGGTTGTGTTTGCAATAGAAATTTTATGACATGTTCTACTTCGACCTGACGACCAAACATGCAACTACCTAGCAGAATATACATGCTGTAAGGTTGGCGATAGAGGCAAGGGTAGTTCATCATGAACATGACGAACTCATTCAGATCAACAATCATGGAGGACAGTCTGTGAAGCGTCTCTTGTAATTTTTTCAATGATTGTGTAGCTTGACCAGAGAAGAAATAGCGATGTTTCGCAGAGGCAGGTACCTAATGGTATCAAGTGTGTAATAGCCTTGGTGCATGGCGTTTGTCAGCATGTTCAGCTACTTGACCATGGCTTGATTTGTGATGCACCGTCCCATGGCCTCCTCAACGATGGCCTGTGCCCGGAGAAGAGCCCTTTGTAGGCTTTCCTCCACAGATAGAGCTGGCGGCTTTGACCACTTGTTGATGATGAAATTTATGGATCGAGATATCAGCTCACCCAGGACTGCAGAAAGGAAGCTTTCCATTTGGGTTCTCTCTTGCTCCTCAGGAAGACAACGGTGCAGGATGCGTAAGAAAACACAAGATGACTTTTGATGTTTTCTATGTTTCCATCGAAACTCCAAGGAGAGCAAGCTTATAAGAACAATTGGGGTCAAGAAACAAAAACATATAAAAACCACTGAATCGCGAGAGTCAATACTCAATTAATTGTCGTGACTGCTTTCTCCCTTGCCTTAATGTTCTGATTGACTTTTCATATCTATATCTCTTGTAGACTAAAACCCAACTAATAATATTTCTCTGATTCCGTACAGAGTGCCACGTAATCGCAATTAATTCAACCGTCCAAGTGAAAGCAGCAATCTTCATCTTGGCAGCCACACAGTCCCACCTATATGCCTTCAAGGTTCAAGCCATTGGTAACTGATGACAGTTGCTGAAATAAAGTCTATATTATCTCTTTCTCTGATTCCACAAATAAAGTCTATATCATCACAATTAATTCAATCGTCCAAATTAAAGGAGCAATCTATCCTGACACTGATCTCGCAGTTGGTGAACGAGTGCAAGGCGGCGCTGGGGCCGGCGCTGGCACTGGACCGCGACTTTCTGGGCTCCATCAACGATATATAGCAGCCGGGAACAGCCGCCGGTAAACAACTTCGTGGTGGACAATTGCAAGAACGTCTGCTTCGTGGACCACGAGACGAGCAAGATCACCCTGATGTGGTGCCTCATGCTCCTCACCGCACGCCTCGACCAGAACTTGACAACGGACTTGGCCACACTGTGGTCGTCCAGCATCAACCAAGAGTCCATGCTACCATGCGCTGCCTAGACAGGGGCAAACATGTGAATGAAAAAGAAAAATGAGAAAGATTTATGTAAAATACAGACAAAAACAAACGGGTATTGGACCTCTGGTGAATCTAATTGAGCACCTCCGAAGGACTGAGCACTCGGCAGATCTGCAGATTTCCGAAGTCACCATTGGCACCTCGTTGCCTCGTTGTTGATGGAAACGTCGTGTACCACTTAACGCATAACGCACCTCCTCAAACGTCGTGGACCCATAAATGCAGTTTAAGAGTTGATGGACTTGACACACGACCAAAAGTTAAAGTACCAAAAAAAAACATTTTAAGAGTTGATGGACCTAAATGACACGTGACCAAAAGTCAATGACCTAATGCTTTCTCGCTTGCCTCAATATTCTGATTGACTTTTCATATCTTTGTTAACACTTGTTACCGATTGGCTGCTTCCAGAGAATAGGTACAACCCTTGACCGTTGAAATCTAAGCCTTTGAAAACGGTAGCAGTGAGCTATCAGTATCTGTTATCTATATATTTTTTCCGCAGAGCACCTATGATATGAAGGTTACAAAAATCATATTGTCATATTAGCAATTCATATATGCTCTGCTTACCAGCTAAGAAATATATTAAGCAGATACCTTTGCCGAGTGCAATGGTCGTTGCACTCGGCAAAGCTAGGAAACTAGGCGTCTGGAACGTGCTTTGCCGAGTGCCACAACCATGGAAACTCGGCAAAGGTTTTAGGTTTGCATTTTTTTAAAGAAAATACCTTCTTTGCTGAGTGCCATGTGAGGGGCACTCGGCAATAAATTAAAAAAAGATTTAAAATTTTTGCCGAGTGTCAGGTCAGTGGGCACTCAGTAAAGAATTAAAGCTTTGCCAAGTGCAAGGTCAGTGGGCACTGGGCAAAGATATTTTAAAAAGAATTAGTAACCTTTGTCGATTGCTAGGCAGCGGGCACTCAGCAAAGAATTTAAAAAAATAAAAAACCTTCGCCGAGAACCAGGTCAGTGGGCACTCGACAAAGAATTTTCAAAAGAAATTTAAAAACCTTTGCCGAGAACTAGGTTAGTGGACACTCGGCAAAGAATTTTAAAAAAACTTTGCTGAGTGCGGGCAAGGTTGGCACTCGGTACAGCCATCGTCATCGGCTCTAGCGCCGTTAAAACGCCTTTTCTTTGCCGAGTGCTAAGTCAGCACTTAGCAAAGCCTCTTTGCCAAGTGCCCAACAAACAAATGACACTCGACAAAGGTGGCTTTGCCGATGATTTTTTTTCCGAATGTTCTTTATTGAGTGCGGCACTCAACAAAATCTTACCGAGTGCAAAAGGGCCTTTGCCAGTGCCTCAGGCACTTGGCAAGGAACTTGTTTCTAGTAGTGGTTGGACTTTTTGGCTAACTGATTACTGACAAAAGTTTGCACTACAAATTCCTGATAAAGGCGTTAATCTCTCTGCGTTGGCTAATTTCACTAAGGCCTGTTTGGATTCTTGGAATTGAATTCGTTCTAATAATTATAATTAGCCATACAAGGGAAATACAATTGTGAACAATAGAAGGGAGATAGTTATAGTGGTAGAGTAGAAATATAGCATGGTGATTTATAAAATCAATTTCTATCTTCCACCTTATGAAACTGAGATAAGCTTATACGTGAACTTTAGAAAGTAGTGAAATATCAATTTTCAAGCTAAGTAAAATTGAAAGTAATCTCATGGCCCCCTAATCGTAAAAATTTAAATGTTTTTTGAGGGAATAAAAAATGTTAAATGTTATTTCAAAACGATAACACTTTGTAAACGTTACCTGATCTTTATATGATTTGCGTGGACGAGTCCTGCACACGTTGTACTGTTTTGTTATTATTATATATATTCTCCGTATATGCTTAATGGTTTTCCGTGATCTCTTTCTGACCCTGACACGGGAACGTGCGCATTAATTAATTACTCCCTAAATAAATACTTAGAAGAAATGTAACGTTGTCCTAGATGGCGACGACGACACATCGATCAGCTGCTGCCTCACATCGGGTGCAAGTTCAGTGTACCGGGCTTGCTTTAATTCGATTCCAGCATGGCGAGAGCGACAGACACTCGTCAAGCCGCCTGCCTGCTGCCTGGTCAATCGGGCAATGCAGTGCAAAGAGTCGTTGATCACTGCAGAAAACTGGCTCTTTATCGACTACTGAAAGCAATCGGTAAAGACTGAAAAGCAGTCGACGAAGGCTTTCTTGACTATATTCACCGCAACCAGTCGGCAAAGGCCTGTCGACAAAGAAGCCGTCGGCAAAGAACTCTTTGCCAACTGCCGTAGGCTGAGTCGGCAAAGGTAACTGGCCGTGCCGTCTGGCGTCCGCTTTGCCGACTACCGACACACGGCAGTCGGCAAAAAAATATTTATTTTTTTAAAAAATAGCCTTTGCCGACTGCCTCGACTGGCAGTCAACAAAGCTGGTGCCTGTGCAGCTCGGCTCCCAGCTTTACCGACTGCCTTGGCTGTCGACAAAGCTGGAAAATATTTTTTTATTTTTTTCCTATTTTTCCATATATATCACAGCAGTTAATCATATATATAATACAAATGCACACATATATAACACAAATCCATATATATATCACATGTCCAACATCCACAAGTCTAACATCCAAACATCCAATAAGTTCATAATTCCAACAAGTCAAAACATCCAATAAGTTCAACAAGTCCATAAGTCTAACATCCAACAAAGGCCCTCACTCGTGCTGCGACCCGTTGTCCCTATGCTCAGCATGGACCGAAGACCATGAAGACCACGAGGACTGGCTGGCGGGAGCGGCGTCGACACGTACTGGTGCCCCCACCCGGAGTGCGCGTGCTGGGTTGACGGAGGAGGGCAGCTCGCCCACGCGGAGGTCCCCTGCTGCGGAGGCCGAGGAAGACCGCCACCTGAAGGCCAGAAGTGTGGCTGAGGAAAAACAACCAGCCACCCATGGCTTGGAGAAGGGACATCTGGAGGAGTCGGGTTTGAACCCGCCGATAGTGCCTGCACAAAGGAGAAGCGATCTCATTAGTACCTACATGATGGCCACACAAGCCAAAACAATGGACAAACATATATACTCACCGGAGTCCCCATAGGGCTAGGAGGAGGGGGTGGAGCGAACATCGAGGCGGGTAATGGAGGCATGACAGCACCAGGGATCTGAATGTAGCTGGCAAAGTCCTGCCTCCAGCGCGCCATCTCCTGCCGATGGGCCTCCTCTCGGGCCGCTATCTCCTACCGATGGGCCTCCTCTCGGGCTGCCATCTCCCGTCGATAGGACTCCTACGAGGCCTCTGTCGCAGCCGCTACTCGGCCAGCTCGGACTGCAATGTTACACCCTCGATGTTTAAACAATGCAAAAAGAAAAGTACATATGTAAAACCAATTAACGACGAATGAAACTAAAGTTACCTGAACCGCCGCTAATGTGCTCGGCTACCGAGGTCGTATGGGGACGTCGGAGGAGGTCGTGTTGGCGGATTTAGGAATCTGACGAAGGGTGGGAACAGTGGCTGGGTCGATTGCGCTGTGGGCAATCAAGTACTTGCCGTGCTGTTTTCCTCCTCCCGTCCTCATCAGGATGTCTGTATCCAGGGGCTACTTGGAAGGATCATAGCCCGGACCACGGCGCTGGCGAGCCGCCTCGGTGTACTGGACCATCTTCTCATAGGCGTTCGGGTTGGTGTATGCCTCGGGCCCATCCACCGAGCTGAAGACGTTGTTCGGATCTGTCGCTTTGCTCTTGTGAGACAGGGCGTAGCCCTCGTACTCATTGATCACCTGCTGCTCATGCGACTGGGACTGCAAGGAAAACACAAGGACGATTACACGTAATGAGATTGAATAAATAAATAAATAAATCAACAGAAGCTTACCCATGCGTCCATAAACCCTCCGAGGGAGCGGATCCCTTGGTGGTGTGCTGGCCCTTTCCTCGCCTTGGCACGTTCACTTCTACGGCGATGCTCCTCGTACGGCGCCAGCCTTCTCCACTCGTCCACAATGGCCTCCCAACAGTCCTTATAACTTTTGCACCATTCAGCAGAAAACTGCATGACACGGCAGAAGATGAATCAGAATTAATGTTTCCTACTTATTTTTCATGGAAGGAATCATAAGTAATGTTTCCTAATTACCTGGAGGTAGATCTCCTTGTCAATGTCGGTGTCGGGGTAGTGGATCATCTTCTTGGCATCCTCCTTCTGCAGCTTCTCGCGCTTCACATCGGTGTAGTAGGTGATGAGGACCTGGACATGCGCCTCGTAGTACATGTCTTGAGTCGCCCCATGGTGACCTTGTCCTGCATCGCCGACGCCCGGTCCTCGTACCCTGCCTCACACGTGAACCAGTCCTGCATACAGATATCACGTATCATTTCATTATTTCAAGAACGTCCAACGAATGCGTATTGATAAAGCGGTGCAATGAAGACTCACCCAGAACTCCGTCTTGATCTTGGTCGCAATGGGGACCTGGTGTGCGTCCCTGGCTTTGTAGAAATCTGACCAATGCTAGGGACCACCTTGGTCCTGTCGTCGAGGGTGACAAGGCCAGGGTAGTGTCGCTTAATCAGGAGGCCCAGCATGCCATTTGGACTGTGTGCATCACTCCCGCTCATAATCCTCCAGCCTCTGCACAAGTCATTAAGAAGAATTGTTAGTCTAAAGTTTTAATGTTAAACATATCATATGAATAAATTGTAAAAACATAAACGGTTACTTACATGGGACCTTCAGGTGGAATCACAGGACGGTGCTCAAAGGCGATCGGCGCTTTAGGGAGGAGCATGATCCCACGCTGGTAGACCTTGCGCGAACCTTAGGAAGCCGTCTCCCCTGGTTTTGCCTCGCGCCCATCCTCCTCGCCCCCGCCCCAGTGCAGGTAGCCCCCGTCCTCCTCACCCTCGGCCTAGGTCTGGTCGCGCCCGTCCTCCTCGTCCTGCACGGCATCCTACACGTCGTCCGAGGCAAACAGCTGCCTTGTCACTGAGCGATGTGAGCGAGGCTCCTCCAACGGCGTCTCCTCCAATGTCGTCCTCGATGCCTGTGCCTGTCCGTGCGTAGGCCGACCTTGCCTTTCATCACGGTCGTCTAGTTTCGCCCGGCATTTTGTCCTGTGCCTCCAATGACAAAGACAAAGATTAAACCAATTAGCAGAAATAATCGATAAGTACTTGTAAATATATACAAAATAATAATAAGAACAATATAGTATTTACATAAATTATAATTTATCTCCATGAACGATAGTGGTTGGCTCCAGTCATCGCTATAGTCATCATCACTATCAATATTGTCAAAATCTAAGTCCTCATCTTCTCTACTCTCCTCACCACCTCCATCGTCCTGAACACCTCTATCGTGTTGAGCCCTCCATCGCTCAAGCATCATTATGTCCTTAGGATCTTGCACCACTTCACCCTCGTCCTCATCAACCTCGTTGTCTACTTCCATGCCCATTAGCGAATCAATGTCTATCGACAAACGTCCTTTTAGCCCCTCAGGTTGATGGAACTCTTCGCTATCTTTCGTTGGGTCAAAGTTCTTTCGTGCCCTCAAAGTGAAGCTCGTAAATTTCTTCAACTATGCCATAATAGTTGAGATTATTGGTTCCAGGAGTACGAACTCCTAAGCACGTGGTCTTTCGGGTGGGCCGACTCTCCTCGTAGCTTCTCGTGCGAAAGCGATAGCCATTCACATCATAAATGGTGAATGTTTCCACCCTAGATCTGAAGCCCTGTGCAACCTATTTCAAATTCATCACTCATTTCCCTATCCGTGCATGCCTGCAAGTTGAGGCCAGATAGATCATTACATTAGTTGCTCCTAGGAGCAAAGTGGAATCTCAAAGTTGAAAAGAGGTAAGTTGGACGGTACCTTTGTACGGATCCAGGAAATAAAATCGGGCTTGCTATTTTTTAGAAGATCGCCTTCTTCTTCGTCGGTAGGAGCCATATCCCCTTTCCAGAATTCATTAATATACTCCCTAAAAAACAAGAGATAAGGAGATCGGCACGATAGGTGGAGGATATTGACTGCGTATGTAACTAGCTCATTGAGAACTTACGTTCGATAAGGAACCACTTCATCAAGGTTCAACAACACATAGAGCATGATAGTGCGAAACTCATGTTGTTGCAACATCTTGCCGGTAGTTGTGCTTCCCCTTCCGAGTTGCCCTTTGAAAAGGCTCAGGGTTGATGAACTCCAGTCGTCGTTGTAACTAGGGGGTGGGTTCACGCTGGGAAGGTTCTTAGTATAGTACGCCTTTTTGAAGTTGGACACCTCCTCCACTCTGAATGCCTCTGCCACGGAAGCCTTAATTTTGGCTTTATTTCTACACTTTTTACGAAGCATCTTTAGACACCTCTCAATTGGATAGCACCAACGGGCCTACACGGGACCCCCCAGGCGTGCCTCACGTGGCAGGTGCAAAATCAGATGCTGCATCGGCAGGAAGAAGCCGGGTGGAAAGATCATCTCCAACTTGCAGATCAACAGAGGTGCAGCAAGCTCCAAGTCATGAACCACTTCCCGAGATAACTCCCGGGCACAAAGGTGGAGGAAGAAATAGCTCAACTCTGCCAGAACATGCCACACTGGCTCGGGAAGATATCCACGGGTCATCGCAAGAAGGAGCCGCTCAATCCATGTGTGGAAGTCATGACTCTTCATCCCTAAGACTTTCATAGTCTTTAGGTTCACTCCCCTACTCAGATTCATCGCATACCCATCAGGGAACATTAACGTCTTGATCCACTCAAGCACTTCCTTCCTATCGTCTCTTTTCAGGATGTAATCGGCTGGGCCCCTTTTCCACCTCTTGCCATCGACAGGGGTCTTCATCACGTACTTTGGTCTATCGCAGATCTCCTCCACGTCTAGTCGAGCCTTAACATTGTCCTTTGACTTCTCCTTTATGTCCATGATTGTACCCCAGAGTGCCTCGGTGACATTCTTCTCTGTGTGCATTACATCGATGTTGTGTGGAAGAAGAAGGTCCTTGAAGTAGGGGAGCCTATGCAAGCCCAATATATGGGTCCACATGTGTTCCTGACCATATCCTTTAAAACCACCATTGTCTGTATCAATTTCGAGAGCCTTTAACTGGGCAACGACCTGTTCACCGGTCATAATCTCAGGAATGGGGTCAGTGACTTGAACATCTTTCGTGAAGTGTTTGATGTCTCGTCTGAGCTCATGGTCGGCATCTAGGAATTGATGATGTTTGTCAAACAAAGAGAACTTGCCACCCTTCTTTAGACAGGTGAACATCACAGATGCCTTGCATACTGGGCAAGGCAACTTCCCGTGAACACACCACCCACTGAATATGCCATACGCCAGGAAGTCATGCATCGAATACTGGTACCACACATGCATTGTGAAGTTTCTCTTTGTAGCTCGGTCATACATCAGCACCCCCTTTTCCCAAGCATGTTGCAATTCATCCCAAAGTGGCTGCATGAACACACCCATATTATTGCCCGGGTGTTCAGGTATTATCAGTGACAAGAACATGTTCTTGGGCTCAAACATAACGCCGGGGGGGAGATTGAGGGGTATCACGAACATGGGACAACAAGTGTACGGGGCCGCCATCATTCCATACGGGTTGAACCCATCAGTTGCCAATGCTACATGTACATTCCGAGCGTCCTCTGCTTTGTTCCGATGCTGGGCATTGAAGTACCTCCATGCATCACCATCCGATGGGTGTACTATGTTGCCACTGTATCTTTTGTCATCCTTGTGCCATCTCATCTGTTTCATAGACTCCTCTGTCATGTACAACCGTTGGAGCCTCGGTATGACAGGAAGGTACCGTAGGACCTTCTCGGGGACCGTAGACTATTTCTTCTTGCCATCACTACCCTTTACCTCCACAAACCTAGAGACTGCACTTTGGACAGTGTGTTGCTTCCTTAAGGTCTTCCCCCTAAATAGGACGCACCCTTTAGGACAAGCATGGATTGACTCATACGGCATCTTAAGTGTACAAAGGAGCTTCTGTGACTCGTACGTGCTCTTTGGCAGAATGTGACCCTTCGAAAGCATTTCCCCGAAAAGTGCCAACATGAGATCAAAGCCGTCCTGACTCATGCTCAACTGCGACTTCAACGCTATTAGGCGTCCAATGCAATCCAATTGTGACATTGTCGTATTCTCGTGAAGGGGCTTCTATGCCGACTGCATCATTTCGTAGAACGCCTTTGTGGTTTCCTCTGGATCCTCCTCCACCACACCTTCATTGTCGCGTGCCTCGTTATAGTCTACCACCATGTCGGCCATCCCGGCATCTCCATCAAACTCCTCGAGGCATGCTCTCACCTCCTCCTCTCTAATACGGCCGTCTTCACCATGGAAGATCCACGTCTTATAGTTTGCCACATATCCGTTCTTGTACAAATCTTTCCAAACATCATCCTTTACTTTTCTTTTTGAGTTCCTACAATCGCTGCAGGGACACCGCATCCGAATCGACCCTTTAGCAACCAGGCCAAATGCTTGGTTCAGGAAATAAGTGGTCCCCCTAATCCATTCTTTGCTCTTACTTGTAAAACCCGTGTACATCCAATCACGTTTAGCCATCCTCTGTCATACACATGCGTAAGCAAGTAATAAAATGAGTAATTGCATCTACACGGTGTTCCTACCATCTAATAGGTGAAGGATAGGTCCTAATCCCACCCGCGGAAGCGTAGATGGGTTATCTTCCATGTTCTGCTCCCGTCTGAGTTAGAATTTTGGTAGCACCTCCCCGCTGTTCTCCCGATACACGTCCCCGCAAGGAGAGTGTGTATCCGGAGAACAATGGGGAGGTGCTGCCGAAACTCTGACTCAGACGGGAGCAGAACATGGAAGCTAACTCATTTACACATCCACGGGTTGTCTAAAAAACATGGACAATCCGAAACAGATACGGTCGCAGATGTGCAGAGACCTGCATACCTCCGACCATATCTCTTTTGGACGGGAGACACCTAACTGGGTTACGCGACCTAAGTATGACAACGGTATGCGGTGGAGACAGGCTAGCGGGGTAATGGCGAGGCGGTGTAGTCGCCGAGCTACTCCGGGTCCCCTCTGACAAGACCCGATCTGCAAAACAAGAAAAACAACACTATAAGTACAAAATTTTGGCAGAACCTCCCCTGTACGGGGAGGTTTCAAAAACCTGCAAGAAAGAAGGCAGCTCGATGGCTGACAACACATATATGGCATGAAGGCCACATATCCACAAACTCGGCACGAAGGCCGTCAACGACACATATGGCACGATGGCCGACAACCTGGGGCTTTACCTTCTTCTCCGGCGACGGGCGGGATCAACGGCGTGGACAAACGTCGTCAAGGAATGGCTTTGCCTTCTTCCCCCTTCTCCTTCCTCCCCCTTCTTCCTCCTTCTCCCCCACCCTTCTCCTCCTCCTCCCCTTCCCTTCTCCCCCTCCTCCCCTCCTCTTCTCCTTCTTGCTCCTCTTCTCCCCTTCCCCACCTCTTCTCCCCCTCCTCCCTTCCCTTCTCCCCCTCTTCCCCACCTCTTCTCCCCTTCCTTTCCCTTCTCCCACTCCTCCCCTCCTCTTCTCCCCTTCCTTTCCCTTCTCCCCCTCCTCCCCTCCTCTTCTCCCCTTCCCTTCCCTTCTCCCCCTTCGGCGGTGGCGGGGCTGGGCCGCGAGGCAGTGCGGTGGGCGGCGGTGGGGCGATGGGGCAGGCGGTGGCGCGGTGCGGGTCGGGGGCCGGGTGGCGGAGGCGCAGTGGGGCGCAGGGGTGGTGGTGGTGGCGCGGAAGGGCGCAGGGGCGGCGACGGCGGTGGGGGCCGGGGGTGGCGGCGCGAAGTGGCGCGGGGGCGGCGACGGAGGCGCGGTGGGGCGCAGGGCGGCGGAGGCGCTGTGGGGCGCAGGGGCGGTGGTGGGGGGCGGCGGTGGCGGCGTGGAGGGGTGCGGGGGCGGCGGCGGCGGTGGGGGCATGTGGAGATGTCTGGGTTATGGACATCCGACATCGCAACTTGCTCCAAACATTCTTATATTTTTATCGTAGCCTCCACATGTGATAACATGACACCTCGACAAGTTTCGTAATTTTTGGACCTCGTTTAGATTTTATATAATTAAAAAACACTTCTACCGCACCTGGATGGTCCTGTTTCGTGGACAAGATGTTAAAAATTTTAGGTGAGTTTGTGGACATGGCCTCAAAATACGCTCTTCAACATGAATATCATTTTTCGAATGACTACGTTTCATTATTTTATGCACCTACAATTCAAATTTTGATTATGCGGAAAAATTCAAGTAAATGAAATAGATGAACGAAATATAGTAAAATATTATAAAAAGGTCCCAAATTCGAACATGTGCTTATAAACAATATTCTTGGGCTATAAAAAATTTTGGATTCAAAATTAAAAAAATTAAAACTTTGCCGACCTTTGCCGACTGCCAGATGCGGTAGTCGGCAAAGAAGGCCGGCCCCGGGCCCAGCCCAGGCCACGTGTCACTTTGCCAACTGCTGGCGCGGTAGTCGGCAAAGAAGCTATCTTTGTCGACTGCCAGACGTCAGGGCAGTCGGCAAAGCTTACGGCGACTGGCACCGTTTACGTCCGCCAAATTTTGCCGATTGTCCTGGCTTTGCCGACTGTTATTCTCTTTCCGGCAGTCGGCAAAGAAGTCTTTGCTGACTGCTTTTTTTTTGTCGGCTGCCGGTAGTTTAGAAGTCGGCAAAGAAATTCTTTGCCGACTGCCCTTTGTTTGGCAGTCGGCAAAGTATGAAACAGTCGGCATAGCCGCTGTTTCCCGTAGCGGCCAGCGCCTCATATGCTGGTCGTCCACACAACAGTAGTGCCGCCTCTTTCACATCATAAATTGTGTCATGCAAGGTAGTGTTTCCGAAAGTCCTGACAAGGATATGCGACCCTCTCCCCACCCTGAGCATCGAATGTCGTAGTCGGGAAAGGCAGAACCATCATCGAGCTGCTTCCGAGCAGACTTGATGTACTGCATGAGACGATGCCATTCGCTGTCCAATTCAGAACCTTATTTGGCCTCGCGTTGGCAATTTTGTCCACGGACAACTCGGCCTGCAGCTCTCTTCGGGTCCTTGCCTTGAACGGCATTTCCTTTTCAAGAATCAGTACCTGCATACACAATGACTGTGACACACGATATAAAAGCTATATAACGAATAGGACATAACCGCACATCGATCTATCAGGGTAAATTTGAACGCCCCAGCAAACATCGTGAATAGCATATTTAGGAATGACCTAAAGGCAAATAACTGAAAAACAAAAGAAACATGAGGAATTAGAACAAACTGGAAGAAAGTCAAGGACATCAGTGCAAAAAAAGTGATGGTTAATGACGGGGGCCAATACTGATCCATGGATTTATTTATATATGCAAGAGTCGAATTAAATTGGAGCCTGTCGAAGGAGAATCAAGCAAACCCTAGATAGTACATATCATCTGTTCAAGCCAAATAAATCGAGACAAATTAAACTAGGAAAGGGTATTAGTATGAATCAATTCAATTCAATGAGAAGGTCCCCTTAGGTACCTTGCTTGAGGAGATGAACGCGAGCGAGCGAGGGCCTCTTTGGTTTAACCGTACGGGTGAAGTCAGATAAATTAGCAGGCCACCAGCCCAGCGTGTCTCACAAAGATACGGGGCCTCCCTTATATATATTTGTTTATATTTTTTATTTGAAAAACAGGTTTATCCCGCTTTACTGATCATAATAAATCGTACACTACACATTCAGCGCTTTAAGCATAGCAGGCGCCCGCCACAAAAACAAGGCCTAAAGGCTGACAGGTTCGCTAACAACCGATAGAAACACAGGTTCAGCAGTCTGACAGTCCCTCCGTTCTAATTTATAGTTTATTTAATTTTTTATTCTAAATTTGACTACTTATTTTATTTAAAAAATTTATACAAATATAGCTAAATTTAAGTTATTTTTAAAATACTTTGATTAATAAAGCAAGTCACGACAAAATAAATAATATTTTACATAAATATTTGAATAAGATGAGTAGTTAAACTTAAAGTTAAAGAAATCAAACAAATTGCAAATTAGAACGAAAAGAGTAAGTCACAACCGAAACTAAAGGCTGAGACACCAATGTGTGCGCACTTAATTTATCCAACTGATTCGAGGCAGTTGAGTTGCTCTTAACTCCCCCCACTAGATGAGAGTGGATGATCTATTCCATCTTCTCATCGAACAGTCCACTGACCAAAGGCTTCCATGTTCTCAGTGCCTTGGCGATCCATAGAAAGGCCCCCTTGATTCCTGACCATACACTTGTTACGTAGTTTCCATAAACACCATAAGCCAGCAGTAGGAGTGGGCAAAATTAACCAAGAAACGAACTGAAATAACTGAAACCGAAACAAAAAAAAAATCGGTCCCTAATTCGGTTCCTACTTGTGGATAGCCGAATTCCGCTTGGTCAATTCCACTCTCAGCCTCAGTTAATCGAAAAACAGATATATGTACTAAAGTGGCCCAATGGACAAATTTTGGCCGAATTAGCCCATTTAAGAAACCCTACTATACAACCCACGTGTCTTGTCACCCCTCACCCTCTCGGCTAGTTGTCGCCACACCCCTCTTCTCTTCCACTACCCCACAGCCACCACATCGAGCTGCTCCTCACTCGGTCACCCCCCGGCGGGCGAAGCTCTCGCCCCGGTGGCGGGTGCCAGGACCTGGTCCTACCCCTCCCTATCCTGACGGCGTGGGCACCAACATTCTATCCACCCCCACACATAGGCCAGAGCATGGAGGGGCGTCTCTCTATAGCTTCCTGGCTACTCCAACCCCACCCTGTTCTTCTCTTCCTATACTCTGTGCCACAGCAGTGTGGAGGAGTGGCACGAGGGGGCACAGATTATGGCACGTGGAAAGTCACGACGTTGTAGAGTCAAGGACTGGCAGTGGTGGCCAAATGCACTATTGCGTTGCCTTTTTTATCTTTTTCTTGGTTAGTTTGATTAGTTCAGTAGACTCGATTAGTTTTATTAGAACCAAAAGTCCAGAACCAAACCGAAAAAACTAAAAAGAAACTCGGTTCTCAAATTACTGAAGAACCTTGTTTCTTTCAAAACTGAATTTCTTGAAAAAACGAAAAACCAAACCAATTGGTTTCTGTTAACCGAATGCCTACCGCTGACCAGCGACATAAGTCGCATTTGTTAAGACATTTTTTTTATCTGCAGTCCATAATCAAGCTACCGACTTGCCGTCAAAAACCAAGCTACCGATTCATAAGTCCAGTCCCAAGCTTAGCCAATGATATCAAGCAAAGAATCCCTCATTAGTCTGGCCAGACAACACTGAAAAAATAAATTTTATCTGATCAATCCCTTCTTTTAGCTAAAAACTCTAAACTCCGAGAGGGATTTGTAGCTTCCACATAGCATGAACAAAACACTGGTTTGACACCACTATGATTAAAGACAGCATACAAAGATAGATCGTACAGAATATTTGCCATTAGAACTAAAACTCCATATAATCTGGTCTGAATCATCAACCAGCTGAATGTCTTCCATAATACCTACCAGCTCATACCAAAGTTCAATAAGCCTAGCTACGTGTACCAGCTCATACCGAAGTTCCATAAACTTCGTTGTCAAAATTGGTCTGCAGGGTTGAACCATTTGAACCAATAAAGATACAAAGAAGAAAAGACAGGTCCGACGAAGACCCAGCTGTCTGGAGAAAAACCTACTACAAGAATCTGACCTTTCATGAAAAAATATATATGCATCACAACCTAGCTACGTTTTGACTGCTGTAATAGCCTGTGACATCCTAGATCCTACCCAATAAAAAAGGATAAAAAATATGTTCCTGCATAAGCCAGATATAACAACAAAACATGCCTTAGTTCCGTAAACGTGATGCCAACAAAAATTTGTCAACTGAATATTGAAGCCAATATTCTTCACATACATACATGTCATTGTCTCAATACCACATGCAAGCAGGTGGACCAATTACCAGATGCAAGGTGTACCCTTTCTGGACGCCGTAGCTCGCAAGGGTTCGGCTGTTTTCGAGCAGCCTGCCTCCGAAGACATAGTGCTGATTCCTTATTGGGATTCTCTTCATGTACTGAATTTTCTTTCCGACATTATTAATTGTGTCAGACAACTCAACCTGTAGCACTAAGGTAGTGTGTTTGAAAGTGATCTTGACAAGGATATGCATGGCTCTCCCCACCCTGAGCATCATGTGAAGGGTTGACTCCATGCGAATGTTGTAGTCAGGAACGGCATCGATCTGGTTCCGGGCAGACTTGATGCAACGATGCCATTCGCGGTCACCGTTGTCCATGGACGAGTCGGCCTGTTCAGGCTCCAATGCAGCTCTGGGTGTCCTTGGGCAATCGATCAACTTGAACGAGGTTGAATTTCCTTTACAAGAATCTGTACCTCTATATATAATGACTGTCACACACATTAAAAGGTACAACGAATAGGTGATAACCCAAAATGTTACAGCAATCTATCAGGGTAGATTTAAACGCCCCACCAGCAAACACCGTGGATAGCATCATATTTAGGAAATAACCCTAAGCAAATAATTAAAAAACAGAAATATATGGGGCATTAGCTAGAACAAACTTGAAGAAAGTCAAGGACATCAATGCGAAGTGCTGGTTATTAACGAGCCAATATTGATATACGGATTGATATATGGGAAGGGAAGAACAAGATTATTGGTTCTATTATTTTATTTTTTGAAGATGTTCTTTTTATTGCTATCATCGCGCGCAACCATGCATAGATATAAAGATATAATAGTGAAGCTAAGTGGACCCTAGCTGGATTCCAATGTAACTACCACGGCCACGCTGTTTGTTTTTTTAATCCGGATATTATTTTTCATTAAGCAGAAGAGAATGGTCAATAGATATACACGTAGCTGATACAAAAGAATCTGTTGTAAATTCATAGATTTTCGACAAGATCCTCAACACAAACGAAAAGCAAGAAATATGAGAGGTGGGGGACCCTCCAAGCTAGAAACGGCCGGGCTGTTTATATGTTGTAGGCAATATTCGAATTAGTTAAGTGCATGTCAAATAATAATCGAGCACACCCTAGCTAGGAAGGTCCAGGGATTCATTTTGGGACAAAAATCGGTTCCAACCGAAATGGACGAATTTCAGGAAAATTCAGCTGAATTTTTAACTCAATTTGAAGAATTTTTGGGATTTGAAGCATAAAATTCGTTTCGGACCCACCAAAATGGATGCATTTCGCCATCGGACTATCTCGATCTCGAATCCTATAACCTTGAACCCTAAGTGAGACATCGTATGCCATGCAACGATCCATATGCCCCGGACAAGCAAAATAAATCGAGACAGATCTGATCAAACTAAAAGGTAGTAGTAGTGATCATTACCTTGTTTGATTGAGGAGATGATCGCGGAGAGGCCCTCTTTAGTTTGTTCTTTTTTTGCCTTCCTGATGCTGCTGCGATTTTGATCTCCGGTGGAACTGGTAGTAGCAGTAATATACCTTTTTTTTTTGAAACATGTAGTAGTAATAGACCTAGAGAAGAGAAGAGGTACGGTGGCGGCGCACGAGGAATTGTTTTTTTTTTTTGAGCAGACGCACGAGGAATTGGTGTCGTGGGCAATCCAATCAGCTGTTGGGCTCAGCCCAGCCAGGATCTGTCAACAGAGTACCAGCCAATCCAGACAAATTACCAGGCCACAAGCCCAGGGTGTCTCACAAAGATAAACTAGTCCACAGGGCACAGGCCACACCCTCCTCCCACTTTCTGCGCACTCCTCCCACACCGGCACACAACCACTCGGCCATCCCAATTGCAAAGATGGTAAAAACAATTGAAGGCATTGAATTGTCATCCTGAAATTCGTTAAACAATCGTCATAAATTGTTTTCCATGTAACTTATTTAAATATATTAGTTCACTCTTACTTCATTTCACATTTTAATTTAAATAATATAACCATAAATTTATTTCCATGGTCGTGATAATTCATCAATAATACTTCTCACAAATTCATAAACCCTCCTACATTACCAACACCATAGATATATATGTGTGTGTACTCCTAATTTTCACAAATTCATAATTCTCCCTGCATTATCAACACCATAGATATTTGTGTGCTCCTAATTTCTAGTGGTTAATGTCAAATTCACTCATATTTTTTCTTAATTCCTGCAGCAAAAGCATGGGGAATCTATTTGAGAGCTACTACAAGAGATATGAGCAAGATCAATAACGAGGACCAGGCGGGGTCAAAGCGACTCTCGCTGCTTTGCCCTGCTATGAATAACTTGCATTGTGTCCAAGTGAGTTCATCGGTGTCAATGATGAGGGCATATGCCCCATGCGCAGGCCCGGCCCGAGGGTGGGCGAGCAAGGTGGACGCCCTGGTCCCTGCCCCTGAGCCGTCAGGATGGCCGTATTGGTTGTATGTATACCTGTTGACATTGTTTTTTGGCACGTGTCAATAAAAATCGAAAGGCTAAACTAAATCGGCAAAAGGTTGGTTGTTCTTCAGCATTGCTTCTAACCTGCCGATAGATGGTTACCGATGAAGAGCATGTTGATCTAGATTATTGCCGATGGTGCTGAAAAGCTGATAGAGGATCGTTGCCGATGAGACAGAAAAGCTATTGCCGATGAGATAGACAGGAAGGCTAGAAGGTTGTTGCCGATGCCAGGGATGTGCCGATAAGGAGATAACTTCGTCATGACGGGAGCGGACAGGGGATCGGCGACACAGAGCTTGTGATTTTTCGTATTGTAGTTTAAGTCCAACTCCTATACAAGTTTTATTTCTTTTTTAAGAAATAGAGTTCGTATAAGGAATTAGCTTATTTATTCTATATTTGATCTTTACGTATTAAATTAGGACTCTTTGATTAGCAAAGTATAAATATATGCCGAAGGGCATTGTAATGGAGATCCAAGCATCAATAAACAAATCTACTTTTTATTTACCTTTACCAGTACTTTATTTTTCGGTGACTTCGCCAAGTACCTTTTCTTTTTCAACGAGTTCTTTCAAGAATCGACGGGCTGCATCAACTTGATCTCCGGCGACCTTGCAGGTTCCGCGTCTACCGAGCACGATTCAGGCTTTGACTTCCGGGCGTATCACTGTCGTCTCGTCTGATATGTTCAACAGTTATCGAATACTTTCTGAGCTTTGACGTCCGGGCGTATCGCTGTCGTCTCGTTCGGATTTTATTTAAATTTATCATCCTTGTCGATTAACAGGTCAAATCGACTGGCACGCTTCGGATATCGATTTTGGATATTAGCCCGGTGTATTTGCAGATAGAATTTTACATCAACAATACCATATATAATGGTACTCTTCAGCTCACAGCCACAAAAACTACGCATTTACGACAAAAGCATTGGCTATTGTATTAAATGTATTTTTGGAATAAAAAAACCAGAGAAAAAACACAAACAAGGCATCCCTAGTATCAGTATGCTTTATGCTAGTAGTTAGAGAAACCAGCTCATGTCTTCTATTAATAATGTTGTTATTAGTAGTTGGAAAATGAAAAGAGAGACGAATGATCTACATAGGACACATCGATATTTTTTTAAAAAAATACGAACACTGCAAAAATATCGCTTCTCAAAACAAGTGGTTTGTTCATGCCCTAAAGTTAGCCGACATGGTCCATTACAGCCAGTTCTTGATGCTCGTTTTTTTGGGGGTATTGTTCAATCTTAACCTCTCCATCTGGTCGTACAGATAGTTGGTGCGGTGACTTTCTATGCTGCAAGCGCAGCTTAAGGAGTGGTGTTATTCATCCGGTACGATCTGAAGTCCTGCGCAATGCAGCATTGCCAGAAACTCGAAGACGGAATCTTTACAATAGACAAGAATTTGGACATCTAGGTGGATGATAACCATGTATGTGAAAAGATAGTTTTTTTAAAAAAAAAGTGAATGAGAACAGGTAATGCATGCTAGGTAGCTATTTTTAGCAGATTTTAGCTTAGCATCTAAACTAATACAAGTGAAAATAGTTGTACAAATGTTTTAAGGGGGCCTTGTTTTTTAGTCATGCCCTGGCCCCCAAAATGTCTTGGCAGGTCTTGCCCATGTGCATCACCATGCAAAAAAGTTTGGTAATAAGGGCACATACCCCCATATGCTTCATTGCTTTAGGTTCTTGAAACCTGCCTGTCCCATCTTTCACCTCAAAACACTACTAGAAAAACCCCTCTGTAGCTATACTATATTTGTAACGCCATTAAAAGAATTTCTACATTTGTGCGTAATGACGTTATTTGTCATGATTTTAAGAACATATCTAAGTTTCACGATATTTAACAAGCTTTTAACGTCAAGAGATATCTAGATACATTTCTTAACACACTTTTGAAATCATATTAATGACACGAAATTAGCCACGCTTTCAACCGTCAATAAAATCTAGACACGTTGTAAAGCGCATCTCAAAATCGTCGATAGGCACCTTGAGATGCTTTTTGACATGCAACTAAAAACATATAAAGTTAACACATAATTAGACACGCTTTCAACCGTGAGCAGCATGAAGACACGTTGTAAAGTGGATCAAATAACCGTGCTTATGCGCGTAGAGATGTTGTTAATATATTACTGAAATATCTTTAGTTGACATGAAATTAGGTAGTCTTTTAATATTACTAGTTGGTAGAGATGTTTTAATGTGTATTAGAAATTTGTCCTTAACCATGTAGAGATATTTTTCGGTGCGAAAATTGAAAACGCGCAACTTAGCGAGGGATCACTAAGCTGACATGGCATATATATTATTCATGGAGTTGATGTGGCGTACTTTCCACTATGATGATGTGCCATATATTATTCAAGGCTAAAATAGTATCAACATTAATTATATTTTGGTTTCTTAATTTATTAGAATTCATAGAACTATAAAAAATTACTAGTGTTTATCGGACATGTCTCATAGAGCACACACATGTCTTATATTATACCTCCTGGAACCGTGGGCGACGTGGACGTTTGCCTATAGCAAATAGCAAGGAAAGGAAGTGCGGTGAAAAAATACTAATAGGGATATACATTGAAATTAGAAAACAAATTTAAGAGAAAACAAGTTAAGAAAAACACGTCTCCCAAACCCACGCATGCACAGGACTCTGACTCCCTTTCACGTGCATGTGTGCAACAAAGCAAAAAAGTAGAGTCTCGAAAAAATACTAATAGGGATATACATTGAAATTAGAAAAGAAATTTAATTAAAAACACGTCACCTAAACCCACGCATACACAGGACTCTGACTCCCTTTCACGTGCACGTGTGCAAAAAAGTAGAGTCTTCGATGGCTTGATCCTAGGATCACAGGGGTCGAAGTGATAAATATTTACCACTGCATTCTTTTAATGGTTTGTTTTTCCTTTATATATATTATTAAATTTTTTGAGGGGATTATATATATTATGAACTGGAGGTCCGTACGTAGTAGTAGCAATAGTAAGCGGTCTTGGGCTGGCCCAAGATGGGCGAGCGATGGGCGTAGCAGCAGTATGGGCTGTCCCAACTTTGGCTGGTACGGTACAAGCCAGATAAATTAGCAGTCCACCAGCCCACGTGTCTCACAAAAATATACGTACATGGTGTCTAGAAACACGCCCAACTGCTGGATATTTGCCATTTGCCGTCCTCATTGATAACCTGTGCCCGAAGAAGTTGTCTTTGTAGGCTCTCCACAGCCAGAGCTGGCGGCTTCGAGCACTTGCTGATGATGAAATTTATGGGTCAAGTCATCAGCTCACCCGTGACCGTGGAAACGAAATATTCCATTTGGGATACTCTCCCACTCCTCGGGAAGACAATGCTGCAGGATTGGTAAAAAGAAAATACGTGGTGTGTTCTTTATATACTAGCTCCTCAATAAATCTCAAAGGAGAATATGGGCGTATTGGAACAATTGGTATCAACAAGTAAGGATAGATAGGATTGTGACGTGTGAGAACCAATTAATTAAACTGAGAGAGTCTCCATTAACTTGCATGGACCGACGGCTTTTGCTTTCACTTGATTATTTTATTGACTTTTTATTTCTTTTTTTAGAATTGCTACCAGATGGAAGCTTTCCTTTCCAGACTTAATTGCAAGCCTTTGCTAAGAGCCAGCACTGTGTCTATGATAACAATTGATAGATTAACAGTTGATGTATGCTCTGCATACCAGCTAAGAGCACCTGCGAGAGTAAATGTAAATTTGGATATGTAAACTGACTCAGAAAAACAATTAACTTGTCTAATTAACAACTGTCCTGTGTTGCACGTTCTGCTAAACTGACTGAACAAGTATCCTCTAAGCCAGATTTAGCCCTACAAACTCCTGATAATGGAATTAAATCTCTCGTCTGATATCACTAACAGTAAAAATATAAAGGTCATTTCTAATAGCTCATCATGCATATAACACTTTTTTTTTTCAATTCCTTTCTTGCTCAGTGCTTTTACTGGCCCAGCCTAAATTTATATCTCATCATCTGTGAATGTTACAGAAACACACTTTGCATATAATTAACACTTTAAAGTTTAAGCATGTAACTTTTAAGCTGTAGTTTTAATTAGCAAAATGCAGTGGATATCTTTAGATTGGAGTGATTTGAGCATACTCTGACTAATGATAAGAGAAGGCAATAAGGTTATAACCGCAGAGGAGCAAGTACATAAATTTTCAACTCATTCATTCAACTGTACTAAATTGGTAGAGTTAGTTTTGTAAAAGAAAATGATACAGTCAATAGTCCATTCACATGTATGACCATGGGGACTCCTTTTGTCTTCACCTGATTATTCTATTGACTTTTATTCTCCTTCACACTTGCTACCACCAAAGGTTCAGGTGTACATCCCTTGTCTGTTGAACTCTGAGCCTTTGCTCCCACCTTGCCCCACGCCACCGCGCGGGGGGGGGGCGACCCCCACCAAGAAAAAAAAAGAGCCCCTTGCCATGTAGACCAATGAGCAATCACCATCTATGGCTTATGTTGTTTCTCTGTAAAGCATATATGAAGGGAAAAAATGATTGTTAGATTAACAATTGATATACACTTTGTATACCATCTAAGAACTCCCTCTCTCCTGTAATAAAAGCCGTTTGATTTTATCACATTTGGCACAAAAATGGCTCCAAATGCCTTCAGGAGCCAATGGAGAAGCCATGCCAAATGGTCCTAAGAAAGAATATAAAATAACACGTATCCTATCTTTATTTCCTAATTAGATGATATCATCAACATGATTAATAAGTTTAGTTGGTAAATGGCTAGTAATAATGATATAATATCAACCAATTTTATGGTTATATTTAATGCAAAACTATCTCTTGTTCTTTGTAAACATTTATATTTGGGTAAAATTTTAAATACTTGAATGCACCATATACAGGACAGGACGGAGGCAGTATATTAATAAGTGTCCTGTGTTCCACTACAAACTCTGATACGGGAATTAACTCTCCTGTGTTGCCTAACATTACTAATAGTAAAAGTTCAAATGTCATTGTAAAACATCTCTAGCTCATGTATATTATTGTTGACACCGTTTTTTGGCACGTGTCAATAAGGATCGGGAGACTAAACTAAATCGGCAAGAAGGTGGTTATTCTCCAGTATTGCTTCTGAGCTGCCGATGAGTGATTGCCGATAAAGGACATGTTGATCTCGTACATTGCCGATGAAGCCAGAGGGCTGTTGCCGATGGAGTGAGAGGCATGGTTGCCGATGGAAAGCAGAGCTGAAGAACATGGAAAGCAGAGCTGAATCATTATCGATGGGTTTTGCCGATGGAATCTACAGAGATGAGGAGCGTGCCGATAGAGGTTTCATCGTAAGCAATGGATAAAAAACTGGCAATATTTATGCCAATATTTTAATAGTTTACTTTTGAGTCCGACCTTGGTACGAGTCATTATTTTTTATTCTTTAGATATAGGACTTGTTTAGGTAATACTTTGTCGTGTCTGTTTAGGACTCATAGTACCAGGGTATAAATATGTACCGAGAGGCAATGTAAAAAAACAACCCAATCAAATACAACAAATCTATTACTTTTATCTACTTTTCAAGCAATCTACTTTTCGACGACTTCGTCACCAGTACCTTTTTCTTTTTCAACAAGTTCTTTCAAGAATCGGCGGGCTGCATCAACTTGATCTCCGGCGACCTTGCAGGTTCCGCGTCTACCGAGCACGATTCAGGCTTTGACGTCCGGGCGTATCGCTATCGTCTCGTCTGATCTATTCAACAGTTATCGAATATCCTCTGAGCTTTGACGTCCGGGCGTATCGCTGTCGTCTCGTTCAGATCTTATTCAAATTTATCATCCTTGTCGATTAACAGGTCAAATCGACTGGCACGCCTTGATATCAAACTTGGGTATTAGCCCAGTGTGTTTGCAGATCCAACGCCTTTTTGCATCAACACATCTTTTGGCACGCCCAGTGGGACCAAGTCAACAGATTTATCATGAAGAATCCTACTGATATCACTCCAGAAAACATCATCGAGATATCAGAATCAGATCTCAAGGAGGATCAGAGGCAAGCCATGGAAAAAGCTATGGAGGATTACAGGCAGCTCTGCTTGAAGTCTTTCAGCATGAATAGGGGAGGAGAAGTCATCCAGAAGCAAGATCTGCCGTTGCCTCGGCAGGTAACCTTTGACTCTAACCCTGGTAAATTACAGGAGATGGTTAATTCTGCATTAAATCAAGCTTTGATCAACCACTCCACCGTGTTGTCCAATACTGTCTACAATGTTGTTGTGCAAACGTTAAGGGACAGACAAGCACTAGGGTATGTCAGGCCGGCATATCATCAGCCGGGATCGGCATCTACCAGTACTCCATCGGCAACTCTAGCCGTTGAGAGTATGGAAGCGCCTACTCTTCCAGCTATATCAGGACCATCCATCGTTGAAGCCACACCGATAGGATCAGATCTAATGTCTCAGGAGAGGCCTAGTACTCAGTTGAGCATAGATCTATCGGCATCGGCAATGTCAGGTCCTTCAGGTCAACATAGTCAAAATGCTGCTAATTGGTGAGGATACGGTATGCCTCCAGGTCCATCTACTGCCAACTCTGGACTGCCTCAAGTGCATGATGTAGCAGGGAAGGGTCTAATGACATCGGCTACTCCAATTCGGCCGGTGGCTCAAGCGCCGCATTATTCTACTGTACCTCCTGCTATACAGCCATTGTCAATGGGATTCTACGCACCTCCACAACAGATATCTTATGCGAATCCATTGACTAATCCTCCACCAGTTCAACAGAGAGCTTCCACTGCAGAGCAGCCCGTAGTATCATTCATATCTCAGTCTGGATTACCTGCAATTCAGGGCAATTATGCTGGCTATCATCCATCTATACAAGAGCATCAATTGTCTGCAAGCTATCAGCCATCGGCAAGCCAGATGCCGATGAGTTACAGTCTCAATTGGTCAGGGCAAGCGCCAATTCAGCAACCTGCTATTCAACCAAGTTACCAAGCAATAGGGACTCAACGGTATAGTCCACAGACAACTTTCCAGAAACAAGCATCGGCAAAACAGCCGATGAACTTTACTCCGCAGATTGGTGCCGTGAATATGCCGATTTATCCAAGCCAAGTGCCACAGGGGTATGTAGAATCATATCAGCCAACGCCTCCAGTAGAAATCCAGCCAGTGCATTGACAAGATCAGGATGCACTCTTGACCGATAAGATTGCAGAAGTGATGAAAGAACAATTTAGGATTCAGCCCAAGATCGATACTTACTCTTATCGGACTCCATACCCTTCATCTTATGATTCAATTCCTTTCCCGAATCGGTACAAGGTGCCAGATTTCACTAAGTTTTCTGGGCAAGATGATACGTCAACAATGGAGCACATCAACCGATTCATTATCCAGTGCGGGGAAGCAGCGAACAGGGATGAGCTGAGGATCCGTTTGTTCTCGTCCTCTTTGTCTGGATCAGCATTCGCATGGTTTATATCATTGCCACCAAACTCTATTCTTACTTGGACCAATCTAGAAAGACAGTTTCATAAGTACTTCTTTGCTGGTGTCCATGAAAAGAAGCTTACTGATATAATGAAATTAAGGCAGCGAAGCGATGAATCGGTAGAGAATTTTGTGCAAAGGGTACGAGACATGAAGAACAAGTGCTACAGCCTAGTGCTTGATGACCGCCAGTTAGCTGGTTTGGCTTTCCAGGGTTTGTTGCCGCATCTCAAGGACAAATACGATGCTCAGGAGTTTGAAAGTTTAAGTCATATTGTGCAGAGGGTCTCTGATCAAAGTGCTCAAGCTCCAGAACATAGAAAGAGCTGGAACAAGAAGGTGTCCTTTGTGGAGGCAGAGGAATCAGATTCAGATGAAGAACCAACTATCGGCCTGGCTGAGTGGGTAAAAGGTAAAAAACCTTTATCATGTCCTTTTGGTCAGAAAGAGCCAGAGAAATTCACGTTTGACGTCACAAAGGCCAATAGAATATTTGATCTGCTACTTCAAGAGGGCCAAATCAAGCTATCACCCAATCATGTGATTCCATCGGCAGATGAACTGAAGAAAATTAGGTACTGCAAATGGCATAATGTAACTTCGCACAGTACCAATGACTGCAAGGTTTTCAGACAGCAGTTGCAATCGGCAATTGAATCTGGGAGGATCAAGTTTGACAACTCTAAAGCTCAGAGGCCGATGAAGATTGATCAGCATCCTTTCCCAGCAAACATAGTGGAGGCCATAAACAAGACCAAAGTGTTGACATCGGTAAGCGCTAAGAGGAGAGCATCGGTGGATCCTAGAAATCAAGCAACTACCGATGACTTGAAGGAGAAAGAGATAGTTGAAGAAAGCAGTAGTTCAAGAAGGCCTCCTAGACCAGCTCCGTACAGAATTCCAATCAACCGCTATCGGCATCGGCAAGAGGAGTTGTGTTGGCAAGCGTGGCATCGGCACAAGGACCATTGGAGATGCCCCTTCTTCGTCTATTGTTGGGAAGAAGGCATTAAATTGCCTACTGTTGATAGTTGCCCCGAGTGCAATGGTTATCATCAAACCGATCGGGCAGAAAGAAGGCCGCGCTATGGTGATCGAAGCAGATACATCGGTAAGCCGATCAGAGAAGGGGTATCAGTACATGATCGGCTGGGGGGCAGGACCAGTGTACATGAAAGGCAGGGCAAGCATGCTAACTGTTTGCTGATGAATTGAAAGGAGCTCGAGGAGATGACCAATGCAGGAGTCCCTGATGAAACAGTACTCTGCAGGGATCCCAATACAAATTGCCCAGGTTCAAGTGCAAAAATTTACCAACCCGTCTGAAAGATGAAGCTTTCTCAATGGTGCCCTAAAGGTCTAACGAAGACTCAAAAGAGGAAGATGCAACATGAGCACAAAGAGGAAAGTTCCCGTGGAGCAAAAACTCAAGTATGACGGTTGAAGCGCAGAAGTGAAGGTCCATCGGCAGACATCAACATGGTTTTCTTATTGCCAATGAGATTCTTAGCACTTGCCAATAAAAAAAATATAATATATGTATAGATAGAGTGCTTGTTCAAAAAGAATGTATCGGCACTACGTTAATGTGAAGTTTTACAAATTACCGATACATCACATTGCTGATGAAAAGGGAGGTTTACAAGTTCAACAATGAATGGATAGTTGATATCGCACGCAGGCGAATTTGGTCAGCTTTCTCCAGTATCTTTGCATCTTCATCGGCATTGCCTTCAATTGGCTTGATCTTCTTCTTGAGCGCCAGCGTCTTGAGGACTTGGTTGTCCCTTTCTTGCTGAAGAGTCTTAACAGCTTCGGGCATTTGGGCCTTCTCATGATTTGCTGTGTCGAAGGCTCCTTCAATCTGTCTCAGCTCCGCTAGCAGGGCTTCTCTTCTTGCCGATAGCTGAGCAATCTTGTCCTCCAGATCTGCACAAGAGGCTTCTAGCTTACCGATGTCTTTGTGCTTCTCATCGGCAAGTTGCTTATGCTTCATCATGTCCTCCTGGTGTTTTGCCTGAGTGGCTCTATCGGCAATCCGCTGGGCAGCCCTCTGATACTGCAACTGTCGACTCTCCAAATGTGCAGCTTGGAAGAGTGCTTCCTCAACATCGGCAGGAATCTGACCTCGAATTCCTTTAAAAGTTGCTCTTGCAGAGTCAGAATCCTGGATCAGTAAAGAAGTCTCCTGTTGCAGTAAGGATAATAGAGTCTCCAGCTTTGACTTGGTTTCAGGTGATAGAACTCCAAGGTTTGGAGCAGAGCTTTCTTCAGAATCTTCATCATCGGGAACAATCCCACTAATAGAGAAGGAAAATAGACTATCGGGGGAATCTTGCTCCTAAAAAGGAAAAGGTGATGTCAGCAAAAGAGCCCAAAGTGTTAAAGGTTATCTAAGGGAGTTAACTCACCTGTTTCAAGGCAATCTCTCGCCTTTGGCTCGGAGAAACAACCTCAGGTACAATTACCGATGACGTTTCTTGTGTTGGTACCTCGATTGGTTGCTGCTGCGACACCGATGCCGATGAAGATCCTTGTATGGGTACAATGGCCGATGGAAGAGCAGTTGCCAATGGAGAAGTCTGCACAGATACGTCAGGCGATATCGGGCGAGGCGAGGACGCCGACGGAGATGGTGTAAGTCTTGCCCGCTTGGATTGTGATTCTTCACCCGATGAAGCCTTACGCTTGTGCTGTAAGATATCGGCATCGGACGGCTAGGGGGCATCAGCAATGGATGGCTGAGGAATCGGTACACTTGGGACGGTTGTCGATGCAATTACTCGGTGCTGCAAGAGAGACAGATGAGTAAAAGTGCGGATCCAATAATCAAGGTTTGAATAAAGAATACCTCTGGAGAGTCATCAAGGACAACGAGGTAGGGCGATGAAGGCGCTGCAGGTGGAGACAAAGGACGAGTTACCGATGAAGATTCTAGTGGTGTAGAACTCGCGCCCTGAAATGTGAAATCGGTAAATCACAGCAATCGGCATCTGCAAAAGTGGTTACCTGAGATGTCTGTGCCAAAAATGTGACCGATTTGGTGCTCTTCTTGGTACGACCACGGCCCACTGGAGCATCTAGCGAGGGAGTTTTATGGCTAATGATGGATACCGGGGAGATCGGCTGCAGCCGTATGACCTTGCCACTCTTACTTAATGTTGGAACTGGGTCATCAACCTGTTAAAAAGGGGTTAGTTGCCGATGGATTAAAAGGGAGTTGAAAGAAGTGCAGAGGGTCAGACTTACCGCATCGGCAGGGATGGCGTGATCGGAATCAATGAGATTCCAGTAAAGATGAGGAGATGCAAAGAATAGTTGCTCTTTCCATTCTTGCCACCATAATTTGAAGGACTCGGTGACAAAAGAAGCTGGTACCCAATCAGTTAGATCGACATTAGAGGTATCGGCATCGGGAAGGAGAGTGACAATCTTGTGCCAATCCACACGGTTCGCAATAGTCTCTCTCGGTTTAATCACATCGGCGAAATAAAGGCTGATGGGTAGTTGTCCAAAAGCTAGTTGTCTTGCTGCTGCCGATGGATAATAGAACTCGTATGTGGGATTAATGTTCTTCCTGCTTCCAAATATGTTGACCGGGATGGCACGAGGGGTGATTGTTGCACTAAGAATGTTGGCATCCTGGTTCAAAGCCTCATCGGTAAGGTTAAAGGAAAGAGGGAATCTTGCTGCTTCATCAACATACGGGACCCAGGCCCGAAGCTCAGAAGGGATACCGATGTAGAATCTGTGGAAGAGATTGCCGATCTGGACTTTGTTTGCCTCTGCCCCTGGTAATACTGCCAGTGCTTCTCCAAAGTTGATAGGGGGCTGCATTGCCGATTCTTCTTCCCCGAGTTGATAATCTTCAGGAAGACTTCGAGGGAATTGCTGGGCGAACAGATCAATGTGGAAATACTTGTGCATATGGGCATTCAACCACATATTGATGAACCACCAAGGGCCCCCCAGGTTGCCGATGGATTTGCCTTGCAGCAGCCTTTGTGATACTTGGTGGAGGAGATGGTAGACTGAGCCAAGAAGGTATCGGCCCAGTGGGAGTCTGACGCCACTAGCCAACAGCTCTGCTGCAGGAAGGTGCATGTTGGTCAGTCCAACTGTTCTGCCACAGAAAATAAATTTCTCAAGCCACATATTCAAAAAAGCTGAATGTTCCCTGTGACTGACTGAACCAGATTTCTTATATTCGCTGATATAACCAGTCCAGCCACCAATGTTCCTGGTAGTCAGCCGATGCTCAGGTTTTCGCTGGAACAGTGAGTTGTCATCGGCAGATGAGATGTCCAAGCCAGTGAGCATATACACATCGGCAAGGGTTGGAGAAGCTGGCCCATGTTTGAAGATAAAGGCATTCAGGGTATCAGACCAGAAATAGGAGGCAACAATTAACAAGGACTCATTCCTCTCCATATCGGCAATAGATATTCTGATGCACTGTTCTAATTTGCGTTCCGCCCAATATAGCTCCATTGGTCTGACGACTCTCAAATATCAATCTTTCCATCCCTTGGTGGTTTTTGGCCAGGATCGGAAGGTATCAGTCCAGAATCCCAAGTCAAAATTCTGAGCTCTAAAGGGGATTCGATTGGTTTCTGCGTTTATGATGTTGGTTGGGTCTGGATTTCCCATTGGGCCTAGGCAGATAAAGTGATTCTGATGCGTTGGAATGAGAAGATTATTGCAAAGTTCCTGAGATTAAAGATTGGAAATAAAGAAGAGTCATGAACTGCACGAAGAAAGAGAAACGAAATGTCAGAGGAAGGGCAAAAGAAGAAGACTAACCTTGGGGACGTCAAAACGGATAGCCATGGCCGTGACAAGGATGGAGAAGGCAAAGAATGCTAATGGAGGCTAAGGATCACCGTCAAGAGTGCCGATGATCGAGTTCGTCGAAGGATCGCCTGTTGATGTCGCCGCTGGAGAGAGAAAAGCTAGGGTTTGAATCGCAGATGAAAAATGGGCCGCAGCGGAGAAAGCATTATATGGGCCTGTTGGTACAGGATCTCCACTACCACGCGCGCAGCTCTCGAGGAGAAGTTCAAGCGGTTTGGGCAATTATGACCTAGAGGAAATTTCGGCGCATAAAGTATTTTATACTCCGAAATTGGGGGGCATGTGTTGACACCGTTTTTTGGCACGTGTCAATAAGGATCGGGAGACTAAACTAAATTGGCAAGAAGGTGGTTATTCTCCAGTATTGCTTCTGAGCTGCCGATGAGTGATTGCCGATAAAGGACATGTTGATCTCGTACATTGCCGATGAAGCCAGAGGGCTGTTGCCGATGGAGTGAGAGGCATGGTTGCCGATGGAAAGCAGAGCTGAAGAACGTGGAAAGCAGAGCTGAATCATTATCGATGGGTTTTGCCGATGGAATCTACAGAGATGAGGAGCGTGCCGATAGAGGTTTCATTGTAAGCAATGGATAACGAAACTGGCAATATTTATGCCAATATTTTAATAGTTTACTTTTGAGTCCGACCTTGGTACGAGTCATTATTTTTTATTCCTTAGATATAGGACTTGTTTAGGTAATACTTTGTCGTGTCTGTTTAGGACTCATAGTACCAGGGTATAAATATGTACCGAGAGGCAATGTAAAAAAACAACCCAATCAAATACAACAAATCTATTACTTTTATCTACTTTTCAAGAAATCTACTTTTCGACGACTTCGTCACCAGTACCTTTTCCTTTTTCAACGAGTTCTTTCAAGAATCGGCGGGCTGCATCAACTTGATCTCCGGCGACCTTGCAGGTTTCGCGTCTGCCGAGCACGATTCAGGCTTTGACGTCCGGGCGTATCGCTGTCGTCTCGTCTGATCTGTTCAACAGTTATCGAATATCCTCTGAGCTTTGACGTCCGGGCGTATCGCTGTCGTCTCGTTCGGATCTTATTCAAATTTATCATCCTTGTCGATTAACAGGTCAAATCGACTGGCACTCCTTGATATCGAACTTGGGTATTAGCCCGGTGTGTTTGCAGATTCAACGCCTTTTTGCATCAACAATTATACTTTTTTCAATTCATTTCCTACTCGGTACTTTTACTGGCCTGGCCTAAATTTAGATGAATTTCAAGATTTCATCGTCTGTCACTATTACAGAGCACAATTTGCTTATAATATATCAAAATTCAATCTTGTAACATGTAAGCCGTAGTTTTACATAGCATATTGCGGTATATATCTTTAGGTTCTGTGATTTTAACACACTCTGACTATGATATGAGAAGGCAATGACACTAAAATCTCAAAGGGGCAAGTAAATAAATTCCCAACGCATTCATTCAAGTGTACACAAGAAAACAGAGCAAGCATTACACTGGATCAAACGGCTGCACTGTTACAGTACAGGCACTTGAAATATTTGTGTACCTATGCAATCTAATGATGTAAAAAAAAACGTTAGAACTAACTCCACTAAATATTCCAGCTCTTGGGCCCGAGATTGGCAGGATGCCAAATCGTCTAGAACCGACGAGACTCTGCTTGGCTTGCAACCTGTCATGAAAACCACCAAACATGGCCGCTGGCCCAGGCTGAGGCTGCTATGAAGCTATCTGGAGTAAAACCATCAACAGGGAATGATTCACCATATCCCATGAAAACATATTATCCTAACTTATGTGTCATTACATAGATAAGCACTTACACTTCAGAATTAACTCTGCCCTAACTTATGACATCCTACCCAAAAGAAGTAAATTAAATTATATATGTTCCTGCATAAACCAGTAAATGATACAACTAACGGAATGTGGCTCCGTCTTTCATCCAGCGCTTCCTCTTTGCACCTGTAATTTTTCTCTCTTGAATCTCACAAGAATTGACATAGCCGTAATAGGGGGATATCTGAGATCTCCATACTAGGACCTCAAATTTTCCATTTTTTCTTAATGCTTTCATACAGCACATCTTGGATTCTTATCTCTGGAACCTCCTCATTGGGAAAGCGGTGATAAGGATGACAAATCCTGAAATCTTCAGAAGGTGAAGCCATTCTTCCGTGCAGTACAGGCTTGTTTTGGTTCAGAAGATCAAAAGGATGCACAACGAATTTGGAAATATGCTTGTGGATGAAACCTTTCACGAACCTCAGCACCTTACGCCAAAAGTGTATGTTAAAATTGTCCCTCAACAAATAAGAGGTGATATGTGCAGAATTGATTGAAAGATTCTGCAGTCTGGCTGTCTCCATGGCCAGTTATGCAAACCTAGGCTGCGTCTCGGGATCCATGCTTTCAAATGTAAGTGTCTTGAAGAAATACCAGTAAGCCTCAAGGGACATGTGCATCAGAGTTAGAGCTGGTGTCGTTCCGAACTTTACAATCTTGCCTGAACATCTTGTCACTATGATTTTACTACCACTAAGAAACCTTTGTTTGGAAGCAAGGTAAAACCTATTCCATGCATCTTCACAGAGACTGCCATATAGTTCAATAACAAATAGCAAACTCTTACCTTTCTTCAAGTTTGACAAACAATTTTGACGTTTCATTACACATCCCATTCTGAACGTCAGCTCATCATCTGTAAAATCACGGTCGTGGAGCCACAAGATTTCTGAGAAGTAATCACGAACTCTTTGTAAGGTCCTAGATGACTAGAGGGGGGGTGAATAGCCTATTAAAATTCTACAAACCACTAGACAAAACTTGATTAGTATAACAAATGGCGTAAACGCGGTTTTGCCTAGCCTATATTGAGAGCAAGCCTCCTAGTGACAATTCTAATATATATTATTATGGTCTCTATGTCACACAAAGACTATATCACTACCTTCTAATCTATTAAGCTATCAAGATAATCTATTCTACACAAGCTATACAATATGAATATATATAATAAAGTAAATACAAGGGGTAGGATAGCAATTTCAATACCGACGGTGGAGTGAAGTTGTTGCCAATCACCAAGATGATATTCAATCGATCACAATGACAACAATATAAATATATCGATGAAGAACCAATCACCGGAAGATAAGAGATGACACAATGATTTTTCTCCCGAGGTTCACTTGTACACCGACAAGCTAGTCCCCATTGTGTCGACCTCCACCTAGATGGTTCCTCGGTGTGACCCTCAAGCCACTTGCCCCGCAAGACACTCCCCCGCAAGGGAACCGCAAGACACCACTCTTAAGCGAGGTAACTCAATGACACGAGCAATTTACTAGAGTTGCTTTTGGCGCTCCGCCGAGGAAAAGCACAAGAACCTCTTACAAATCAACACCGGAGATGGGCAAGAACAATCACCAACTCTTTCCAACGCCTCTAACAATCTCCAAGCCGGCTAGGTGACGGTGCTCACCAAGAGTAACAAGAAATCACCGGCAAAACAACTCGCAAGTGCCGCTAGATGAATCAACTCATGCAATGCACTTCGAATCACTAAATCTCACTCAAGATTAGCAATCAAGCAAGAGAGATGAGTAGGAGGGAGAAGCTTCAGCTCAAAGGATGCACAAGAGTGTTAGAAATGCCAATAGACCTTCCCAAGGGGCGGCCACTTTCTATTTATAACCCCTCAAGTTGAAACTAACCGTTAGCCAAAGATTCCCCTCGAGTCAGCATGGCAACAAGCGCCGGACACGTCAGATAGAACCGCCGGACGCGTCCGGCGCGTTCACCATCCGCACGCCAAGCCACTCGTTCAAAAACTAGCCGTTGGGCCGCCTATGATACACGCGCTGAACACGCCTGATGGAACCGTCGGACGCGTCCGGCGCGTTCACCATCCGCGCGCCAAGATGCTGGCACGCCGGACGCGCCAGCTCCACCGAGCGCCGGACGCTGCCGTGACACTGTTCAGCATCCGACGTTTGAAACAGCTGCTCCTCGCGCCAGCTAAGTCAAACACGCCGGACGCTACTCAGAGCCGACCGCGCGCGGGGCCGTCCGCCGGACGCCAGCGCCGGACGCTGCGTCGGACGCACTCCCGCGTCCGGCCAGTGCTCTGGCTAGCGAGCCAGCCAGCCTGCCTCAACCTCCATGCGTCGGACGCGCCAGGACAGTGTCCGACGCTCCGGCTTCACGCACCGGACGCGCCCGGACTGCGTCCGGCGCTCTGGTGCACCGCATCCGCCGCTTAGAAAATACCATTTTCAAGTCCGCGACGACGCCAACTTTTTCCCACATGCTACCCAACAAGTATACCAATTTGAGCACGAGAGTTAGCATGATTTCAACACAAATTTGCATCCGGCGCAATAGAAAATATGCATCTCATTTTTTCAAAAATGCCGAATCCCCTCTCGCAAGCTCAGGGGGAGGATGAGCGGTTACCAAAACAACTCAACCCCGCAAACTCCATCACCTTTGCAAATGTGCTAAACTCCATCATGTGAGATCTCCATGTGCAAGTGAGTTAGCATTTCAAGCCATTTTTCGAAGGATTTTTATCGTGCACTAAATCCTAAATGCAATCACATGAAATGATGGACTAGTGGTACTCATGAACCGAATTACCGAAGATCTCCCCTCTTCATAGTTCGGCTATCGATCCTAAACCACTCACACCCTCTATGGTGTCTTGAGTGCAAAACAAAATGGCCCTATAGGTTATACCTTTGCCTTGAGCCCATTTTGTCGATCCTCCAACCGCCAAGCCTTTACATGACATTTGACACTCCACGTCATCATGCAACCGTCTTGGTCCATCGATCTCGATATTACTTGCTCTTCTCCGTTGGTCGGTCCATCGGCATCAAGGTTTGCCCAAGCTTCACTGTCGCACGGTCCTTCGCTTCGAAGCCTCAACTTGCCCTTCACACTTCCAACAGGTCCATCGAGCCAAGCCCATCTTGATCTTTACCATGCTTAGGTTACTTAACTTCATGTTATGACTCATCATCGAGCTCCACTTGGCATGGACTACCTTTCTCTAAATCATCCACTTAGAAACAAGGTTAGTTCTTAGGTTTCATCAATTATCCAAAACCAAACCAAGGACTTTCACTCTTTCATCCTTGCAAACATGAGCGATTAAGGTACTCTTAGCGACTCTGAGTGGGCCAACAACTGGTAGGACCTCCAATTCTCCAGAACTATGAGGCTTTGTGTGCAAAAGAAATTTAATGACAAGTTCTGCTTCCGTCTGGCGACCAAACATGCAGTTAACCAGAAGGATATGCATGTTGTTAGGCTGGTGATATAGGCGAGGGTAGCTCATCAAGAACATGACTAACTCATTCATATCAAGAATCATGGAGCTCAATGAGTCAAGCGCCTCTCGTATTTGTTCCTGAAACTGTACAGTTTGAATGGAGAAATAGGGATCCTTTGAGGATGGTACCTTGGATAGGGGCATAAACCGCCTAGCAGCTGGATGATTGCCATCTTCTCCAAAGTGAGGCAGGTACCTGAATGCATCAAGTGTGTAATAGCCTCTGTGCATGGCATCCGTCACCATGCCCAGCTGTAGGAGCATGGCTTGATTTGTGATGTGCCGTCCCATGGCTTTCTCATTGATGACCTGTGCTCTGAGAAGAGCCCTTTGTAGGCTTTCCTCCAAGTTCAGTTTCAGTGGCTTCGACCACTTGTTGATGATGAAATTGATGGATCGAGATATCAGCTCACCCAGGACAGCAGACAGGAAACTCTCCATTTGGGAGTTCTCTCTTGCTCCTCAGGAAGACAACGCTGCAGAAAGGGTAAGAACTAAGAAAACACAAGATGAGTATTTCTATGTTTCTGAAAGTCGCTCTGTAGTCTGTATTCTATGCTTCACGTCAAACTCAAAGGAGAGCAAGGGCTTACAAGAAGAATTGAATTCAAGAAGCAAAAACATATAGAAAAGTCTAAATTGAGAGAGTCAATAGTCCATTCACGTGTATGACTTTTTGGACCCTTATAGTAATATTCTTATCGGTTTTTTATTTACTTGCTTACACTTTCTAACGATTGTCTACTTCAATAGGTACAGCCCTTGACTGTTGAATTTTGACTCTTTGCTAACTGTGCCAGTGAGCCATCACTGTCTACTATGTAATTTTTCTGTAGAGAACTTATGATACAAGGGTCACAAAAATCAGATTGTTAGATTAGAAACTGATGTATGCTCTGTATAACTGCTAGTAACTATATTAATCAGTGTCCTCTGTTGGACTTTTTGGCAACTGACTGAACACGAGTTGCCTCTAGGCCAAAATTTGCACTACAAATTCCCAACTTCTGTATTACTCCGTATTTCAGAACAATAGCACTATGCAAACATTACCTGAGCAATAGAATATCACATACTCTGACAATATCGTGATTAAATATGAAAAATGCATTTTGCAGTCATGAAACTGCTGCTGCAGAGTACGTACAGTTTACAGAATAAGAAAGACCAAAAATCTATCAATATATGCATGCCTGTCCTATGGAAACTTTTTAACTGTTCAGAGTGCAATGTTACTTTCTGATCATTGACTGCATCCAGTCACCCTTTCAACAATTTCTTGTGTTTTCTTCTGTGAGTGAACAAAACATATGTCTCAATACACACAGTTAAGACCCATTCCTAGCTAGGACTTTTAAGAATATCTGTATGAACTAAAGTTCTGAAATCATCCATGCAGAAGTCATACATTATATAGGGCCTGGACGTTTTGATGACTGGTGCTTACCAAAATTTATTTGAATGCCTCAGAGCTTTGAACACCTGCTAATACTGAAAATGGTATCAAACGGATGTCAGGAATTATTTCCTATCTTCCTCAACTCTCATGTTTGAGGCCATAAGATATGGAATCAAACTAAAGTTAAGCAAAAGTTACATAGCACATATGAAAGTGCAGAACATTAACTTCAAATGCTTGTATTCTTGAGCATACATATGTACACAGAAGGGAAATCACATTCATTCTAGAATTTCATTCCAAGCTTCAATTCATGGGAACACACAGAGTTAGCAGCTTACACACAAGGTAGTGATCAAACTAACAAACTTACAAGACAGAATCCTTTAGAAAACATAGTGCCCTTGAGTTAAAAACCAAGAACCCAACAAGAAGCGACTAAGTTTCCTCATGACTGAGAAACCTGCACAAAAGCACCTTAGGCACCTGAACTTGGCGCCTCACCAGTTGAGGCAACTTCCAGTGCTACAGCAATACACAAATTTAGGAAACAACATCAGATGGTTGAAAACCAATTAGCACTGACTAGAAAATGGCTTCTGACCGTACACGAAAAACAAGTTGCTGGGTTGTTATTGTTTTCTCACAGTCCTGCTTGGTAGTTTTTATTGGGCCAGACAACATTTAGATAAGGTTCAATACCCCAAATTCTGCTCATTACAGGTACAAGAGAGGACATGACAATTCGAGGCATATCTGCAGATTCGACGCATGGTGGCAAACCTATATAACGGCAACACATTAATAGCAGCAGCAGCACTGTGGATTTTCTTTTACTGGATCATGATATCCAATTTACTAATTCATCGCTCATCACATACAAGCAAAGATATACTGGGACTGGGATAACAAAGATGTAAAGGATGAATCCAAACGAGGCAATTACCTGGAGTGTGGAAGCTGATGTAGGGCAAAATGCTGGAGAAGGCAGTATCCTCGGATACCTTTGTGACCTGGAGAGACTTCAGATCAATGGTGAAGAGCCCACCAGCCGTCCTCACAAAAACAACACCGACCCCATCCACAACACTAACCACATCAGGAAACGCTGAAATGGCACCAGCAGGGAGCAGCGTGTCGAGCTCGACGGCTCTGGTCTGTACCCAATCCCCATCTCCTCGCGGCGGCGCCTCCCTCGCCCACAGGTAGATCGTGGACTTGCCCGCCGTGACGGCTCCCAGACGACGGCCATCATCCGTACTGGCGAGCACGACGCGCTGCCAGTCAAAGCGCGGCGGCGGCAGGCGCACCACCGCCATCTCCCGCGTGCCCAAATCGAACTCCAGGGCCGCCGCGCTGGACTGGAACGCGAAGTAGAGCGCGTTCCCCGCGAGCGCGGTCGGCGCGAAGTCGATGTTGTCGTCGGGGTGCCGAGCGGACGCCGGCGCGGTCCAGGTGCACGTCTCGGAGGAGTAGACGTGCGCGAACATCTCCGTGTGGTTGGTGCCCACCACGACGACGAGGAAGTGGCCGCCGCCGCCGCTGGCGGAGCAGTCGAGGTGATCACAGGCGGTTGAGGAGGCGGCGCAGAGCACGGCGGCGTTCCAGCTGTAGGGGTAGTAGTAGTAGTAGGGCGCCCAGGGGAGGAGGGGCAGGTCCGTGCGGCGGCCCGTGGCGGGGTCCCACACGGCGAGCTCGCAGTGCGCGGGCGCGTCGCGGCCGGTCTCCCGGCGCAGGAGCGCGCGGCCGTGGCGGGCGTCGAGCGCGCGCCATCCGCCGATGAGGAGGCCGCAGCCACTGTCCGCGGGTGCGGGACGGAAGGTAGAGGTGGGCACGAACCGGGTCCCCGCGCCGGTGTTGGCGAGGAAGCCCAGCATCGGAGGATGGAGGTGGAGGTCGCGGTAGCGGCGGCGGAACCGCGGGCCCGTGACGATGCGGCGCCAGCGCCTGCACACGAGCGCGGCCCGCACAAGGCTCGCTGGGTTGGCGGGTGGGAAGCGCAGCAGGACCTCCTCCACCAGCTCCTCTATCAGCGCGCTCGGCGGCGGCGGCGGATCTGCTTCCATGGCGGTTGGCCGGGTGGACCCCAGCAGGAGCAGCCACGGTGGGCGGCGGAGCAGGTGAGGGAGTGAAAAACCTGCCGCTCTGTTTTTTTTTTTTTTTCTCTGCTTCGTGCTCTGCTTTTGTGTTGCCTTCACCTGAAGAGGCATGGTGGGACCTGTGGGGTCCAGGTGGGGCCATGGGGCAGAGAGAGATATTTGGTCGTCAGACCCTGTCTGTACAAACGAAATGACACAAGTGCTGACATACCAGATATTCTGGTAATAATAAACCTTAGGCCATATTAAAATTGGTGCACCAACTTTGCATAGTAAATTCTGTTAAATACTGTAATAATTTTATTTTTATTTGGTAGTAATTGTCCAAATATTGATTAATTAGGTTTAAAATATTCGTCTCGCAAAGTACAACAAAACTGTGTAATTAATTTTTTATTTCATCTATATTTAGTATTCCATATATGTGCCGGCATTTTGATATGACGCGGAATCTTCTTTTTACATAGTGAAATTTGAGGGTGAAATCTAGAATCTAAACAAGGCCTTAGCTAAGGTTTCAATGGTCAGCAAATAAACATCACTTTCCTCTACTTCAAGGTGCAACGCACAAAATGTTCATTTTTTTTTAAACAATACCAAATGTCCAAATCAAACTAAGAAAATTCCACATTTTGCATGGAAAAATGGATGCACAAAATAAGCTTAGTCCTCAACATTACATTCTGTGGCGACTTCACATTTGACACGTCACGGGGGCAAGTTAAAAATTTCTAAATTGACCTAAAGAACTTGCTCTCTTTCTAAGTTGGAGTACTTAGAGCATCTCCAGTAGTCCGCTCATCCACATCCCTAATGAGAAAAACTTACTATTTGAGGGATTTGCAAGCTTTAATAGTTCCCCAATCCAATCCCTAATGTAAATTTTTTTCTCAGCCCCTCAAAAACCATGCTCCAATCCATCAAAAATGAGGGAAAGCTTCCTCCCCCAATACAGTGGGCCCCACAGTACCCTTCACTTTTCGCATTGTAGCTATGGAGTTCGCCGGCCATGAAGCTCGCCGGCGACCACAGGAAGGAGCGCGCCTTTGTTGGAGCTCCAGTCGGCCTCCGCCATGAGGTGTCTGGCGTCCGCAAATAGAGCTCGAATCATGCGAGTAGACACCCGGCCGCTGCCGCCGCACTGCCCTGGCCGCTACCGCCGCCGCTTGCCAGGTCGCTGCTCGCCGCGACATCAAGCCCGTGATGGCGCGGTCGCGAGTTGCTGAGTCGCGAGTCTTGATTTGGGGGAAGGAACCGATGGAGAGAAAAGAAAAAGGAAGGAAAGAAAATAAATAAAAAATAAAACTGATAGGTGGGGCCTACATTTGAGGGAGTTGTATTGGGAAATTGCTGAAACACCTCTCCCCAATAATATGAAAAGTAGTATTAGGTTACTCCAATATTAATTTATTGGAGAAGTTGTATTGAGAAACTGCAGAAGACGCTCTTAGATGCATATATCAGTTCTGAAGCCTAGAAAAGACCAACCACTCCAGTGTAGGCTAACGAGTGGACAAATAGTAGCGTGCCACTTAGACACGGAAAATTGCCTTTCCATCGACGGCCATGAGCCCATCATTGTCTTCGCTATCCCCTTTGTTTAGTTACCTAAATTCATCATCGAATTCACTGTACAGAATTCTTATTCTCCATCACATTAAAATGCCGGCACATGCATAGAGTATTAAATGTAGACGAAATCAAAAACTAATTGCACAGTTTTGTTATACTTTGCGAGATAAATATTTTAAGTCTAATTTTTCAAAATCCGGCACCGGATTCGACGAACTAAACAAGGCCCTTGTCCTTCCTCGCCTATGGGTTGGCAGGACGCCGAGGTCGTTGAAAAGTTTCGGGTGACCTTTGCGGCCCCTTTGTCGGCCACCATGCAGGAGGTACTGCGGGCGCTGTTTTTGGCGGATTCGACATGGTGGCCGTGAACCATGATTTGGCTGGGTTTGATGCCGAGGATTTTAGGCCTTGTGCTCAGCTGGTTTCTCTTAAAATACTACTGTGTAAACACAACCACGTGTGTGTTTTTTGGTCGCTAATCTTGGTAATCTTGGCACGAGGATGTCGGGTCGGCAGGTGGGAAGCGCAGCAGGACCTCCTCCATCAGTGCACTCACCGGCGGCGGCAGCGGATCTGCTTCCATGGTGGTTGGCCGGGTGGGCCCCAGCAGCCACCACCAAAGGCGGGCGGCGGAGTAGGTGAGGTGAGGGAGCGAAGAATCTGCTGCTCTGTTTTTTTCTTTTGTTTTTGCTCTGCTTCGTGCTCTGCTTTTGTATTGCTTTCACCTGGAGAGGCATGGTGGGACCTGTGGGGTGCAGGTGGGGCCACAGAGCAGAGAGGAGAGACTCGGTCATCAGAACCTGGCCGCGGAAACAGGATCCAACGGTCCAGATTGCCTCCACCGCCACCAGCCCGGACAGTAAAGAAATGAAAATGCTAACAAGGTTAATATTCTGCTAAAGTGGTAATAATGGATTCACTAGTTAAAGTTTCTATGGTCAGGAAATAAACATCACTTTCCTCTACTTCTAGGTGCAACGACCAAATGTCCAAAACAAAATTTAAACACTACCAAATGTCCAAATCAAACTAAGAAATTCCACATTATTGTGGAAACGGAAGTCATGCAGGAAATAAGCTTAGTGTTCATGTGGCGACTTTACATTTCACACGCCACAAGGTGACCCACCATAGAAATATACACCTTGTTGTTATACCACAACGGAAAATCAGAAATAAAAGAGTTATTATGTAAAGCACTTATATTTCACATATGAAAACTTGCAGGTAACCCCGCGCAAAGCGCGGGTAACAGAAGACGCTATGTGTAACCTGAACATTGATGGCTCGGATAGAAAGCTTTTCGTAGGGAGATGAGAACTGTCTTATTCCTGCATGTCCTTGATATGGTTTCAGACTTGATTAAGGGGCGCTGGGGCATGGAAACTTGGACAGTGCAGTTGGCATGGCTGTACAAAAGATCAGGTATCAGGATCAGCTATCACGTCTAAGCTTCTCATTGACTGCAGAAACCTGCACATAACCACCTCACCAGTTGAGGCAACTTCCAGTGCTACAGAAACACAAAAATTTAGGAAAGAAACATCAGATGGTTGAAGAACTGCTAGCTCTCAGCCTCTCACTAGGAAATGGTTGCCGACCATAGACGAAAACCAAGTTGCTGGGTAATCAAACAGGCCACAGTACCAGGCAACAGCTACCCGTGGCCATTGAGCGTTGGCTGAATACTGCACTCTGAGATTGTGGCAAAGAAGCTGTCTTTCCATTGCATTTCATAACATTTATATACAATCCTTCACCCACTATCGGATACATGAGGCATGGCTATAGTAGTTCAACTACTCCTAGTACTATGCTTATATAAGCCCAAGACATGGCTGATGGAGCCTCTACAGGACCAAGACATGGTCGGCCTCGACCTGACCTCCCCTGTCCTTGCCCATGCTGGAAAAGTGATGATGGGATTACAGCAGATTATGTCTAACAATCTTTCCCTATTCTGCTGCTAGCCCTTGACCTCGACCATGCCGATCATCTTCCCCAGCTCCTGGAACTGAAGACGACCCAACGACTTGGTGAGGATGTCAGCAAGCTGCTGACTAGTGTCGATGAACTCGATGACGATTTGTCCTCTATCGACACAGTCTCGAAGGAAGTGAAACTTCACATCGATGTTTTTGCTCCTGTTGTGGAGGACAGGGCTCTTTGCCAGCGCAATTGCTGGCTGGTTGTCCACCTTAAGCACCGGTGGCTGAATTTGAACTCCAGTGAGCTCCGTCAGTAGCCGACACAGCTAGACCACCTGGCACACCGCCATGGCCGCAGCCACATACTCTGCCTCACAGGTGGATAGAGCCACCATCTTCTGCTTCAGCGACTGCCAGACGATCGGTGCTCCGCCGAGAAAGACAAGCACGCCGAAGGTGCTCCGCCGCCTGTCCACATCACCTGCCATATCCGCGTCGTTGAACACCGTGAGTCTCGGCGTGCCCTCCTTGACCTCGGGCGGCGCTTCACTAAACACCTTTAGCTGAAGCCCGTTGCGCTTGGGAAAAACAATCCCCAACTCCACCGTGCCCTGGACGTAGCGCAACAAGCGCTTGACCGCCGTCCAATGATCCTCCCGCGGATCCTCCATGAACCTGCTCACATAGCCCACCGCAAAAGCGATGTCCGGCCGCGCGTGAGTCAACCAGCGCAACCCGCCGATGATACTCCGGTAGAGCATAGCGTCCACCTTCGTCGCGTTGCTCTGCCTCGAGAGCTTGATGCGCTCCTCCATTGGCGTGGCCATAGCCTTGCAGCCAGCCATGCCTGCCCGCTCGAGCAACTTCTGTGCGTAGGCGCGCTGCCCCAGCGTAATGGCGTCCTCCCCTTGCCTCACCTCGATGCCGAGGCAGTAGGATAGGGCACCCAAATCGCTCATCCGGAACCGCGCGGCCATCTCTTCTTTGAATTTGGCGATGTCCTGAGCCGGTGACGTCATACATCCCGATGATGTCCGGTTCGTTCCCCCGTCGTTGGGTGTACAAGACGTGCTCCTCTAGCATCGCCTTCCGCCACTCCGTGTCGTGCTCCGCAACTGCGAACGTGGCTGGCAGCTCCGCCAGTGTTCCCCGAGGTTGGGTCATTCAAAACGGCGAAGTTCCATCACTCGAGGCCCCCAACTACGGTTGAGGCCCTCCGTCTCGAGGTCGAGCCTCCGACCATGGGGTCGAGGCCTCTCGTCCCGGGGTCGAGACCTCCTTCTACCACGTAGTCGAGGCCCCCGGTCCTGGGGTCCAGGCCCTCTGTCTCGCGGTCGAGGCTGCCCGACCCGCGGTCAAGGCCGCCTGCCTTGCGGTCGGAGCCTCTGCTGTCGAGGCCGCCCGTGCCTCTGTGGTCGAGGCCTCCCGCGCCTCCACAGTCGAGGCCTCCTGATTCACGGTCGAGGCCGCCCGATGTGAGGCCACCCGACGCGTGGTCGTGGCCTCCCGACTTGCGGTCGGGACTCCGCCTCCCTGTTGCGCAGTCGAGGCTCCGCCTCCCACGGTCGCGCCCCTTGCCCCGTACTCGAGGCCTGCTGGCCTGTGCTCGAGGTCTCCTAGCCCGCTGTGGTGGTCGCTTGACTCTTGGTCGAGCAGCTCCCGCCCGTGATCGAGGCCTCCTGCTTCGCGGTCGAGGCCGCCCGTGCGTCTACGGTCGAGCCGCCCGTGCCTCCGCTGTCGAGGCCTCCCGTGCCTCCATGGTTGAGGCCTCCCATGCCTCCTGTTCCATGGGCGAGGCTCCTTCCGTGGTCCAGGCTCCTCCCGCGGTGGCCCTGTGGCCCGCGGTTGAGGGCGCTCTGGCCTTCGGAGTCGGACGACGTCCCGCGACCCTCGGTCGCTGCACCGCGGGACTCTGTCGCTGCTCAACAACCCTCGAGCCCGCCCTTCCCTTCAGACGAAGCCTCGCAACTTTTGATCACGGCCTCGCAACCCCTGGTCACGGCCCCCGAGGTCGAAGCTCCCTATTGAGGAGGGGCCCTGCGAGACGAAGTGCGGTCGGGGCTAAGGGACTCTGCTTCGGGTGGACTGGGTGGTGCCTCCACCCCTGCCACCGTAGGTTCCTTTTCTTTCTCTGTCGTGAACTCCATCACCTCAGCTTCCTCGGCCACTGGTGCTCCCCTTGCCTCGCCGACACAAGAAACAGAGCGAAGAGCAGGCGAGCCTTCCGCGGCTGGGCTTGGCGGCTCCTCCGCCTCTGCAGCCGTGGGCTCATTCCCCGCCACCAGCTCCTCCATGGCCTCGCCACCACTGAGAACAGAGGAGTAAGCAGGCGAGCCTTTCGCAGCTGGGCTAGGCGGCTCCTCCGCCTCTGCAGCCGCGGGCTCGTCCCCCACCCCTGGCCTGTCCCATGCCGCCTCGTCGGAGATGACTTCCTGGAACACCACCTCCTCCTCTAGCACGTCGACTGCACCAAGATGGGCCTACACGCATGGCTCGTCGAGATGGACAGCCTACGGTGCAGTCCCCTACTCTGCCCCTGCCTTCTCTGCTTCACCGTCCTCCAACGCTCAGCACACCCCCATCAACAACGCGTGCTCGTCGTCGCTATCGTCCTGAGCCAGGTGGGCCTCCTCCTTCTCCGGCTTCTTCTCCAGGCACATCTCCAGGCACTCCCGCGCCCAGTGCCCTACCTTCCCGCAACGCCGGCACGCATTCGGGTCAGTGTTGTGCTTCTTGCCTTATGGCGCCTTGCCACGCCGCTTGTCACCACGATCACCACCACGGCCAGAGGAGCCTTCCCCGGACCATCGCTGCTTCATGCGTGTAGTCCACTCCTCCTCGGTCAGTAGCAACATGCTGCTGTCCTCTCGCTCTGGCGCCGCCAAACCGTGACCCTCCACCACCCGCAGCCACCCCATCACATCCTCGAGCGTCAGCGTGGACAAGTCCAGCATCGTCTCGATGGACAGGGCAAGCTGGGCATACTTTGGAGGCACCACACAGAGCAGCTGCTGATGAGGTCCTCGTCGTCCACCGGCTTGCCATAGGTGGAGAGCTGGCTTGCCAGCAACTGAAGATGGAGCACGAAGTCCTCCACTGACTCCCCGGACTTGAACCGGATGTCGTTGAGTTCCCAGCGCAGCTGTTAAACCCTGGCCCTCTTGGCTCGATCCGAGCCTATGCGGAGCGACTCCGACATCTCCCATGCCTCCTTCGCCGTCTTCTTGGCCCCGAGCGCCTCGTGGAACTCGCTCAGAGTGGAGGCCATGAGCGCCTCCATGACGCCCACCTCCGCCTCCTCGCCGGCGTTCCCAGTCTTGACGATCGCCCACCAATTCCGGGCGCCCAGCTTCCACTTTATCTGGACAGCCCACTCGCCATAGTTTGTGCGAGTGAGCATCGGCCAGGAGTTGCTCCCGCCGTACTCCCGCACCACGCGCACCTCCACCGGCTGCACCATGGGCTAGAGCTGCCTCTCTGCATCTTCGCCGCCGTCTTGCAGTGTTCCGGTGGCATCCGCCATCGCTGGCTACTAAGCTTGACAATGTGTACGGCTCTGATACCACGTGTTGACGCTAGAACATAGCACCGTTGAGGGGAGCAGCACCTGCTCGACTCCTCCCTCGACCCCCTCTCTGAACCAAAGAGGAAGACGAGCTTGAGCTCTCTCTGTACCCATGCACACAACACACACCAAGTCTCAGCATTGGCTGAAGACTACAATCTGAGATTGTGGCAAAGAAGCTGCCTTTCCATTGCATTTCATAACATTTATATACAATCATCCACCTACTATTGGGTACATGAGGCATGGCTATAGTACTTCAACTACTCCTAGTACTATGCTTACATCAGCCCAAGATGTGGCTGATGGAGCCTCTACAAGTGCACGACCTAACGGCATGCTGCTATAGGACCAAGACATGGTCGGCCTCGACCTGACCTCCCCTGTCCTTGCTTATGCTGGAAAAGTGATGATGGGATTGCAACAAATTATGTCTAACAATATACATTATACAAGAAATTAAAGATCTATTTTATCAGCCTATCAGGTGACATTGACAGATCATATACATTATACCAGAAATTAAAAGTGTACAAGATCATGTAGGAAATACCATTGTTTTTATTTCTCCACTCTGCTGGTGGGTAGTGTTTACTGGGTCAGCCTACAGTTAGATAAGTTTCAAGACCCCACATTCTGTTCATTACAGGTATAATAGAGGACAAAACAATTCTAACATGGTAGCATACATATATAAGGGTAACACACTCTTTTTATTGGATCACGATATTCCACTTCATTAGTTCCTCGTTCATCGCATACTCACATACAAGCAAAGCTACATGGTGAATGCGGGTGTCCTTGCATACCTTTGTGACCCCAGCAGCGAGCTATGTTTTGCTCTGTTTCGTGCTCTGCTTTTCCCTTGCCTTCACCTAGAGAAGCATGGTGTGGGGCCTGTGGTGTCGAGGTGGGGCCATGGGAATAGAGAGAGAGAGAGAGACTTGGTTGTCAGACCCTAGCCGCGCAAACAATACCATTTACATTCTGCTAAGTGGTAAGTGGTAATAATGGATTCACTAGTTAAGGTTTCTATATGGTCAGCAAACAAACATCACTTTCCTCTACTTCAAGGTGCAACGACCAAATATCCAATTCTGTTGTAAACAATACCAAATGTCCAAATCAAACTGAAAATTCCACATTTTGCCGTGGAAAAATGTATGTAGAAGATCTGCTTAGTGCTCAGCATTATGTGGCGATTTCACGTTTCACATGCCACAGGCTGCGAGTTGAAAATTTCAAAATTGACCAAAAGAACTTGGTCGTCAGCTAACGTCTTGCACTTCCATATAGCATAGGGTATTGGAGCACTTAGGCGCACATGTCAATTATCAAGCATCACAAAGAGGAACCAGTCGCCACTTCCACTGTTCTGGTTGGATGGTTTGAACTGCAACAAGGTCAGGTAGGAGTCCCTCAATTAGCTAAACTCAAGAGGTAGGCACTTCCATCAAGCCTCTACACAATATCCTGCAATTAGCCAAAAAACGCGAGTCTAAATCCTAGGCAAAGACTACTATCTTGAGTAAAACCAAAGCTAAGGGGCCTGTTCGGTCGGTTGAAAAGCCGGCAGATTTCGACAAATTTAATAGCAGTTTGTGAGAGAAAATAAGCCAAAACTGGCCGGCCGAACAACCTGCCGAACAAGCCCAAGGAAGTCAACCAAATCCCATGTCCACCATGGAAATATATGCCTCAGCATCATGAATTTTTATTTGTTTTCCACACAAGGCAACCCCATTTTCACTATACCATAATGGAAATTCAAGAGTTAGTATGTAAATAAGCACTCATCTTTCACATATGATTAAATGAAAATGTAGCGGTACAGTTTGATGCTGTTGTAACTGTAACCTTTGACACCTTACAGGTTTTACACTTGGCCTGTGCTGAAACTATTTCTGACAAGAGACACGTAATGAAAAACTTAACAAAATGTGACTTCATCTTTCATAGAACGCTTCCTCTTGGCAGCTGTAGTCTTTTGCTCTTGAATCTCATAATAAGTATCGACATAGGTATAATAGGGAGGTATCTGAGATCTCCATGACAGGGCATCAAATTTTCCGGAAGTCTTCAAGCTTCCATACAGTACATCTTCGACTCGTATCTTTGGAACCTCTTGTGAAGAGCAAAGATACCGATGAAAAACCATGAAATATTCAGAAGGTATAGCCATTCGTCTAATCTGTACTGGTCTGTTTTGGTCCAAAAGATCAAACGGATGTTTGTTGAATCTGGAGACATGCTTCTGGGTGAACCCTTTCCAGAACCTCAAAACCTTGCACCAAAAGTGGATGTCAAAATTGTTCCTCAACAAATAACAGATCATGGATGCCCCCATTATTGAACGGTTCTGCGTTCTGGCTATCTCCATGGCCAGCTGTGCAAACCTTGGGTGTGTCTCGGGATCCATGCTTCCAAATACTAGTGTCTTAAAGAAATACCAGTATGCTTCATGAGATAGATGCTTTAGAGTTAGAGCCTGTGCTGTTCCAACTTTAACATTATCTGAACGGCTTGTGACTATGATTTTACTCCCTCTACAAAATCCCTGTTTGCAAGCAAGATAGAACCTATTCCAAGCATCTTCATAGAGATCTCCGGATAGTTCTATAACAACTAGCACCTTCTTGCCTTTGTCTGAGTTTGACACTTGATTTTGATGTTTCACTGCATATCCTTGTATGAAAGCTAGCATGTCATCTGTAAAATCAAGGTCGTTCAGCCACAAAATTTCTGTGAAATGATCTTGGACCTTTTCGTCCTTGCAAACATGAGCGACTAGGGTACTCTTCCCGACTCTGGGTGGACCAACAACTGGAAGGACCTCCAATTCATGAGAGCTATGAGGCTGTGTGTGCAGCAGAAATCCAATGACAAGTTCTGCTTCCACCTGGCGACCAAACATGCAGTTACCGAGTAGGATATGCATACTGTAGGGTTGGCGACACAGACGAGGGTAGCTCGCCAAGAACATAACCATCTCATTCAGATCAACAATCATGGAGCTTAATTTGTCAAGCGCCTCTTGTAGTTGTTCCTTAAACTGTACAGTTCGACTGGAGAAATTGGGATCGTTTGAAGAGGGTACCTTGGATAGGGGAATGAAGCGTCTAACAGCTGGATCATTGCCATCATCTCCAAAGTGAGGCTGGTACCTGAACACATCAAGTGCGTAATAGCCTCTGTGCACGGCATCCCTCAGCATGCCCAGCTGCAGGAGCATGGCTCGATTTGTGATGCGCCGTCCCATGGCCTCCTCATTGATGACCTGTGCTCGGAGAAGAATCCTTTGAAGGCTTTTCTCCATGTTCTCTGTCTGTGGCTTTGACCACTTTTTGATGATGAAATTTGTGGATCGAGATATGAGCTCACCCAGGACTGCGGAAAGGAAACTTTCCATTTGGGAGTTCTCTTGCTCTTTAGGAAGACAATGCTGCAGAACGGATAAGAACTAAGAAAACACAAGGTGAGTTTTGATGTTTCTGAAACTATGTTAAGCTATGCTTCGAATCGAAGCTCCAAGGAGAGAAAAGGCATTGGGCTTAAGAAGCAAAGACATACAGAGAGTCAATAGTCCATGACATGTATGACCTTTGGGGCTGCTGTTGCCTTGACATCGTTATCCTGATTGACTTTTTATTTTTGTTTGAACTTGCTACAGGTTGGATGCTTCCAGAGAATACGTACAGCCCTTGACTGTTGACTGTTGAATTCATGGGTACTTTTCCATCACTAATTGTAAAATTCAAACTTCTACGCCATGGTCTTAAACTCTTAATTAGCATATCGTCATTTACCTCTACCCAGAAGAATCCTTCCAAATTGCAAACATTACCTGAGCATTAGAATAGCACATACTCCAATATATCTTAATTAAGTCTGAAAAATGTATCTTGAATCCTCTGCGATCATAAAACTGTAGCTGAATTGTGTATACAGTTTATAGAATATGACTGACGGAATATCAATCCAAACTCATGCATGCCATATGGAATTTTTTAACTGTTTAGAATGTGCAATGTTAATGTCTGATCATTGATCACATCCAGTTACCCTTTCAAAGATTCCATGTGTTTTCTTTTGTAAGTGAACCAAAAATATCAGGAGTCAGCAGAAACAGTTCAAACCCCCATTCCTAGCTAGGAACTTTTAAGGATTTATTATGTATGAGCTGAATGCGGAACTCACCCTACACAATTCATATAGGGCCTGGATGTTTTGATGACTGGTGCTCACCAAAATTTACTTGTATGCTCCAGAGCTTTGAAACCACCAAAATTATTGAAACCACCAAAATTAAACAAAAGTTAGACAATACTTATAAAAGGCAGTGCAGACCATTCATTTAAGACGCTTGTTTTCTTGAGCATACTTCATATGAACGTGGCGGCGGAGTCCGGACGAGGAGTCCGGCGGCGGCTGCGGCGTCCGGACGAGGAGGCTTGCCGGGTCAGCAGGTGGAAGCGCAGCAGGACCTCCTCCATCAGCGCGCTCGCCGCTGGCGGGGGATCTGCTTCCATGGTGGATGATTAGTGGGTTGGCCGGGTGGGCGTGGGCCCCAGCAGCGAAGGCCGGCGGGCGGCGGAGCAGGTGAAGAAGGGACCTGCTGCTCTGTTTTGCTCTGCTTCGTCCTCTGCTTTTGTCTTGCCAAGGGAGCCATGGGCCCATGGGAGCAGAGAGAGAGAGAGACTTGGTCGTCAGATCCTAGAAGCGTAAACAGCATCCGACAGTCCAGATTGCCTTCACCAGCTCGGACGGTAAAATGCTTGACATGATGAATATTCTGCCAAGTGGTAATGGATTCGTTATCAAAACAAAAACTGGTAATGGATTCAGTAGTAGTCAAGGTTTCTGTGGTCAACAAATAAACGTCACTTTCCTCTACTTCTTGATGCAATGAACAAATGTCCCATTCTTCTTTGAACACAACAAAATGTCCAAATCCAACTAAGAAAAATTTCCACATTATTGTGGAAACGAAAGGCATGCAGGACATAAGCTCAGTGCTCAGCTCACCATTATGTGGAGACTTCACATTTCACACGCCACAAAGCTGCAAGTTCAAAAATTTCTAAAATTGACCAATGTGGCGACTTCACATTTCACACGCCACAGCCTACAAGTTAAAATTTTTCTAAATTGATCTGAAATTGCCCAGGTAGACATCCTGCGCAGTTCTATATAACATCACATAAACTGAAACCAAGAGGTCGTGAGGAAATTGGCAATTATTTCATTTATGCCTATACACAGTATGTCAGTATCGGGTTTGATCAGATAAATGGCAGACCGAAGTAAGTTATTGGGAATTCCACCTTTTTGTCCCCACAAAACTTTCTAGGATGTGATCCAAGTTCAGTTCTGCACAAATGATAGGTGCCACTATGCACTTCTGTAAATTGAGCCTAAGGCCAATCATCGAGCCAACTCAAGGATCTTGAAAGGTGCCCTTACTTCTTCTTGAACCGGATTGATGAAAATCACTGTATCATAAGCTTATAGAGACAGCCGCAGTTTGGACTGTGTGCCCCTCAAGGGGGATAGAGTGCCATCCAAGGTGGCCTGCTCGAGAACCTATGCAGGGTGTCAATAGTAAAGGATAGAATAGAGGGTGACCTTGCTGAAGATTAATTTGTTTTCCTTCAGCTCCATTCAATAGTACTGTTGAGTGTGATGTTTTGAACATGGTTGTCAGCCACTCCCTCCATCTTGGACTGAACCCTCTGTTCTCCAATAATTCCAGTAAATATTCCCAGGATATCATGTCAAAAGCTTTGAGACGTCGACTTTGAAAAGTAGAGCTGGAATTTTCTTTGGGTGGTATGCCTTTGTCAAGTTCCGACATATACATCCTGGTCAATTGACTTGGTCACAAACTCTACAAACGAGTGAATCAAGCTAATCGACCTGAAGTCATTTTGGATCCATTTAGACAATTCATTGTCCAGCACGTAGGTCATGCAAGCTATTCACCCTGCCAGCATATCCAACTTGATGACCTCCCAACATTTCTTACACAACGATCTGGTGAATCTATCAGCTGCTGGTAACTCTTCAACAGTGTGTTTGAGTTCATCCAGAGTGAAAGGTTGGTCCATGGCCGAGTTCGTCTCCAGTACTCGCCAGAAGTGTTGTTGAAATTCAAGTGATTGGAGCACCTCCTGACTATCAAAACAAAATACAAGTAAATTAGAATATCAGATGAATGCAAGAACACAAATTTTGAGCACTCTCATCAAGTGTACAACAGAAAACAGAGCAAGCATTGTACTGGGTCAAACAGCTGCAATTTGAGAGTAAAAGCACTTCAAAGATTTCTGTAACTATGGAGTTGATAATGTGAAACAATTCAGTAGACAGTACAATTGACTCCAATTTATTTCAAACTCTTGACTTGCTACATTGAGTTGACAAGTTGTTCCATTTCACTGTGGCAACCAATCTGTTGACAATGGCCTGCTGGGGTGAACTGAAACAATAATGACCAAAACACAAGCATGACCAAGCCAAGGAATTTACCATATTTCACGAAGATATATATGCCTCTGGTTCATGCATTATTATGTATATAAGCACTTATACTTCACATGTGAAAATGTAGCAGACTAGCAGTACAGTTTCGCAATGTTGGAAACTATTACACCTTACATGCTCTACATTTGACGACTATGCTGTAACTTGAGACATCCAAACGAAAAAACAAAAAAGTGAAAATACAAACATGTCCCTGAATAAGCCAGATAATAACAAAATTAACAATATGTGAATCCATCTTTCATAGAACGCTTCCTCTTGGAACCTGTAGTAGGGGGGTATCTGAGATCTCCATGCTAGGACCTCAAATTTTCCATGTCTCTTAATGCTTCCATACAACAAATCTTGGATGCTTATCTCTGGAACCCCCCTCTTGTGAAGAACCAGGATACTGATGATAAATCATGAAATATTCAGAAGGTGCAGCCATTCTTCCATGCCGTACAGGTTTGTTTTGCTTCAGAAGATCAAACGGATGCACGCCGAAATCGGAGACATGCTTCTGGATGAACCCTCTCAAGAAACTTAGAACACTACACCAAAATTTTGTGTTAAAATTTTCCCTCAACATATAAGAGATGATGTATGCAACATTGAATGTACTTATCTGCATTAATCTAGCTATCTCCATGGCAAGCTGAGCAGGCCTTGGATGCTTCTCAGGGTCCATACTTCCAAATGTAAGTGTCTTGAAGAAATACCAATATGCCTCCTTGGAAAGAAACTTCAAAGTTAGAGCCGGTGTTGTTCTGAACTTTGCAATCTTGTCTGAACGGCTTGTGACTATGATTTTACTACAACTAGGAAATCTCTGTTTGGAAGCAAGATACCATGTATTCCATGCATCTTCATAGATATCTCCAGATAATTTAATAACAACAAGCAATCTATTGCCTCTGTTTTAGTTTGGCATACAATTTCGATGTTTCATTACACATCCTTGCCTGCAAGCTAGCTCATCGTTTATAAAATTGTAGTCACAGAACCACAAAATTTCTGAAAAATAATCACAGACTCTTTCGTCCTTGCAAATATGAGTGACAAGGGTACTCTTGCCGACTCTGACTGGACCGACAATTGGCAGGACCTCCAATTCTTGAGAACTATGAGGCTGTGTGTGCAGCAGAAATTTAATGACAAGTTCTGCTTCCACCTGACGACCAAACATGTAGTTACCGAGTAGGATATGCATGCTGTAAGGTTGGCGACACAGACGAGTGTAGCTCCCCAAGAACATGACCAACTCATTCAGATCAGCAATCATGGAGCTCAATCTTTCTAGTGCCTCTTGTAGCTGTTCCTGAAACTGTGCAGTTTGACAGAAGAAATAGGGATGTTTTGTAGAGGGTACCTTGCATAGGGACACAAATCGACTCACAACTTGATCACTGTCGTCCTCACCATAATCAGGCTGGTACCTGAAGGTATCGAGTGCGTAATAGCCTCGGTGCATGGCATCTCTCAGCATGCCCAGCTGTTGGATCATGGCTTGGTTTGTGATGTGACGTCCCCTAGCCTCCTCCATGATGACATGTGCCTGAATAAGAGCCTTTTGCAGGCTTTCCTCCACAGCCGTTGCTGCTGGGGGCTTCGAGCACTCTGTGACGATGAAATTTATGGCGCGAGTCATTAGCTCACCTAGGCCTGCAGAAAGGAAACTCTCCATTTGGGAGCTTTCTCTCGCTCCTCAGGAAGACAACCCTGTAGGATATGTAAGAAAGCACACTATGAGTTTTGATGTTGCTGAAACTGTGTACTCTATATATGCTTCTCATGAAAACCCCAAGGAGGGCAAGGGATTTTAAGAACAATTGGGGGTCAAAAGGTAAGAAGGATAAGCACAACTATATATTGAGATAGTCAATAGTCTATTCACATGTATGACCTTTGGGACAGCTTTCGCCTTCACCCGACTATACTGATTTGAACTTTTTGTCTTTGTTTACACTTGACACCAGTTGGTTAGTTGGAGCGAACAGGTACGTACATGTATAGACTTGACCGTTGCATCCGGTGGCTTCGCTAAGTGAACCACTGAGCACCTTTGATTTGAAGCTGACAAAAATCAAATTAGCAACTCATGTATGTTCTGCAACTCCTAATATGTCCATCAGGCTCTTTTGAAAAAAGTGGCCTGCTGGGTTGAAATGAAATCATTACCACAAATATGCAAGTCTGAATTCCAGGTTGATGTTGCCATCTGGGGTAAAAACAATGACAATGAATTCATCACATCCATGGAAAATTGCCTACATATGAAAATTCAGCAACACAATTTGACGATGTTGTAACATCTTTTATGTTTTACATTTTGACTGTACTTTAACATATGTCATCTAACCCAAAAAAGCGTATAAAACAAGTTCCTGATTATAGGCCATATAATGACAAGACAAACAAAATGTGACTCCATGTTTCATAGAACGCTTCCTCTTGGAACCTGTAGTTTTTGCCTCTCGAATCTCACATGTATAGGTACTAGTGATTTGTGCGCGCCCATGCGCGCGTGATAATTCTGCAGTTTTATGTCAAAAAATGGTAACTTGAGATAGATTTGATAGAATAGAGAGACTCAACATATGCATGAAATTGGTCTCAGCTTACAACTTTCTAACTTGGAGAGATTATCAGAATTCCTCTAAAGAATAGATGAAAATATATCTTTAATTCCACAGGGTTCCTCAAACAAATAATACATTGATATATTGCACTATCTTATGGCAAAAATGTCATAATACAGGCTAGCACAGGTCAGCTAAGAAATTATGCTTAACTTTCTTTGCCCAGTTAGTGGCCGAAATGCTAGGAAGTGCTAGCGATGCCAGGTGCATGCTGTAGAGCAACACAGTTATTCCAAAACCACTCCAACCTCCACAACACAATGCTTCAGTGCCGAACTGGATGGCACCTATCTAGATGCTGACTTAACAACCTAATTTTCATGACCCCATTTCTTATATGTTCTAGGCTGTGGAAGTTTCTCTGCGGTTGCCATAGCTGTGGTTCCATCTTTACCATACTTGTCTTCCATCTTCATCACATCTGTCGGTTGTCACAATTAAACATTAGACTAAAAGGCAAGGGAAAGGAGATAAGTAGTTTAGGTAGGTAATCTGAAGTAAATGGATGTAAAAAAATGAAATCAAATTGAGTTTCAAAACCAATTTGCTTTTCTCCAGAAACTAACAAGGTCAAATTACCATGCACCATTGGTGGATTGTCAGTATGTAGTAAGAAGAAGAATTAGATAGTACATAACTACTATGTTGTACAGTCTAGATTGAAGAAGAATTAGATAGAACATAACTAACAAGGTCAAATTACCATGCATTAAGCAATGTGGCATATGCTAAATGAAAAATATTATAGAACCATTTTTCTAAAACTTTACAGAAACCGACACTACATGAAGCCTCTGCAAAATGGAATCCTTAAACAGATTGCATGTTTTTGCAATATACATTTTATTGCAAGCCTAGCACGTAGGAGTATACCTATCACTGACAGACATCTGTGATCCATCATGGATCCATGTCTAGACTACATCTGAGCATGTGACATGATTTTGTGGGAGCAAGTGGGTTCACTAAGATAATTCTCTAAACTGATATAATTAATTATTAGCAAAGCATTTTGAATTCTCACTGCTTCTTTCATCAAGTAAAATTTGTTTAGCTTTACAGAAGTAAAGCACAAATCTGCAGAAGCACGACGGCTGTATACCTTGCACCATCAATCTGAAGCCTACGGCGATAAGAAGGATGCTTGCTGTTACTGGATGCGCCGCTGTGCATGCGGAAGAATCAGACAAATAAAAAGAATCATGGCATATGTGTTGGAGGTGGAGAGAACAAATATATTACCTCATGTAGCTTCTCGCCAAGCTGCCTAGCTATACATCTGAATCGGAGCTTGGAGTCACCAAACTTGCTTGGATCATCAGAATACCATTGGATAAGTATCTGAGTCTTCGTGGCTGACCTGTAGCAAGCAGCCTATCATAAACTCAGGTCCAGAAATTGCTTTAGATAGATGTTCAAAATCTAATAGCATCAATCCTCTGTTTATACCTTTCCTAGAATTACTAACATAGTAACATCAGTTTCATTGTTAGTAAGTTGCATGATCTTTTGCTGAAGTATCAGTTGATGCTCCTGACCACTTAGATTAGGATGGAGACATATATCTTCAAAAGTTTGCTTATATTTATAGACTGAATGCAATACAATAGCCTCTGTTACTTGGAATCTAAAGGCAAAATTTGGTCAATTATTATTACTGAAAATGCTGAGTCTCAACTGACCTGAAATCTGCGACGTGTAGATCCTTGGCATTGACCTCCCAAAACAAGCTCTACTGGCTGTACAGTTTAGATTGCAGTGGCATAGCTCACATTAGATAAAAGCAAAATTATATTTCAGATAGGAACTCTTGGTCTAGAAACATGAATTCAGTTTCTTGCAAGAATAAAAGAATATGAGTATCCATATGGCAAAGTTATATGCAAGATTGCAAAGCTATACTCCAGATTCCAGTGGCAAAGCTCACATTAGATAAAAGCAAAATTATATTTCAGATAGGAACTAAGTTGCATATTCAGTCACTATAATTTTCACATGCTCCCTTTGTG
>CM041631.1:66312111-66333394 GCA_023333625.1 Bothriochloa decipiens
CTAAGTTGCATATTCAGTCACTATAATTTTCACATGCTCCCTTTGTGGTTCTCTGTAACTTGCACATGCCAATTCAAGCTGATATCAGGTACAACGCCTTGGTGCTAAATTGCAAGTTGGAAGGATCAATGGTCTTAATTAATGCAGACGGTGGTAACTCTTGCAGCATGCAGTGTGAAATCGATTTGTAAGGGCCAAATGCAGGAATATAATTGATATGCAGGCTTTCGATGATCCTATGCGTAGGAAAGATTGTACCTGAGACAAAAGGATTCAGTTGTAAAGTTCAGAAACAAGGCCCAAAAGCCAACACTCAAAATCCCCCGGGAGCTGCTCGCCGCCGCCCGCCGCTCGCCACTGCGCTCGCCGCCAGGCCGCCCGGCGGCACCTCCGCCCGCGCCCCAGCCCAGCCCACGCTTCTCCAAGTCTCATCGCGGCCCGTGCGGACGCTCGCGTCGCAGGCGCGCCCCACGCGCCGCCCCGCTCCCGGCTCCCCGCTGCGGCCGGCGGCACCTGCTCCACTCGGCAGCTGCAGAGGCAGAGCTGCTGGCCATCGCTCGGCGTGATCTGATTGGAGTGCCTTGCTTCGACTCAGAGCCTCCCGCCAGCACTGCGCCGCCGTTCCTTCGCGTCAGGTCCGACTCCCGCCACCGCACCCAGACGTCCGGACGTGACGGCTGCTGCCACTTCCCGGCCAGAAGTCGCAACGCCTGCATCTGAAGCTTTGCCGGCCACGCCCTGCTGGCTTCCTTGGCTGGGAAGATTGCTTCGTCCTCCTGTGGAGCCACCGCTTGCTCTAACGAAGGCTGCTGGACATGCCCTCAACCTGTTCGATGGGGGTCCATGAAGCTGGGGATATCCCTTGGTGCCAAAAGGAGCAGGGACAACTGAGTGCTACTGTCTCTCTGACGGCCGATCTCCATGGGATCCACCTCGGACCTGATGGATCGATTGGACTTCGATCGAGGGCTGGTTTTCCAAGATGAGGTTCGACGGCGCTTTACATCCCCGGTACATCACCCCTTCCCACTCCAGAAGGCTCTTTCTTCTTCTTGGTCACTTTTCGAAGATTTCTCTTCCGCCTGACGGAGGAATCCGTGGGGATTGCTCTCCAATCTTGTTTAGGTGGTCGAGCTGTGGATTTTCACGTCAAATTTTTGAGCAACAATCATTTTCGCTTTTCGGTTTTCTCCAAGGATGTTGGTTTCTATATCTATAATCGTCGCCGTGTCATCACCTCCCACTTTGATGCTTACTTTCATCTCTGGAACAACGGGATTCCCCATTGGGAAAGAGACAAACGTGCTTGGGAGATTGAGCAGGAAAAAGAATGGACTAAGGTCCTCTCTAAATCGGCAAAGAAAGAGGCAAAGAAAAAGGAGAAGCAAAAATGTGTCCGCTTTGCAAAGCCGATCATCCAATCCCCTCCCAAAATCAAACACCAGCCAAAGATCTCTATCACTTTTGGCTCCTTTTCCAGTAGCATTGATCCAACTAAGTTGCCTGAAAGATTGATCTTTGGTTCTCCATCTGCTACCCATCGAGATCCTGATATTGATAAAGGATGCCCGAAGATCACGCTGAAACAGGTGGCGGAAACCCATGATTCTTCTGGCCCAGTTTTAAATTCAAATTTGAACAGGCTTGTTAAGTGTTTCCGTTGTCTGGACTTGGGCTATACTCGTCGGCATTGCCGTTCCAAAGTCAGGTGCATTCTGTGTTTCAAGTTGGGTCACATGAAAACTCGCTGCCGTCGGCCTATTAATTCCAAGCCAGTTTGGGAATGGAGACCCAAGGCAATTAGCACCAAAAGTGAACCAGCTCTCGAATGGAGGCCCAAAATCCCTCTACGATCCACACAGCAAGCATTAACACCCTAAAATTTGCATAATTTTAAAATAGCTAATTTGATTTACTTATGTAATTTATTTGGTGAGCATTAAACATAGGCAAATGTTAATTTTTCTAGAATTAAAAGCAATTATAAAGCTGTTGTTGCATACATGCCAGTGCATTGGTGTTTTTGTTTTGGGTGGTTTTGAACAAAATCTCAAAATTGAATTGAAATATTTTTTTTAAAAAAATTGGTTTGGAAAATTGTATTAAGAAAATAACAAAACCTGGAGTTCCCGGACCGTGCCCTTCTTTCCATCTATATACCCGCGCCACCATTTTGCCCTAGCTTTGCGCAGCCACCATCGCAATCTCGCCGAGGAGCCAAGGCCCAAGCTGCAGCCACTGCTGTTCTTCTTCTTCTGTTTGGCCAAGAGCCATACGCCAACCCAAGTCACGCGAAGTCCTCGCGCCTGGTGCAACCCGATCGCGCTACGTCTCCAGGCTATAAGTACCTCGCGTCCGCGTCCGCGTCCGCGTCCGTGTCCGCAATGCTTTTCTAAACCCTATCGTAAAGCCGCCACCCTTGCCCAGACAGCAGTATCGCCGAAACCCTAGCCGCCATTGTTGTGTTTCACCGCAAGCTCGAGTTCGTCGTCTCGTCGTCTCTCTGCCTCTAACGTCGCAGACCGCCATCCCGAGCAGCGCCCCGTCCTGGTCATTGCGGCCTGCTGTTTCTTCGTCGTCATCGTCTACAGCCGTCGCGCACCTTCGGAGCAAGTCAACGATCGTTGCTTTGCGGAAGCAACTGACCGTCCCGCCGAGCCGCTGCTGGAAGCCTCCCTGTGCGTCGTTCATCATCATCAACGTCGAACTCTCTGCAGGTTGCCGCCATCGGCCTCTCCCAGCTGTGAGACGTCCCCGTCCGTTCTGTGCTATCGGAGACCGCCAGGTGAGATGTCCGTAGCCTCCGCTTCCTCCCCGTGCAGTTCCTGTGCCAAACCGAAAACCGATGTGTACGTTTGCTTTCATCAACCACCGGACAAGTTCCATTGCCGGCCATGGAGCTCCTCTCCCTGCTTGCTCCCGTTTCCGGTGAGACAGAGTCATCCGCTAACTGCTCCAGCGGCACCATGTCAAATCGAGGCTTGTACGTTGGTTTCATCGAGCTCCAGTGAAGCTAGTTTAGACGCCAATGATGGCTGCACTTGCTAGCCAGCCTTGCCTTGCTTGCTTTGCTGATGTCGATTTCATGGTTTTCTGCCGGTATTTTTAAAATCTCGGTGGTCACCGATAAACGGGAATATCGGATATATCAGAAATTTATCGGCGATAGAATTAGAATTTCGGATAAAATTTAGACAAAAAATGACTCATTTTGTTCAAGAAAGCACATAGATTATTTCTAAGCCAATTAAGACAAAAAAATAAATAAAACATATTATCAATTGCCTATTCAGTGAGGACGGCAATGACACGATTGGAGCTTGCGCGTGTGCTGCCGAGGTGGCAAAGTGTGAAGAGGAGTAAAAATGAAGAATAGATTAAGTTTAGAGTATTCGGTGGGCTTTGGCGTCTATAAATTTTAAAATTATGAAAATTTCGGACGATAAATGAAAAATTTTGGACCCTACTGGTAGACGGGATATATCGGAAATTTTAGATTTTTTCAGCCGAGATTTTTTCCCTTGTCTATTTTAGCTGTCACGACATCATCATGACATCATCTTTTGCATTATGGCCGTTTTTGTATAGAAACATAATTCTAGGAATACAATGAAATACGCAGTCCTTTGTGCATCATCTGGTTGTGTTTTCTCTTCTAGAAAGCGTACTTCATGCTATTCAGAGCTAAGTTACACTTTCGTGTATTTACAGTTTTGCCACTAATTTTAAATTCTTATAAAATGTTTATTTTAACTCTGTTCGAGTTGCTTTAGATTCGTATTTGCAAAGCCTATCTGTTAATATTATTGTTAGATTTATTTTCAACTTTTAAAATTTTGATTTTATATTTAATCCATTATTTTATAATAGAAAAACTTATTTAATTCATAACTTATTCGTTAAGCACCGTTTTTAGTGGTCTTTGCGTCTGTGTGACTGTAGCAACACGTAGATTGGTTTTAAAAGCTTTTGAATCTATTTTAATATGATTGGTATACTGTCCTAATTTAGTTCTATTGTTTGCTTCATGTATGATTACGTAGATTCCTTGTATGGTGCTTTATGATTATGTCCCATCGGTGAGCATTACGTTGGTGATCTATAAGTTGGTGATCTAAAAGTTGCTCAAGAAGGAGAAGTTCTTAAACAAGCGTGGACTGCATAAGAAGGATCTGAGTTTAAGGCAAGTATAGTTGGGACCATCCTTGTTACCTATTCACTATACAACTAAAATCATATGCATGTGTCTCTTTGTTATCCTGTTAAGGTTTCCTAGCTTTGATTACCTATTTACCTTGATATCAGGAAACCTTTGATTACCTATTTACCTTGATAACTGGGGATGTTGCATATGGGTAGTTTATGCTAGGGCTTTATAACCATGATCCTGTAACTTGATTAATGACTATGCAACTAATGATTAAAGATGGCTTTTAATAAGATCCAAACTATAAATGATCATCTGGGACATAACGTACAGCTGCGGGGGCTACGTGGCTCTGGCTCTAGTTGTTCATAGGACCTTCTCTAACAAGTTAGAGGATCTGTGAGTTGGGTATAGGGCAGCCTCTTCATTATGTGTTATCACTGGGATGTGCCATAATGGGAGAGGGGTTTTCTACATTCGATGACCCTGCGGCCCTAACTCGTTAGACGAATCTATGAGTGGCTTTATATGGTTTTTGGCATTTTGGGAGTCGCGATCCCAAAGCGTTGAAAATCATGACTCATAGTGAAAGTGTACACCTCTGTGTAGAGTTAAACCGATATATCGTTCGTGCCCACGGTTAGGGCGGCCAAGGGATTCTTATGGAATGGATCATCAACTTAAAGTGGTGCTACATGTCAATGTTATTGTTTTTCATCATATTCTTAATCATGTTTACCTAATCTTATGGTTATGGGAATTGCTACTACCTTGATGCTAATTGCTAAAATATGACATACACTAAAAGCTAAATGCAGTTAAACCGTGTCAGCTTTTTGAGCCTCATGAACCCCTGCTATACTTGTTGAGTTCGACATGGACTCACTCTTGCTATTTCCCCCACCACCTCAGGAAAAGTTTAGGCTTGTGATCAACCAATCAGTTTGGATCCAGTGGAGTGGAGTCCTTACTTGAAGATCGGAGTGGTTTTCCCGCTGATTGCTACCCAAGGGTATATCTCTCTTATACTAAGTATGTTATGTATTAAGTATTGTTTAATGATACTACCGTTTACTTGTAACTATATGTAAAAATTGACTCCTAGGACTCACATATGGTGTATATCTGGTTTACTATTAAAACTGGGTATTACAAGTGGTATCTGCTCAATGCTTACTGTAGGACGCAAGCCTAGTTAGCATCGGTCAATTTGCAAAGCTTGTTTTGCTATCAAACTATTTTCACGCCTCCTTGGCTTATCAAACTGACTATTTCTTATCCTGGTCTTATTATCTTTTCCTTGAATAGTTTCCTGTGAGTTAATACTTCTTAACTTCTTAATTTATTGTTTTCATTGGTTTACTAAATATTTCTTATCTCATCTTGTTCAAATTCACATTGGTCTTTTTCTCATCTATGATCCACTCCATAGGATGCCCGCCATTGCTATAAATGACGTGTAGTGTCATGTGGTGTGAATACTTGGCATGCTAGTTGAATTATTATTGTGATAATGTATGATTTGGATTTTTGTAGTGAGTGCAATGATCTTGTGGCTTCCACAATTTCATTTAGTTCATAGACCTAAGGTTAATGATGTATATAGTTGGGTTTTGGTTTTCTTCTGTTCTTCTTATCCTTTCTTTCTGGAGCAATCTGTCTTCTTTGGTTTGTACCTCTGATCATGGAAGACCAAAAATCATGGAAAAATTCTGGACAATATAAGACTTCAGCATGTTCCTCTGACCACAAGAATCACCATCATATCTGTTTTGGTTTGGAAGGTATGAAAATCACAACACGACGAATCTGCGCTATCAGAAATCTTGAATAGTTTCTGTTGTGTGTTGTTTTCGACAACCTTAACTGCTGAATCTGGAGAAGAGTTATATAAGGGAATTATAGATAATTTCATAATCTTTCCAACGGTATATGCTACAACTTCATTGGATTAACATAACTTGAGATATGGATGTTTTACTGTTCTAGTGTTTTTCTACTCGCAAGGAATTTCAGATTACCTGATCTTGTTTATGCACATGAGTTTTTATTGGATATCAGAAGGACATGATGATTATTATCTCGCTTAGAAGAATATGCAAGTTACCCTTTGGTGCCCCTAGTTGACCTTTTCTTAAGGGGGGTAGCCACGAAGGAAGAAGCAATCATGGTTAGAAGTTTATCCATGTGCAAGTGTTCAGAATATTAATTTGTTGGGTCATCTACATGAAGCTCAAGCATCAACCTTAACCTCAAGATAATTTGGCATTAATGACAAAGTAGCATGAAGATGGATTTATTTACAATTCAATGATAACCCAAAAGAGCTCACTGTGATGCCAATCAAGTCAAGTAATTTTTATTGAAGGAAGTTTCCTTCATGGTTATGATATATCTAATGGTGCAATTACACGAAGAAGAATTTAAGAGAGATGCGTTGAGTTCCTAGCAAGCATGTGAGATTGATTCAAAGATCTTTAGCACGTAAGATTCTATCAAAGGTTCATTATGCATTATAATATTGGACATGAGAGTTTTCTCTATAATGCATCTTGACATGATTGTGGGTGTGCTCTATGTAAGAAAAGAGTGGATTATGTGTCAACTATGGAGCGTGCATTGGACTATTCAACATATGAGAATCATTAGTTAGTGCGGAGCATAGAGGTATTTGCTTTGCTTGGACATAAAGAGCGACATCAAGGTTGATCATAAGAATTCAAAGGATCTTTACTAAGTTGTGGTGGATCTAGTGATAATATAATTGCATTGGAATTGGTATGAGATGAAGCTATGGTGGGCCATAACCCACATGTCTCGGATATGGTTTAAGTCATAGAGAATTGGAGGTACTATCTTATTGGATCAAGTGTGGCCTTCATAAGGACATGAGAGTGTGGAGAATATTTTTCACTAAGGATTGGATTGAAGCTTATATCATTGATAGACTAAGTAATCAAAGGTTTGTGACTCGAAAGCATGCATGCTATCACCGGGGTGAAGGAAATGTTAAAAAAACTGCACGGAGCTTTGAACCATGGATTACTAGGTTCATAGGTTATAGCTCTACCACTGAGTTATGCTAAGAAGATTCAGGTGACACCGAAGATCGAGTTGTTTGTGAGACTTGAGTGATGTCACTAATGCTATGAAGTTGGTAATTAATAAATCTCACTTTGGAACAAGAGGCATCACAAAGGTTAGTTGGAAGTAACTACAAAAAAGATTTTGGAATTGTGTTTAAGAGATGAGCAACTTAACGAGCATACATGGTCATTAATGATTTGAAAATGGTGGTAGAATCTTCTCTGGGTCGAGTGGATCATGAGGGTCATTTGTAATGAGAGCATGTGAAGACAGAGATTTAATGATATGGTTTAAAAAGGAGATATAGCAGAATATGTTAGGAGTTATTGTGTTGCATTTTGGAATCAGTGAAGACAAGAGGTTGTTATACAAGTGAGTTCACATACCACCATCTCAAGATGATCTTTATGAGAAGCATAAAGAGTGTTCATGTGATGAGTAAGCTAGCACCGTGTTACAACAATTCCTTTATAAGGTGACTAAAAAAAATGTGGCCTAACAGTTGGAAACTACCTAAGGACTGGTTTGGAGTTATAAGAGAGTTATTTGGAGTACCTGTCAAAATCTTAGAATTAGTGATCATGATATTGGATTATGGCTACCATGGTATGCACGGGTGATTCTATAAGCAATGAGGTGAAGCTACCCGAAGCAGTGAAGAAGAACTATGCGAAGTATCTTATCTCTTTTATCATCTTCTTTTGAATCTCGGAACGAGATTTATCTTAAGGGGGTAGAATTGTAACACCGCAAAATTTGCATGATTATAAATAGCCAATTTGATTTAATTATGTAATTTATTTGGTGAGCATTAAACATAGGCAAATGTTAATTTTTCTAGAATTAAAAGCAATTATAAGACTGTTGTTGCATACATGCCGGTGCATTGGTGTTTTTGTTTCGAGTGGTTTTGAACAAAATCTCAAAATTGAATTGAAATATTTTTTCAAAAAATTGGTTTGGAAAATTGTATTCAGAAAATAAACAAAAAAATATTTCTTTTCCTCCCTCTGTTTGGCTGACCGAAAGGTCTTGCTGTACGGCGTCATCATGGTCTTCGTCACGATGGAAACAACGTGTGGTCGACTCCCTTCCTTGCAGCAGTGTGAATCCTTCTCGATCTCCCATCTCTTGCCGTGGCCAAGAGGGACTCAAGTCCCTGCGAGTCTTTGCGTGCGCATCAAGCCCAACGTCTTATAAAACCTGGAGTTCCCAGACCGTGCCCTTCTTTCCATCTATATACCTGCGCCGCCGTTTTGCCCTAGCTTTGCGCAGCCACCATCGCAATCTCGCCGAGGAGCCAGGCCTAAGCTGCAGCCGCTGCTGTTCTTCTTCTTCGATTTGGCCAAGAGCCATACGCCGACCCGAGTCATACAAAGTCCTCGCACCTGGTGCAACCCGATCGCGCCACGTCTCCGGGCTATAAGTACCTTGCGTCCGCGTCCGCGTCCGCAATGCCTTTATAAACCCTATCGTAAAGCCACCACCCTTGCCCAGACAGCAGTATCGCCGAAACCCTAGCCGCCATTGTTGTGTTTCACCACAAGCTTAAGCTCGTCGTCTCTCTGCCTCTGACGTCGCAGACCGCCATCCCGAGCAGCGCACCGTCCTAGTCATTGCGGCCTGCTGTTTCTTTGTCGTCATCGTCTACTGTCGTCGCGCACCTTAGGAGCAAGTAGACGATTGTTGCTTTGCAAAAGCAACTGACCGTCCCGCCGAGCCGCTGCTGGAAGCCTCCCTATGCGTCGTTCATCATCATCAACGTCGAACTCTATGCAGGTTGCCACCATCGGCCTCTCCCAGCTGCGAGACGTCCCCGTCCGTTCTGTGCTATCGGAGACCGCCAGGTGAGTGTTGATATTTCTTAGCATTACTACTAAGGATAGACAATAAGTCTGTCCTTAATAATAATACTAGAAACGTATGTTGATATTCCTAACCATCATTACTTCCGAAAGGTAACCCTTGGCCCTTAATGGCGCCGGCCTAGGCAATGCAGTTTGGTAATAACAGTTAGAAGTGCCGGATTGGCCATCCTAACCATCATTACTTATGATATGCAAAACTTTGGCACGGTGCCGTGGGGTGCAACAAGAATTACAATTCTTAAGTAACGATACTTAGGTACGCCAATTGATAGCTCAGTATGAAATAAGAATAAATCTGCAAGCGCACAGAACTATCATTGTAGTATTTCAACCCGTGAGTATTTAAGGGTGTCGTATTTATAATTTCCCGTAGGAGGGCGTGAGAAATGCATCTAGCTTTGGTACAAACATGATTATTTATTGAATGCATAAGTAGAAATAGCATAAACAGGGGTAAAAACAGGTCCTCAAGATAGTGGACACACACATCGAAGCAACCTCAAGGATAAAAGATAAATAAAGAATAAGAGAATAACTACATGAGTAGGCATTGGTTGTATACAACTATGCAAAGAATAGAAAATAACATCTAACTAATATGACTAGAGTTTGGACTAAGTCTGGGATGATAGAGAGATCCCCGCAGCTGGTCTGCCAGCCGATAGAGACTTTACGAACTCCTACTCAATACCTGAATGTGGGAGAGTGCTTGGGATGGACAGGGCTGTCACCACTTGCCCACCTACCCCTCTACCCATGGGGCACCGACATATCCGCTGTTCTCCGCATACCCGAGCACCACACTTGTGTAATTGGAAACAACTCCTAACCTCCCGGGACCCCAACCCTTCGGATTGACAAGCTCGGCTAGGAGCAACCATGATGGCATAATGATCCATTATACCATCCTTAGTTCTTTCTCTATTCATACTAATCCGATGAACGATGAAGAACTTTGATGAACATATCAAGAAAATAACACATAGACTATAGACTAGTTTATGTGCCATGAACATAATATGAGCACAACTATACTCTAATTCATATGCATATCTATATAAATAAGATAAGAACTTGCTCATAGAGGAAAATTGATTTGTATTCATACCAAGATGTTCTTGATTCCTCCAAGGAGACAAGCTCTCCTTGATAGCTTTGCCTTGCTCAAACACTAATGCTAATCTAAATAGAACAAGTATGAAATGTGAGGTGTAGTGCTCCAAATGATGGTGTGTGTGTTGAATGGTGAAGGAGCCTTTCTTTTATAGCTCAAGTAGGACGGTTCGGGCGTCTCCATAATTCGAAGGAGGTGAAACCGCCTTGAGGGAACCGACCAAGCACCGCCGGAGAAGGCTGGGCCCGGGAGGCCCCACCAAGGGGCGGCCAGTCCCAGGGGCGGCCGGTCCCCTGGCTAGGCCCGCTGGCCACCGCCTTCGGGTGGTCGGTTGCTCCCTAGGCCTGGACCTTCCCCGTGGTTATGGATGGGTCCAGTTCGGTGTTGAGGTGGGCTTTCTCATTTTCCTTGGTTTTGTGCCTTTTCTAAAAGCATTTTCTTGAAGTGCGCTTTCTTGTGAATTTTGTGCATTTCCACGTGTCAAACCTGTATGTCACATAAACAACAAAACTCATGGAAAGATTAGATAAAAACCCTACCTTCTATTTATTTTAGTATTTAAAATGATGTTGGTAATTAGATGCTAAGGGCCGCCAACAGTGAGATGTCTGTAGCCTCCTCTTCCTCCCCGTGAGTTCCTATGCCAAACTGAAAACCAATGTGTACGTTTGCTTTCATCAACCACCGATCAAGTTCCATTGCCGGCCATGGAGCTCCTCTCCTTGCTTGCTTCCATTTTCAGCAAGACAGAGTCATCCGCTAACTGCTCCAGCGGCACCATGTCAAATCAAGGCTTGTACATTGGTTTCATCGAGCTCCAGTGAAGCTAGCTCAGACGCCAATGATGGCCTACACTTGCTAGGTAGCCTTGCCTTGCTTGCTTTGCTGATGTCGATTTTAGCTTTCACGACATCATCATGATATCATCTTTTGCATTTTGGCCTTTTTTGTATAGAAACATAATTCTAGGAATACAATGAAATACGCAGTCCTTTGTGTATCATCTGGTTGTGTTTTCTCTTCTGGAAAGCGTACTTCATCTATTCAGTGCCAAGTTACGCTTTCATGTATTTACAGTTTTACCACTGATTTCAAATGCTTATAAAATATTTATTTTAACTCCGTTCAAATTGGGTTAGATTCGTATTTGCAAAGCCTATCTGTTAATATTACTGTTAGATTTATTTTTAACTTTTAAAATTTTGAGTTTATATTTAATCCATTACTTTATAATAGGAAAACTTATTTAATTCATAACTTATTTGTTATAACACCGTTTTTAGTGGTCTTTGCGTCTGTGTGACTGTAGCAACACGTAGATTGGTTTTAAAAGCTTTTGAATCTATTTTAATATGATTAGTATACTGTCCTAATTTAGTTGTATTATTTGCTTCATGTATGATTATGTAGATTGCTTGTATGGGGCTTTATGGTTATGTCCCATCGGTGAGCGTTACATTGGTGATCTATAAGAAGTTGGTGATCTAAAAGTTGCTCAAGAAGGAGTTCTTAAACTAGCATGGACTGCAGAAGAAGGATCTAAGTTTAAGGCAAGTATAGTTGGGACCATCCTTGTTACCTATTCACTATATACACTAAAATCATATGCTTGTGTCTCTTTGTTACCCTGTTAAGGTTTTCTAGCTTTGATTACCTGTTTACCTTGATAACAGAAAACCTTTGATTACCTGTTTACCTTGATAACTGGGGATGTTGCATATGGGTAGCTTATGCTAGTGCTTTATAACCATGATCTTGTAACTTGATTAATGACTATGCAACTAATGATTAAAGATGGTTTTCAATAAGATCCAAACTATAAGTGATCATCGGGACATAACGTACAACTGCGAGGGCTACATGGCTCTGGCTCTAGTTATTCATAGGACCTTTTCTTGCAAGTTAGAGGATCTGCCAGTTGGGTATAGGGCAGCCTCTTCATTATGTGTTATAACTAGGATATGCCATAATGGGAGAGGGGTTTTCAACATTCGATGACCCTGCGGCCCTAACTTGTTAGACGAACCTATGAGTGTCTTTATATGGTTTTTGGCATTTTGGGAGTCGTGATCCCAAAGCGTTGAAAATCATGACTCGCAGTGAAAGTGTACACCTCTACGCAGAGTTAAACCGATATATCGTCTGTGCCCACGGTTAGGGCGGCCAAGGGATTCTTATGGAATGGATCATCAACTTAAAGTGGTGCTACATGTCAATGTTATTGTTTTTCATCTTTTTCTTAATCATGTTTACCTGATCATGTGGTTATGAGAATTGCTACTACCTTGATGCTAATTGCTAAAATATGACATACACTAAAAGCTAAATGCAGTTGAACCGTGTCAGCTTTTTGAGCCTCATGAACCCCTGCTATACTTGTTGAGTTTGACATGGACTCACTCTTGCTATTTCCCCCACTACCTTAGGAGAAGTTTAGGCTTGTGGTCAACCAGTCAGTTTGGATCCAGTGGAGTGGAGTCCTTACTTGAAGATCGGAGTGGTTTTCCCGCTGATTGCTACCCAAGGGTGTATCTCTCTTATACTAAGTACGTTATGTATTAAGCATTGTTTAATGATACTACCCTTTACTTGTAACTATATGTGGGAATTGACTCCTAGGACTCACATATGGTGTATATCTGGTTTTATTCTTAAAACTGGGTATTACACCAATCTAGCCCGAATCAGAAAGAGAAGGGAGATCGATAAAAAGGGAACCAGCAGCAAGGCAATCTATTTCCTCAGCACCCTGAAATAGCACAACACTTTCTGGACCTGGATTTGGCTGGTTCATCCATGAGGTTCTCAGAGCAAATGGCCCTGGCATAGCTATAGATGAAGTCATGCAACTCTCTGATGTTAGCTCTTCTTCTAGTAATGCCTCATTTGTACCAAATGAAGGAAGTGCACGTTTTCTGTAGTCAGTAATCATTGTGCTACTATTTCTCTCTTCCATAGAAAGGACATGCTTGAAAGCATTCAAGTTGGGCCCTCCACTATAACAACGAGGCCAATACTCATTGACACAAGCTTAATGGGCACTCAGATCCTTGATGGAGTTGTCTTGCAGATTGGACAGAATGATGACACTACTGGCCTAGAGATTGTTCCCTGGAAGTTGATCTCATATGTCATAGCACTGGAATACTTGCCCTGGGTGCTAGTAGTAAGGCGTCGCCCACCTCCAAAGGCTCCTTCGCTGACCATGATAATTGATGAAGAAGGTGTGATCCATATCCCAGGTTCTGACCCAGAGCCGTTTGAATTTCAAGCTGACCAAATTAGGCCTAGCCTACCTGAGAGCGTGGGCTATAATCCTGGACTGATTGGGTAGAAGAAGAAATCCATGGCTCTCCAGCTATTGTCTCCAATAGTGATGCACACACTCCATTAACCCAGAGGAATGTGAGACGCAGCACAAGATTGTCATCTACAAAGGCAGGCTACCACCCAGTCAGAATTGAAAAGGAACCGTCCAAGAGAACCAAGAACTGGGCACTCCAAATTGATGAATTAACCAGAAAAGTTGGTCCTCTGTCAGTTGAAACTCTCCAGGACTGGGGCATCAAGTGCGGTGTAGATCCTAGTGACCTAACCAAAGAAGCACTTCTTTAGGCGCCCTCCGCAACAGTTGCTGATGATGATGACATCGAGTGATCCCATCCTTGCATCCCAAGAGATGCCTTTATCAATAAATCTATCTATCATCATTCCCTCAAAAACTCTTTATATCAGGTTGTGTGCTTAGTACTCTGTATCACAGACTTGTTATGCGTGGCCAAACCATCATGTGGGGCTTGAACCTGAATCAATGGAATGTCTTCATTTACATCTTGGGGTTCTTGAATCTTAATGAATGCAATGCCTTCGCCTATCCCTATTGGCTGCTATACACTACCCATGTTTGGCCAACCGCTCATCTTGTTTGGTCTGCTCATAATCTGGTGATCCTGGCGACATCAGACTTTCTGATCCCCAAATCATTTTTTTGATGAATAATATGCGTAATTGGCATATTTTGTGCTGGAACATTTGTGGGATCAACGCATCAGAAAAATGGGATGTCGTCCGAAACAAAATTGAAGAGAGTTCTTGCTATGTCGTATGCCTGTAAGAAACCAAACGAGAGCAATTTGAGATGTCCTAAGTTAGAAAATTTGCACCATGCCATTTTGACAGCTTTGATTATATCCCTTCCATTGGTGCCTTTGGGTGTATTCTTTTGATATGAAACAGTGCTAGTTTTATGGGCACCATCATTGATAAACAACAGTTTGGCATCACGGCTAGCTTTCACTCTATGCACAACAGCGAAACATGGAAGCTGACTACAGTGTATGGTCCGTGTGCTGAGCCAGAACATATAGACTTCATTAACTGGTTTAGAGGCCACACAATTGATGATGATGAGAATTGGATTCTTCTTGGTGACTTCAATTTTTACAGATCTCTAAACAACCAAAACAGACTTGGAGGCGACTTTGGTGACACTCTGATTTTTAATGATGCTATTGGGCACCTGGGCTTAGTAGAACTACCACTAATAGGAAGAGCATTTACTTGGAGTAATATGCAGTCGGAACCTCTTTTAGAGTAGCTAGATTGGTTTTTTACATCAGCTAATTGGACTATTGAGTGCCCAAATGCAGAAGTGCTACCTTTGGCCAAGATAACATTAGATCATGTCCCATGCCAGGTCTCCATTGGCATCAGAATCCCGAAGGCAAATATTTTCTGTTTTGAAAATTTTTGGGCAGAGAGAAGTGATTTCAAAATGATAGTCCAAGCAAATTGGAACTCCACAACCATAAGGAATGATACAGCAAGAAATATTTCATCAAAATTCAAGGCACTCAGAGCATGTTTGAAAAACTAGAGTAAGCAACTTTCCAACTTGGGGCTCCTTATCAACAATTGTAATGCAGTGATCGATCTTTTGGATGGTGTGGAGGATCGAAGGGTTCTCTACAACCCAGAAGCAAAACCTTAGAATGGACATCAAAAGGCAACTAAAAGTATGGTTAAAATACAAAAATATTTACTGGCGTAATAGGTACACAGTAAATAAAGTCAAATTTGGAGACGAATGTACCAAGTTCTTTCATGGGATGGCAACAATTTCATATAGGAGAGAAATACAATATCTCATCTAAAAAATGAACATGGTGTTTGGATCCAAGATCACGATGGAAAAGGAGGACTACTATGGAATTCCTTTAGGCACCGCATGGGTATGACATCATCACCCACAATGCTTTTTGACCTCCCCAATTTGATCACACAAGTGGATGGCTTGGATAACCTAGTGGCACCCTTTGGAACTGATGAAATCGACTCAGTAATCAAGCGTTTGCCAGCTGACAAAGCCCCAGGCCCGGATGGCTTCAATGGACTATTTATGAAAAAATGTTAGGAAAAAATGGACTATGTCCTGTGCTCGGCCTTCTGTCATGGGTTAGTCAATCTTGAGTACATAAATAAATCATACATAACATTGGTGCCCAAGAAGGATGCTCCGAAGACAGTAAATGACTTTAGGCCGATCTCACTGATGAACATCTCTCTCAAGTTGATAACAAAGATTTTAGCGGATCGTCTGCAAGCTATCATTTTGAAGCTAGTGCATCAAAATCAATATGGTTTTATTCGCTCAAGGACTATACAGGACTGCCTTGCATGGAGTTATGAATATATACATCAATGTCATCAGTCTAAAAGGGAGGTGATAATCCTTAAATTGGACTTCGAGAAAGCCTTTGACACGGTTGAGCACTCCACCATAATTTAGGTTTTGACTCACCTAGGATTACCAAATCAATGGATTCATTGGGTGCACCTCATACTCTCATCGGGATCATCTGCCATATTGTTAAATGGCTTGCCTGGAAAATTCTTCAAGTGTAAGCGAGGTGTTCGTCAGGGAGACCCACTTTCGCCTCTCCTTTTCGTCCTAGTTGCAGAATTGCTACAGATCCTAATAAACAAGGCTGTAGAAACGAATTTGCTCAAGCTGCCAATACCTCAACCATCACAGGAATTCCTGATTGTGCAAACACGCTCATGTTACTTCAATCGGACGCCAGACAACTGGTATTCTTGAAAGCTCTATTGCATAGCTTCGCAGAATCCACTGGCCTTCAAGTAAATTATAGAAAGTCGCAAATGTACCCAATCAATGTACCAGCAGAGAAAATGGGCAGCCTAGCTGCAACTTTTGGATGTGATGTTGGATCGATGCCATTTACATATCTGGGACTACCGATGGGAACGACCAAGCCTAGAATAGAAGATTTTACTCCATTGATGGATAGGGTAGAAAGAAGACTGTCAACATGTTCCACCTAGCTATCTTATAGTGGGAGACTTTAAATGATAAATTCAACGATTACTCCAATCACAACATATGCGATGTGTACAGTTAAGCTACCTAAAGGCGTTATTGAAAACATTGACAGAGCAAGAAAAAATGCTTGTGGAGAGGAAATAGTGCAAAAAAAATAGAGGCAACATAGTAGCTTGGCCAATTGTTATTATGCCCAAGGACAAAGGTGGTTTAGGCATCACCAATCTCAGATTACAAAATGACGCTCTTCTCATGAAGCATCTCAGCAAATTCTACGATAAGGCTGACATCCCCTGGGTAAGCTTGATCTGGAGTAAATATTACACCAATCGTGTGCCACACACTGCCCCAGAGAAGGGATCCTCTCGGTGGAAGGACATCTTTCGCTTAAATATCCTCTTCAGAGGGATTGCAAGTTGTGAAGTTAGGGATGGCACCACAACATGTTTTTGGGATGACATCTGGCTAGATGGAATACTTGCACTTAAATACCAAAGGTTGGCATCATTCGTTAAGACTGAAGGTATATCAATCTTCAACGTCATGCAAGCTGAAGACCTAGATACTCTCTATGCTCCCTCTCTCTGAAGAAGCCCTAGGAGAATTGGAAACTCTGCAAGCACAACTACAAGAGTTAGAATACGATCAGTATACAAGAGATAAATGGAAACCCATGTGGGGCTCAAAGTATACATCTAGGAAATACTATAAGCACGTATTCAGTGGCATTGAGGCTCACCCAATATATAGAATCATTTGGAAATTGAGATGCACTCCTAGAATAAAATTTTTTGCTTGGCTAATATTAGTGGACAGACTGAATACAAAAACCATGCTGCAGCGAAGGCATATCAATATCCAAGGTAATTCAAATTGTGTCATGTGTAACACAGGAGTCCCCGAAGACATAGAGCATCTATTCTTCAACTGCTCATTTGCCCAGGAATGTTGGTCCAAACTTGGTAGATTATGGGATGAAAATCTAGGGCTACTAGATAGAGTTACTCAGGCACAATCAACCCATGCCATCCCTTGCTTCACATAGACAGTTCTCATTGCTACTTGGGAGATATGGAAATTGCAAAATGATAAAGTCTTTGAGCGACATGTGCCAACTCCAGCATTATGGCTATGTAATTCTAAGAGCCAATGCCTTTTACAGTCGGTTAGGTTCAAGGAGACCCTGAGGTCATCCTTCTGTGTTTGGCTTGATGCCTTTAGCTAAATCTCTGTATGTATGCCCTGTACTCCTCTTTTTAATTAATGAAAATCCATACTGTGGGGAACTCCCCCACAGTCTTTTGCGTCAAAAAAAAGGTTCAGAAACAAAGGATTCAGAGGTAGCAATTATAGTATCTGGCAACAACAATCGGCCCATTATTCCTTGAAACCGTTTTTAATACCATTCAACAACATAAAGCCTGAAAGCGACGCTAGATTTTTATGACTTATAAACATGAATCTTATCAAAGCCATCAGCAACAATACAGGTAGACTATTATTTCTATATGAGGAATCTATTCATGAGGATCTACCTTATCAAAGCATGATCGAAGCACATGTCACCTAAACTGCACACATAGAAATTTATTTTGGGACTTGATTATAACCTGTAGGGAAAAAGGAGCAACACAACATTAGATGGAGAAGGCACTAAAGCTAGACGTTTCTTGGTTCTACAGAAAACTCTCTTTTCACCTTACCATGTTTATGTCCATGCACCAATTACTGAGTAGTTTCTTTAGCTATCTCTTTACCTTGCTGTAGGGGAGGCATTTTTCATAGTAGCTAATAAGCAACAAAGTAATCAACCGGTTATAGACCATAGAAGATCTGAAACCAAAAGGAACTATATATATTGTCAGAAAGGTAACTTAAATCTATTTACCATGGACAAATGAAACTTCTCTCACCCTTCCTGCTGCATCCCTTCACTTTTAAAATTAACAGCAGCCATCATCACATATCGATTTACAAAACTGTGAGCCATACATAGGAATTGTGGTGAGGATAAAATTTATTGGGAGCTAGTCCTCCACCATGCCATCGATGCCCTTGGTCTCCAGTGGCTTCGCGTTTGGTCATCTGCACAGATCCGACGTTAGGATGGACGGATCCGGCCATGGAGGCACTGAATCCACAAGAACCGTCCGTGCGGGCCTCGACCACCAAGTCCATGGAGCAAGCAAGCGAAGGGGAGATAGAGAGAGAGAGAGCACCCTAATCTGCACAGCAGCCGGGGCCAGCGACAGCGGTGGCCGGGGAACAGCTGTGGCCACTCGACCGCGGCCAGGGCTAGTGGCAGTGGCCGGTCAGCGGGGCTCGTGCCCTCACTGGCAGCTTACGGCCAGCTGAGGCGGCGGCGGCGGCCCAGCTGTGTCCGGCCTACTCGCCCGCGCCACCCACCTGCCAAGCCCACTCGCGTAGACCCGCCGCCGCGCTGGGGCTGCCTTGCCCGGTCACCCGTGCCTCTCCATGGGTGCCCTCGATCTGCATCGGGAGAGAGAAGAGAGAAAGGAGAGAGACAGGTGGGGTGGGAGTCGGGTGGGGAGAGAGGGAGTCAGATATTTTTGTGGAAACCAATCGCAGTTCGATAAGCAAGGAGATGACCGTACAGGTGTAGAGAAAGGAGTGACCATCGTCCGATGTAAATTTGTAAAACAATTTTGCTACCGTGGACACATTGGCTACACGCCGTGGCCACAGTGAATGTTCTTATTAAATAGGTATACTAAGTGTGGCATCTGAGATCTCCATAATAGGATTTTAAAAATTTCCATGTCTCTTAATGCTTCCATACATGGCATCTTGGACTCCTATCTCCAGAATCTCCATGGTGGCGGAGCAGGTGAAGAAGATGAGAGAGTGACATTACTCTGTATGACATGTAATTTGGGACTGCTTTCGCCTTCACCTGTTTATCCTGATTTAATTGACAACCAAGGGGTGTTGGGTCTACTAGTTTCCAGCAACACCTTGAGGCACCCCCCATGAGGTCCTGAGTTCGACTCCCGGTGGGAGCGAATTTCAGGCTCTGGGGGTAAAAAAATCCCCTCGCTGGCCCTATGTGCCAAAGCACTGTGGAACTACTTGACCGACTTGTGGTGAGGTTTTCAAGAGGTGTGTGGACAACCCAGGGATGGTCCCCCTCGGGGTCAATTCACGGTGTCTGGGCAGGGTCAGGGTTCGGGGGTTTTCTAGCATGGGGGAAGCTAGACTTCTTCTTAATACAATGCGAGCGGGGGTGTCATCCCCACCCGTGCTAGTTTTTTTTTAATTGACAACCACTGAGCCACCACGTCATCTCATTTCCCGTTCCCGCGTTGTGAGTGCCCACGAGAATTACCAAGCAGAGCGTGTTCCGTTCCCCACGAGCTGCCGTCGCTGGTGCCGCCGGTGCCGGTACCGAGCGGGTGCAAAGCAGAGAGAGCACGGTGTCGGCGAGCAAACCTGCATTGCGGGCGAGTCTCCCGCGGTGGATGGAGCCATGGAGGTCATGGTAGTAGCGCCGCCGGAGGCGGAAACCCCGGCTCCCTCAAGAGGCCGGCGGCGCCAGCACTTGTAGTCGAGCGCGGCGCGGACGAGGCGCGCCGGCCTGGCTGGAAGGGAAGCGCAGCAGGACCTGCCGCCCATCAGGCATCAGCACGCTCGCCGGCGGCGGATCTGCATCTGCTGCTCTGCTTTTTGCCATGCAGCTGAGCTTTGAGGCTTCCAGGTGGGAGCATAGCATCAGAGAGAGAGAGAGAGAGAGAGAGATCTTGACTTGGTCTTGGGACGATTGCTGACCGAGCAAGCAGGACACTCGATGTTCAGGGGAAAAACGGCATTCAGCTAATTCGCCCAACCAACTGATGAATAGATCATCTTCAGTTTTCTGTTCTAGTCTCACATGTATAAGTATCTGAATCTTTGAGATCAGTGCTATGCAATGACGCTGCCCCATCATAATCTGCATTCTTCTCTTCCTGTTCAAAGCTGTTCAGGAACACGTACAGAGTACAGACTAAGGCATCAGACCGCTTCCACTGCATGTGTCAACTAGTTCACCCATAGCTAATTACCCTATCTTTTTTGACAAATCGTAAACCTTACTAGAAATCTGAGGGAAAAAAAACAACAACTCCATACAGATGCTCCTACTGATGGCACAGGGGACCGAGTAGCAATATTTACATCACATGGCCATAGATAAGAAACATTCTGGGAACTGTGACCAAACATATGCTGATCAAATCAAACACATGAATCGTTTTTGCATGTAATGAATGAATTACTGGTTCAGAAATGTATGGTCAGCAAATAAGCATCGTTCTCATCCAATGCAAGAACCAAAGCAAGTAAACAAAACTTGACGTAACTGTCAGAAATGAATCACATGCAAGCACAAACTGTAGTGCTCAGCTTCATGTGGCGAAATCACAGTTTACACGATTACAGGCTCCTGGTTAAAATTTTTCCTATCACCCAATAAACCGAGATGAACTTGCTCACATACAGATTTCGTTCAATTCCATATATAGGCAAAACATTACAACCTTTATTTTACCACATATGAATTCTGAACGCCAAATTTTTCCATTTCCATGAAAACCTCTTGTCAGCAACTTTGGTCTGTACAGCAGTTGAAGCGAACCTCTGAGGACCGAGGCGACGAAGATTCCAGGTAATGCTCTGGCGACACAGGTGAATGAAGCCTGGTCCAAGCCCCTGCCCCTGCAAGCTAC
>CM041631.1:66338394-66422730 GCA_023333625.1 Bothriochloa decipiens
GCAACGCAAACAGGATCCAATGGTCTAGATTACCTTCACCAGCCCGGACTGTAATAAATAATAAAGAAATGAAAATGCTAACATGCTGATTGCTGAATATTCTGCTAAAGTGGTATTGGATTCACAAGTTAAGGTTTCTATGGTCAGCAAATAAACATCACTTTCCTATACTTCAAGGTGCAACGACCATACGTCCAATTCTTTTGTAAACAATACCAATGTCCAAATCAAACTAAGGAAATTCCACATTTTCCCTTGGAAAAACGCATGCAGAAAATAAGTTTAGTGCTCAAAATCATGAGGAGACTTCACATTTGACACGCCACAGGCTGACCCAAAGATGATGAACCTAGTCAGGTACACGTCTTGTGCAGTTCCATATAGCATAGGCAAGACATTAGAGCATTTAGCCGCACATGTCAATTCTAAAGCGTCAGAAGTAGGAACCACCTCTATGGCAGAACCTCCTAAATCCTATGGCCCACACGCATGATTAATGTCTAAATAGACTCCAAATAACCATGAATGTGTTCCATAAGACTTAAAAGGTCTGTCGGGCAAATCCTAAATCATCCACGATTCTCTGAGCAGGATCAATCATTACAAAGAGACATTGCAGTATTACAACCGTTTTATACAAATAATATACATCGGAGTAAAATAGCGGAAGGATTACAATAACATAAGTTTACAAACCGTTCAGTTTAAACTTACAAACCATAAGTTGGATTAATACAAACCATAGTAGTAGTGGAGTAACAATATAACTTATTACAAAAACCTTGATTATATGCTTTGCCCAAGAGCGAGACATCCTATTCGTCATCACTTTCCTCGACGACTGTCATGCAGCAGGATGCGAAGCACTCCTACCCATGAGACTCACCTGCAACAAGGGTTCAACAAACCCTGAGTACAAAAGTACTCAACAAGACTGACCCGACAAAAAAGAGAGGTGAAGACTTAGGAAATGCAGGCTACAGGGACAAGGTAAGGCTTGCAAGAGATAAGAATTTTTGCAGAAAAGCATTGACAGAAAGTAAAGTTGTCTTGCCCAAGATCAAGAATAACAACCAACTTCATTCTTAAACCTTAAACATCATTCAAGTTGTTACTACGATGATGAACAACGATCAAGCCCTCTTCTCTGAGAAGCAACGACGATTCAAATCCATTTTCATACCCAGCTGGGACCTAGATCACTGGGATACCGGAGACTTTAACTCCGATGCATACCAGATCACAGATATACCGGGATAACAACCGCAGCCATATATCACCACATGATACACGTGGGCACTAGGACCCAGTGTACCAATATACGTGGGAACTTAAACCCACAGCATACCACACTATGATATATGTGGGGACTCTGGCCCACTATATATCACTCCATGACATACGTGGGGACTCTGGCCCACTGTATATCACTTCATGCATGTGGATTTCTAGTTTCTCGATATCACCAATTCACCATCGACACGGGACCTAGGGCATCAATAGACGGAAACACTACAGAGGGACTCCATTCCCAATGCAAGTTAGCCATCCGGACTCGATTTATTAACTATCATCTTGTTTCCATAGATAAAGCCATCCTCATCTTTTTCATTCTTTTACTTATTGAAAACTTATCTAACTCAGCAGGGCTAAGCATTACTATGTATATTCCAGCTAACAGGTAACAAGGAATAAGGAAGTAAGACAGGTAATGCAATCTGTAGATTTTCACTCAACTCCTAATCCCTAATGCAGCATTTCATAAGGAAGCGATAAAACTTTTATAAAATCAAGGAAGGGTTTAAATGCATCTGGGGCTTGCCTTGGTATTCGGGGTAGACGGTCTCGAGCTTTGGATCAACTCCCAACTCCTGAGTCTGCTCTTCCTTTGAATCTGGTATGACAACGTTAATTTCTCCGTTAACGAAAACTATACGATAAATGACATGCTTCAACATGATGGAATAGTAAACATGATGCTCGATGGATGCATGACCGGATTAAGGACTTAAGTACAACTTTCCTTCACAATAAAGTTGCAAGCCAACCAAAACTTACTAAGTTCATTAGGGTTAACTACGTTATTAAAGAAGTTCATTATACACATAAAATAACGTTGATTAAACCCTAATGACATGGTTAAGTTAAGCGTAAACAATTAATTAAAGTGCCAAAAGTCATTAGGGTTAATGACCCAAGGTCATCAATCAATCCCAAAGTCAAATAACCCTATAATGATTAAACATGATTAAAGGGGTTAATTAATTATTTAAAAACATTTAAATAAAGGCATAAAAATTAAAGTTGTCTAATTGAGCTTAGAATTTTATTTTAAAAAGCTCTTGGTCTAATTAGATGGAAAAATAATTTTTCAGAAATAAAAGCCAATTATTTTATTTATTAGAAATCATTGAAGGTCCATTTTTCAATTAAAAGGACTGATTTTAACATATGCAAAATATATTTAATTTTGTCATTTCATATTTTTCTTAGGTAGATGACATCATAAAGAGCTTACACAAAAATTTTTAGAATTTTTGGAGCTATACATGAATTACTATGATTTTTCAAATAAAATAGCATTTAAAAGATTTTCTAGAAATGGAAAAAAAGAAAATTGGAACAGTACTCCCGCGCTGACCGAACCGGCCGACGCCGTTGACCGGCGATTCCTCGCCGACGGCGAGGTCTCCGGTGACAAGCTTGGCACCTACGGGATCTACGCGACGAGGCGAGCCTAATGAGGTAGTTAATGCGGCGGCGGAGCTCTGGAGCATGACCGGTGTCGGCCATGGCGGCGCGGCGGTGCGCAGACGGCGGCGGCAAAGCTCCTCAGAGCTTCTCCGGCGACGGCGAGGGCACGGGCATCCACGGGGCACTCTGGCGAACACGCTAAGCCACAAGATGGACCCGCTCCTGACCTCTAGCCAAGATGGCTATGCGCGCGGCGGCGCTGGCATGGCCATGCTGGCGGCAAGCTACGGCGGCCGGACCCTACGGTGTAGGAGGGGTGAAATTGAGGGCACGGAGGGATGTAGGAGCTCTCCGCGGTTCGGGTGCGCTCGAAGATGAAGGCTCGGAGTGGCTGAGTCGAGCTGCGGACGGCGGCGCTCCGATGGCAAGAACGGCGTCACCGCGGTTCCTGTGCACCAACGAATGAACCAAGGTATGCATGTGGGGCAGGAGAAGATGGAGGATAGGATAGAAAGGTAAATGGAAATATTTTTTCAACCTGGGCGGCGGTGAACGGCGAGAAAGCTCGTGGCGGCTCGGCGACCGGCCGCGAGGAAGATGACGACGCGCGGGCGCTACGGGCGATGAGGGTGGGCACTAACTGGCTCAGAAGACGTGTAAGATCAAGGCAGAGCTTCTGGCAAGACGAACCGGGTGGAGATGGAGTGACGGTGATGAATTTTGCCGGCGGGGACGAGCTCGACGGCGGCGGTGTAGGGAAGAAGAAGAAGAAGTCGGCCACGACGCTCCTATTTATAGCTAGAGCTCGAGGATAGGGAGTGCGACACGCGGCGATGAAGCTTCACACGTGGAGGCGAGCTGGCGGTCGTGACAGGGCAGTATGGCGCCGGTGGACGGTGGCGCGGCTTGAGAAGCCGGCCATGGCGGCGACCCATAGGTTTCGATACTATTGAAGCAAATTACAGAATCATCAAAAATAACAAATTACTCCAAAATTCATATAAGAACTTGAAAATCTCCAAAAATAGAATTTGCATAACTTTTTAAGAGCTACACTTTTTATTTAACTAGCATCCTCAAATTCTACCTAGATTTTGAATATGAATTCAATTTCAAAAGGAAAATAAAACCCTAGAAATAAATATTTAAAATTACATTTGATTTTTTAATAAAACTTGAAAATCTTCAAAACTATGAAATGCTTAAATTTGCAAACCAAACATGTTTCATATATAAAGTTTTCCCAAATTTTGCATAAATTTTGAATTATGTTTTTAAAATCAAAAGGAGACAAATGCTAGAAAACTGTATTTTCAAATTCATTTGAAATTCCTTTTGAAAACCTGAAAAACTTTAAATATCAACTTTGTAGCTCTTGTCAAGATCTACAAACTATCTGTTTAGAGTATCCCCAAATTCTTTATAGATTTAAATTATAGAAAAAGGGATAAAACTAGATTTTGAAATAAAGGGTTTTTGAAACCGAATTCAAACTCGATTTGGTTTCTAAATTAATTGGTTGGTCATTAGTGATCACAAACATCATCCAAGGACATTTTTAGGTTAATGACCCAAAGACACCCTTGGTTGACCAAGTTGTCTTTTGAAAAATATTTTATAGCTTCCCAATCTGAATTTAGATTTGAATTATAAAACTTGGGAATAAGCTTTGAAACCTAAATTTAATTTCAAATATGGAAATAAATTTTAAGGGTTTGACTTAGGTTTATAAACTATACTTAACAATAGTGTAAACACGGTTTACACGTCAAGTACATAGAATATAAACAAGTATTTGGGATGACATTCAAAAGTAGAGTTTTATTATTTTATGTGACAAAACATTCCAAAACCACAATCAACCTATGAAATGTAAACTTGTTTTAGTTGATGCACATTAAGGTTGACTTAAACATGAATACTTTGCGATCCATATGATGACATGGCAGGTTTTAGTTAATATAACACCAGAGGTGTTACAACCTCCAGGGTAGGTTCAACAGTGGATAATCGTACACCACTGACTGTTCTGGATGGTTTGAACCGCAACAAGGTCTCGTAGAGGGAGGCAATTAGTAGTTACCTTAATCAGCCTGTACACAGTATCTTGCTCAGGAGTTATACAGACCTGCACCAAAAGCCCAAAAAATGCTAGTCTGAATTCCAGGCTGAGGCTGCTATCTTGAGTAAAACCAAAGGCAAGGAACTCAACTATATCCCACATCATGAGTTATTATTCTCTATATTTTCCACACAAGGCAACCCCATTTTCATTATAGCATAACAAAAATACACGAGTTAATATGTATATAAGCACTTCTGTTTCACATATGATTATATGAAAAATGTAGCAGTACAGTTTGATGGTGTTGTAACTGTAACTCGTGACACTTTACAGGTTTTACACTTGGCCTGTAACTTGTGGCATCCTACACACACATAGAAAAAAGAAAAAGGAAAAAATAGAAAAAGAAAAGAAAAATAAAAAGAAAAAGAAAAAGAAAAGAAAAAGAAAAGAAAACCATGTTCCTATATGAGACATGTAATGACAAGATTAACAAAATGTGACTCCATCTTTCATAGAACGCTTCCTCTTGTCACTTGTAGTCTTTTGCTCTTGAATCTCATAAGTATCAACATAGCTATAGTAGGGAGGTATGTCAGATCTTCATAACAGGAGCTCAAATTTTCCATACATCTTGATGCTTCCATACATTACATCTTTGGCTCTTATCTTGGGAACCTCCTCTTGTGATGAGCAGTTATATTGACGACAAACCCTGAAATATTCATAAGGTGTAGCCATTTGTCTACTCTGTACTGGTCTATTTTGGCGCAAAAGATCAACTGGATGCTTGCCCAATCTGGAGATGTACTTCTGGATCAACCCTTGCCATAAGCTCAGAACCTTGCACCAAAAGTGGATGTAAAATTTGTTCCTCAGCAAATAAGAGATGAAGTGTGCCCCAATGAATGAACTTTTCTGTGTTCTGGCTATCTCCATAGCTAGCTGTGCAAGTCTTGGGTGTGTCTTAGGATCCATGCTTCCAAATGTAAGTGTCTTGAAAAAATACCAGTATGCTTCATCAGATAGACGCTTCAGAGTTAGCGCTATTTTGTTCCAAATTTTACAACTCTATCTGAATGGCTTGTGACTATGATTTTACTCCCGCTACAAAAGCACCGTTTGGAAGCAAGATAGAACCTATTCCAAGTATCTTCATAGAGATTTCCAGATAGTTCTACAACAGCTAGCAATCTCTTGCCTTTGTTCGAGTTTGACACTTGATTTTGATGTTCCATTTTATGTCCTTGTCTTAGAGCTAGTTCGTCATCTGTAAAATCAAGATCATTCAGCCACAAAATTTCTGAGAAATAATCACGGACTCTTTCGTCCCTGCAAACATGAGCAACTAGGGTACTCTTTCCAACTCTGACTGGACCGACAAGTGGCAGGACCTCCAATTCTTGAGAACTATGAGGCTGTGTGTGGAGCAGAAATTTAATGACAAGTTCTGCTTCCACCTGGCGACCAAACATGGAATTACCGAGTAGGATATGCTTGCTGTAAGGTTGGCGGCACAGACGAGGGTAGCTCCCTAAGAACATGACCAACTCATTCAGATCTATCATCATGGAGCTTAATCTGTCTAGTGCCTCTTGTAGCTGTTGCTGAAACTGTGCAGTTGGACTAAAGAAATAGGGATGCTTTGCAGAGGGTACCTTGCAGTTGGACTGAAGAAATAGGGATGCTTTGCAGAAGGTACCTTGCAAAGGGACATAAATCGACTCACAACTTGATCACTGTCGTTCTCTCCATAGTCAGGCTGGTACCTGAAGGCGTCGAGTGCGTAATAGCCTCGGTGCATGGCGTCTCTTAGCATGCCCAGCTGCTGGATCATGGCTTGATTTGTGATGTGCCGCCCCGTGGCCTCCTTGTCGATGGCCTATGCTCGGAGAAGAATCCTCTGCAGGCTTTCCTCCATGGCTAGTGCCGGTGGCTTCGAGAACTTGTTGATGATGAAATTTATGGATCTAGTCAACAATTCACCCAAGGTTGCAGAAAGGAAACTTTCCATCTGAGTCCTCTCTTTCTTCAAGGAAGAGAATGCAGCAGGATGGGTAAGAAAACACAAGGTGAGTTATGATGTTTCTTAAACTATGTTAAGGTTTGCTTCACATCGAAGCTCCAAGGAGAGAAAGGGCGTTGGGGTCAAGAAGCAAAGACATATATATACAAAGAGTCAATAGTCGCTTCACATTTATGACCTTTGTCCTTTGGGACTGCTGATGTTTGACCATAGGGGCTGCTATTGCCTTCTTTCTTTTCAACGGAAAGGCTGCTACTGCCTTCACATGGATATTCTGATTGACTTTTTATTTTAGTTTGAACTTGCCGCAGATTGCATACTTCCTGAGAATACATACGTACAGCCCTTGACTCCTGAAAATTCCAAGCCTTCACTAAGTGAACCACTGAGCCATCAACATGATTTTTTTTCCAACACGAATGATGTAAGTAATTTCTCTGTAGAGTACCTATGATAGCAAGGTCACAAATATAAGATTGTGAGCTTAGCAACTGGTATACTGGAGTTCTATATACCAGCTACGAACTATATTAATCAGTGACCTCTATTGCACTTTTTAGCCAACTGGCTGAGCAGGAGTTGCCTCCAGACCAGATTTTGCACTATAAATTACTGATGAAGCAACTAACCTTATTGTGTTTGCTAATATCGCTAACAGTAAAATCTTAAATATTATTTCAAAAGCTCGTATAGACAATAATTTTTGAGTTCCTTTCTTGCCTACATTTAAATCCTAAATTTAAATGAGTTTCAAGGTCCCAACGTGTAAGCACTTATGCTCCACATTTGAAAATGAGCAGTACATTTTGGTAATGTAGTGGTAATCCAACAGTTCATAAAAAAGGCAATTTGCAGTTAAATTTTCCAACCACTCCATTATCCCTGAACAGATTATATAATACCTTTTTTCGTTTGAATGAAAAAGGATTCAGATACCAGGTAAATGAGCATGCTGACATGTTCTACATGTGTTCTTGAATATTCTGCTAAGCCACACCCCCCCCCCCCCCCCAAAAAAAAAAAACAGAGAGAATATTCTGCTAAGTCATCGTGATCTACCATATATGTAGATAAGCACTTATAGTTCACATATGAAAATGTAGCAGTACAGTTCAATGATGTAACATCGTAACCTGTGACATCATATAAATTTTACATTTGGACTTTTGAGCTGTAACTGGTGACATCCCAACCAAGTACCTGGGCGTCCCCCTCGCAATCACCAGGCTAGGATGCGACAAGGAGCGGACCCTCATCGGTTCAGTGGCGGCTAGGCTGGCAACATGGAAGGCCGGCCTCCTGAATGCCGCTGACCGGGCAACGCTGACACGCACAACCCTATCATCCATTCCCGTGCATGTCTCCATCTGCTGTGTGTTGTCAGCTTGAGCGATCGACGCAATCGACAAGATCACATGAGTGCAAGGTCGCCTGGCCGATCGTCTGCTCGCCACACGAGCTCGGCGGACTTGGGCTTCCAGACCTACTCACCATGAGCTTCGTGCTCAGGTTGCGGTGGGAGTGGCTGCGCCGCAGCTCCACGAACACCGCCTGGGCGTGCCTCCTGGCACTGTCCGAGCGCAAGGTTGATGCAATGCTCCGGGCCTCCACATCATCCTTTGTTGGCAAAGGTGAGCTGGTGCACATCCTGAAAACTGGCTCCCGGTTGGAGTGCTTTGTAACTTCTCACCGGATGTCTTCTGCGCGGTGCCCGCGCGGCCGGAAGGTCAGTGCAGCGTTGACAGACAACCAATGGTCCCGGGACACGGTAGCTGCACCGACTGCGAGGTTCATCGAACAATTCCTGCGTCTCTAGAGCCTACTAGAGCATGTATAGCTGGACCACCTAGCCGAGGATCGCATGGTGTGGCGGTGGTCGTCTGATGGCCAGTACTTCAACTGCTCTGCCTACCACGCATTCTTCATTGGGCGCACGTCACTGCATGGTGCGGACAAGCTCTAGGCAGCCTCGGCCCATCCAAAGGTGAAATTCTTCTTCTGGTTAGCCCTCCAAGACCGACTATGGACAGTGGAACGTTGGAAGTGCCATGGCCTACAGCAAAACGATGACTGTGCGCTCTGTGCACAGGAGAGCGAGTCGACATCACCTGTTTACGTCGTGCATATTCACAAGAGAGCTGTGGCATAGACTACTAGCTAGAGTCGGCTTCACACACCTCTGCCCCTCGGCGGGAGACCGGCTGGCGGACTGGTGGCTCTCCTCTCGGACGCTCGTACCTGAGAGGTAACGACGTGTCTTCGACTCCTCATCTTGCTCATGACTTGAATGTTGTGGAAGGAACACAACAAGAGAACCTTCGACCACACCTCCAGCTCGTCTACGGTCATTCTGGGATGAGTGCGCGAGGAATGTGACGCCTGGGTCATGGCCGGGTTCCGTGCCATCGTGCACCTGTTCACAATCTAGGGTAGCAGGGTCTTCAGTCCAGTAGCACAATAGTTCCTTTAACTAGTACAAACCTCGAAGCTCTACCTCCCGTCGCCTTGTGTCGTGTGTCGTCCGCCTGCCCCAATGGCATCTCGCAAATAGGACAGACGTAATGTAACAAAACATTCGAACTTGTCTTAATGAAACACGTGCAATGCATGTTTTCGAAAAAAAGTTGTAGCTGGTGGCATCCTACCAAACAAAATATGTTCCTATATGAGCTAGCTAATGGCAAAATTAACAAAATGTAACTCCATCTTTCATAGAACATTTCCTCTCGGCACCTGTAGTCTTATGTTCTCGAATCTCACAAGTATTGATATAGGTATAATAGGGGGTATTTGAGAGCTCCATACTAGGACATCAAATTTACCATGAGTCTTAGTGCTTCCATACACTACATCTTGGGCACTTATCTGGGGAACCTCTACTTGTGAAGAGCGATGATACTAATCACATACCATGTAATATTCAGATGGTGTAGACATCCGATCAAACTGTACAGTCCTATTTTGGTTGAAAAGGTCAAATGGATGCTCCCAAATTTGGAGACATTCTTCTAGATGAACACTCTAAGGAACCTGAGAACTTTGCACCAAAAATGGATGTTAAAATTGTTCCTCAAATCATGTGTGCCGCATTGATTGAACGATTTTGAGTTCTGTCTATCCCCATGGCCACTTGCGCATGCCTTGCGAGCATGTTCGGATTCATGCTTCCAAGCATGTCTTGAAGAAATACCAGTATGCCTCATGGGACAAACCTTTCAGAGTTAGAGCCCATGTTGTTCTAGACTTTACAATCTTGCCTGAACGGCTTGTAACTATGAGTTTACTACCACTACAGAGGCTCCATTTGGAGGCAAGATACAACCTATTCCAAGCATCTTCATAGAGATTTCCACATAGTTCTATAACAACTAGCACTCTCTTATCTTTGTTCAAGTTTGACACTTGATTTTGATGTTTCATTGCATATCCTTGTCTGAAAGCTAGCTCAACATCTGTAAAATCATGGTCGTGCAGCCACAAGATTTCTGAGAAATAATTGCGGACTCTTTCATCCTTGCAAACATCATTGCGAATAAGAGCTGATGGAGATGACATTATCTTCCCATTGAACACAGCATTGTTCCTCGTCTTCCAGATCGTCCACAGCGCCCATGCACAAATGTATATTGTTACCATCTGCTTAATACCTCTGCATTTATCGAATATATCTATAAAGAGGGCTTGGCAATTTGTTGGTGAAACAAGATCCTAGGCTTTCTCTGATGAAGGCCCACAGGAGGACTGCCACCGGGCATTGAAAAGTTATATGGTCAGATGTCTCAAAAGAATTACAAAGAATACATTTTGCTGATCCTGACCACTTTTTCTTTTTAAGTTGTATTCCACATTGAATTCTGTCATGGGCCACCATCCAAATGAAATTTTTAACTTTCAGAGGGATGGAGCTTTTCCACATCATAAACATATGTCTATCAACCACTCCTCTAGTGGTCATTATGCTGTACAGAGATTTGACCGAGTATCTAGTAGCCAAGTCACCTCATCATTTTCAGCACTCAATTCTACCTCTTGTAGATTATTGTTTAGTTCCAGGAACTCCAGCATCTGCCTCTCATCAAGTTGTCTTCTAAACTCAATGTTCCATTCACCCTCTTTCCTCATTTTAGCCATACAAATCTCAGGTTCCAAAGCTATCTTGAAAAGATTGGGAAAGGAGTTTTTGAAAGGACATTGGTCTAACGAATAGTCCAGCAGAATCTAGTCTGAATCCCTAAGTGAACAATCATCCCTCTGCCTTTCTGATAAGTATCTCTCAGTTTTAGTAAAGATTCCAGAATTGGAAGCCTTTTTTGTTCTTGATCTGGAATATGCTCTTGTTTCCTAGGTATTTCTTCCTCACAATGGAGCAACAAAGACTATTACCATACCTCTCTAGTTTGTCAATCCATTTAACTAGTAAGCATTCATTCATAACTGCCACATTAAGAAATCCCAGACCACCATACATCTTTGTTCTGCTCATAGTGTCCCAACTGACCATATGATATTTACTCTTCTTTACAGTACCTTGCCTATAGAACCTAGCTCTAATTGTATCTAATCTTTGTATGTTCCCTTCATAAAGTTGGTACACTCCCATGGTATACATAGGTATGCTAGACAAGCAGGAGTCAATAAGAATGGATTTACCCCCAAAAGAGAGATATTCACACTGCCATGTCCCCATCCTATTTTCTGTCTTAGTCTCTACATAACTCAATTGTGCTTTATTAATCTCCAAATAACTCAAAGGCATTCCTAAGTAAGTCATAGGAAATGTGCCAATTTTACATCTCATAATATTTGCAGCTATTCTTTGTTCCGGTGCTGAGAGATCTACTGAAAATAACTCTGTTTTGTCAAAGTTTATCTTCTTCCTCACATAGCTTCATAGCAGGATAGGATTTTTCTCACATTCTCCAAATTTTCAAGTGAATATTGGAGTAGAATAACTGTATCATCTGCATATTAGAGGTGGGTCAGGCCTCCCTCTACCAAGTGTGGAATTAGACCTTGGATTACCCCAACTTGACTGGCTTTGTAGAGCATTGCTGATAAAGCATCTGCCACTATGTTGAATAAAAGTGGGGAAAGGGGGTCACCTTGTCTGAGCCCTTTAAAACTTCTAAAATATTAACCCCTAATCCCATTTATGTTAATGCATACTCTTCCACCTCTAATTACTTGATTAATCCAATTAATCCATAGGTTAGAGAACCCTTTCCTGTGTAAAACTTCTTCTAAGAAATCCCAACTAACTCTGTCATAGGCTTTTTCAAAGTCCAACTTCAAGATAACTCCAGGTGTTTTAGAGATTTTGATATCATGCAAGACTTCCTGCAAGACAACTATTCCCTCTAAAATATATCTGCTAGGTATAAAAGCTGTCTAAAAAGGGCTGATAACTTTGTTGATCACACAGTTCAATCGGCCTTAGTGATGATCTTATATATCACATTTAGCAGACAAATCGGTCTGAATTGCTTGATGTTAATAGCATGCTTTGTCTCTGGTAACAGAATTATTACCACATAGTTTAACCTCCATAACTCTAATTTACCATCATCTAGGTCATCAAGCATCTCTTTTATGATACCTCTCATGTGTGGCCAAAAGGCTTTGTAGAATTCAACTGAGAACCCATCAGGACCACGGGTAGTGTTGTTCATGCCGCTGATCTTCCTCAGCTTGTGTAACCTGGCTATTGGGCCAGGGGTAGAAGGTGCCTGCGTTGGTGGTGGTGGTGGAGGCTTGGGGCAGGTGGCGTGGGGGAGGGAGAGCAACTGCAGGAGGAGCAGGGGATAGAGATAGAGGAAGGAGGAATAGCTCTATTCTTCTTGATTAGATCGATTATATATCCAACAAGATGGATTACATCCCTCCCTACTTTTATATTCCATATGGGACTTATACTCCAAGTAAGTGGAAAGATAAGATTGAATTCTTCTTTCCTCCCAATACTTACTAACCAGCAAACGTTTAACATAAAGATAGTCCTATTCTAATTTCCTTTGGAAGGTGGAGGCAGCGGCGGTGACAGCACCTATCCCTGTGGTGTGTGCAACCCTCCAAAGGCGCATTGGAGCCAGTTTACTGCGCAACGCACTCCTTCGGACCGCGGTAGGTCCGTTTATCCTTTGGTTGGGGCCTCTCATTAGACGTGTGACATCTCCCCCTTCTCCGCCCAGTGTGTGTCAAAGGTCCAATTGTTGATACCGTCTAGTGGAAATGCTTCAACACGAACAAGAAGATGTCCTTGGACTGGGTTGGCCAGGATCATTTTCTCTCGTGTACGAACTCCGAGCAGTAGAGGAGGTTGCTGATGTTGTGGTAAAAGTAATAGTGGTATGGACCAGTGCTGGCCCTGGTCCCTGGCCCCGCAAGCTGCGACAAGGGCGAAGTGGAGCATCTTGTGTGGTGGAGTGATGATGTCACCATGGTGGTTGATGATGTTGGGGATGGTGTAAGTTGGGATCCGACACCAAATCTTATCTCTAGAGTCAGATGGTGGTCTTGTCATCTAAGTCTAGCATGGTGCTGAACATGAAATGGCTGATGTTGCACTCATAGCTGATAGGCGATATTGGTTGGATTCAGGCCGTGTGGCTATTTAGACATTGTCGATGTGGAGGAGCTGGCATCCTAGGTTGTCGATGAAGACGACCGTAGTGATGGAGACCATACTGCCTTGGGACCAAGGACACCCAAGGAGAGGAAGGTCGTTGGGATGGCATTGGGCTGGGGCACGGTGCGCGGTGAGTGGCAGCCTAGCGCCAATAGCACCATTTTTGTCGGTCCACCTTGTATGTAAAGTCAACCATTGAAGAAGAGTAGTCCTTGGTCAAGGGACCATGCGGGTGCACCTATCCCGTTGTTGACGTCGAGGGAAAGGTGGCACACTCATACTGTTGGATGACCACTTGCCAAAGGTTGGTGGTGACGATTTTGGCGGAGTCGATGTGACTGAGCGTTGGGGGCGGCGGGAGTAGTCAGGGACTCAATTAGGGTTCGGTCCGATGGGTTACTATGGAAACAAAGAATTTGATCGAGACTGACTGAATTAAATTCCAAAATACTCACGGTTCAAAATCAGACATGCATGAAACATACATACATGTTTCCATTTATAAGAAAAAACAAAATAAAAATATTTAAAAATATAAATCTACTTGAATTTGAACTGAGATTTACACGCTTAATTGACATATTTATTGTTGCCGGCATTTCTTGACTACTCTCTGAGTGCAAAGGCAGCAGCATCGAAGGTGTCAGACACATGCTGCTACCGTTATGGTGCTTCACGTTGGGGATGCCATGGGAGATGTGCTAAAATACCTGAAGTTGATTCTGGTCTTGGAATATGTTGTATGAAATGAGTTGAGTGCGATGAACGTTATGGAGGAATGGAGTTTATATACATGTTTGCAGGCTTTTCATGCATTAGTAGAAGTACCCATGCCCTAGGTTGCTCTTAATGCTGGAGAAATACACAAATAATGTAAATATAAATAGAATGGTTGCGGTGGAACCAATAAAACAAACACACAAGGATCAACAAAATTGATTTAAAAAACAAAGAAGACAAATACTAACTTAGTATATGCATCTTCATTATTGAACAACGATGCAACCACACTTGTACTTTTTACAAAGCAAAAAGCAGGCAAATACTTTTTTCGTGCTTTTTTTTAGAAAATGCAGGCAAATACTAACTTATTGGAAGAAAAGCCTGACTCATAATTCATAAAAAACATCTCTTTTTATTTAGCATGTATATACATATAGTCTTATATTTCTGTATATTTTTATACTGAGAAGTGGACTGATAGTACAGTAGCAATGTTCATCATGTGAGTAATGGAAATTTTGGTCTCTCAGCTATTGGATATAAAGTTGTATCAGTTTCATGACATGTCTTAAGATATGAACAAGTTTGTTGGAAGACTGCTTTAATGATTCATAAACACAACAATGTCGACTACTTAATGTTTTATTGCAGTATTATACACTCACTGTTCGTCGTCTAAAGAAAGTTTACAGCTAGCTCAAGATTGCCAGGGAGCAGGGACACAAGAGGCAATTACCTGGAGTGCAGAAACTCATGTAGGGAATGATATTTACAAGTCACCATCAGATACGTTGTTGACCATTTCGGACTTGAGGTCAATAGCGAGGACTCCAGCTTTGCCAGCCCATATGGCAAAAACACCGACAGCATCCGCAACAGCAACGATGTACGGTGAGGATGAGAGGGCAGAAACAGGGAGAAAACCCTTGATATCAACAACTCTATGTTGTGTCCATGTCCATCCACCACTCGGAGTCAGAACAGACACATGCAGAGAGAGAAATAATCATGCACCATGGCGAATCCCAACCCATCATCTTCTACTGTCATGAGCACAATAATATTGTTGGACTCATTGCATATTGGTGGTAGCCCAATGACCGACATTTCTTTCTTTGCCAAATTGTACTCGAGGATTCCCTGGTAGTCATCTAGGAGGAAGTAGAGTGCATCTCTGACAAGAGGACTGTAATTGCAATGTGGAATAACAAACTCAGGTAGCTCGATAGTGGCTGTCGTGATCCACTCATCGTCCTTCGACGACCAGACATAAGTGTAGTTGAGGTCCCCCAAAAAGTTTCCACCCACCAAGATTACATCGAAGGGGCCACCAGAGGGGCACTCCATGTGGCTGTAGCTAGGCGCTGCGCAGAGCAATGTGGCGTTCCAATGGGAACTGCCATAGCTAAGGAGCCAAAGCATGGGCAGCTTGGTCACCCCACCAGTAGCCGGAGTCCAAACGATGAGCGTCTTGGTTCTAGAGATAGTCTAGTGAGGTTCATGCTGGTCACAGCAGCAGTAGAATAAGATGCGGCCATGCCGGGTGTCGATCGGGCACCATCTGCGGCAGTCGGCATCGGGTGGCCGGAAGGAGGATGTGGGCAAGAAGTGGGTACCACATGAACGGCGGCTGACGATGAACCCCAGCATGGGCGGCGTGCGATGGAACTGGCGGAATCGGCGCCGGAAGCTAGGATCCGTGACGAGGTGGCACCCACGCTTGCAGATGATAGCGGTGCGAGCGAGGCATGCGGGATCGTCCGGCTGGATGCGGAGGAGGATCTCCTCCACGAGCTTGTCCATCAGCTGCGGAGGTGGCGCGACCATGCTGCTCGGATCAGATCGCGAGGCCAGGGCAAGAGTGTTTGGTCAGGGACTCGATCACAGGGTTGGATCCGACACTAAATCGATAAGTAGATACCTAGGAGTCGTCATATATGTTTCCAAAATACTCCACGGTTCAAACTCATACATGCACGATAAGTCGATACATACGTCAAACTAGCAAATATGTCCGTGCGTTGCAACGGGAGTTTTTTATATAACCATTTACACCAATAATCGCATGATGTGTTTGAATTCACTTTGGAATCGGACTTTGTACTATGTCTGGTCATATGGTACCCTAACTTATACGGTGATAGACTATGAAAACACTGTAATCAAATTCATTTTGTAATGGGATTCAGTTCTGTGTTTAAACATGTCTGTCTAAATGGTAAAGTCAAGGGAGAGATTTGGTCCGTCAAATCTCTATAGATGGTTATGAACAATGTCAGTCAAGAAATATCACCCTTTAATATTAAAAAACTAAATGTATTCACACGTTGCTACGGGAACATTCAACTTTTGTTTTATTCGGTACCTTAAACACGCCTTGATTTATCAAATTGCATGCACCAAAGGTACTCGGTACCTTTAGAAAAGAATACACTTTTGCATTGCTGCCATGCTTAGTACGATTTAGTTTTTGAGGTAGAAATCAAATTTATTGCATGCCTAATTCCCTAACAAATTAATTTGTTAATTTTGTTGCAAATCTATTTACCTGACAAATTGATTTTGTAAATTTTCTGCAGATCTAATCACTTGACATGACAGTCAATTTGTATTTTTTTTCTATTAAATAGCGAAGCGTGCGGCGAGCGGCGGGCGGCCAGCAGGGGAAGGAGTCGGGTGAAGCACTCCAGTAGGGTGAAGGCACAGAGTGCCGTAGTTTCGTCAGCCTGTGAACGATTGTGCTGTAAATTTTTTAGCTTTAGATATTATATTTGTGATCTATTTGCTTAAGGGAATGTTGGGTTTTTTTTTATGGATTGGAGTGAAGCTAAGTTGTATTGCTATTTTCAAATGTCTGTTTCTAGGAATTCCTTTCAGCCTAAAAGAGCTTGGGTGCTAAACAATTTTGATTGGACTGTAGTCTAAAGTTTTGAGAATAAGGCAGAAAATATTGTGTTCATTTTATTTGACTTTTAGCTCCTCTTTGATTGGATTATGAACTTATGCCGATTTTTTACTTCTCTTCTTTTCTTTCCTCTCTTATGATTCTCGAGAAGGAATTTGATTCTGACATTAACACAACTCATTTTAGTCTTGGAGTTTGTTGCGTCATTTCTAAAGTAATATATGAAATACCACACTTTCATATTTTTACTTATTCATTTTTGTCTATTTAACCATAAGACTTTTTATTCTAATATATGCAATACCTTTATTTAAACTTTTTTGTTATCACTGATAAATAACAATAACTTCATCTAACATCAGATTAGTTTGTGTGTCGTGGTGGCAAGCATTGATGATTGAGGTGAAGAGGCCACGGATCAAATCCAGCATGTGCATAGTATTTTTGGATTTTCTATAAGATTTTCCTCCGATTCGGCCGAACATGGCTTTTCCTAGATTTTTCGCCTTGGCTGGGCTGAGCACAGGTGGCTGGTTTGGGCCACGAGTGGGCTAGCTGATAGCATATGGGCCAGATTAAAGATTAGGCTGAACAAAATTTGCACCAGACATCCCCAATCCTAATCTCTTTTATCAACGTAACCATGTCGGTTTTGGATTGAGGGGTGAAAGAAAAAAGAGGGTGGACTGAAATTTTGCCAAATTATTATTAGATAGAGATATGTTTCCATTCATTTGTAAACAAAATAAAACATATTTGAAAAATATGAACTTATTTGAATTTCAAAATATATAAACGTACTTTATTTTTTTGAACAATTTAAACGTACTTTATTATATAGAAATACATTGGAACATGGTGGGGCCACAGGAGAGGCCGGCGGTGGGCTTGAACGTGACATTCTCCTGCGAGGACTCAGGAAAATAAACGTCTACAAGTCGACAATGCTGACCCAGAGCATCAGCTCCTTTGTATTCATGCCGGTAATTTTCTTCAGCTTCCCTTTCTCGCCGAAGACAGTCACCTCTGCAGCGTATGACACCCCGTCTGCTTGACATTAGTATAGAATTCTTTTTGGATGCGGACACTTTAGATTAATGGAGGCCCAACAACCTCCATTGAAAGGCCTCGTAAACCCAAAATAACGGAGGTGGTTACTTTTTGCCCGCGTATGTAAATTAAAATAAAATAATAAAAAAATCGGAGCCTAACACCAGCCCATATGGGCCCGATGTCAAGCTCAAGCCACACCACCGTTGTCCACCACTGAATCCAACGGACATGCCACCACCACCAGATCCGCACATGGAGGCACCGTCAGTGGAGAACCTGCAGCCGGATCTAGTGGATGCGGGGATGCCTCGCACTTGGATCCTCGCCGCAGATTCACCATCTCCATTAATGGTGCGACCTCCACCTCAGCGCCAGGACCTCTGCCGTGACAGGTTCCTCCGCCGAGGCCGTGCTACCGCAGGTGGAGCAGCTCGGGGGAGAAGGGCACGCTAGTGGAGTAGGTACAGGGATAGTGCACCTCGCCGGATCTGTCGAACAGAGGAGGTGCGACGCCAGATCTGCTGGAGAGGAAGGGGCTCCGTTTTGCACAGGGGAGAGGGAGGGTTGCCGCCCTGCCAGACTGGTGCCGGCGCCATGCTTGAGAGAGGAGAGCAGAGGGAGGAGCTAGCTGCACTTTTTGGGACCGAGGTCTAGGAGTGAAGATGGAGGAGGAGCGCCGCTCATGTCGCGGAGGGAAGAGGAAGGAAGGGCGCCACTCATGTGTGATGAACATTAAGGGGGAATTGAGTTTATATACATGGCTGCAAGATTGCACAGGTGGATATTTGACTTCTGAGGCATTCATACTATGACTAAGTCAAAGAGAAGCACAATTGTTTGTCAATTCTAATTTTTCAGTACTAGGTGTTAATGAAACGATAAGTGAGCTAGAAATGATTGACTCTGTCTTCTTCAAGTAAGTAAAAATTTAAACTTCTCTACACCTCAGACGGATCTGTAACTCGTAACTTACAGTTCCCATGTTAGGATCAAGAATTACAAATGTTTCACATGGAGCTGTAAGTTACAGTTTCTGGGTCATTGGTTGAGGCTTAGTCACCGTTCAAGCAATTTCGAGTAATAGTAACATAAGATGATGAACCAATGAACCAATAGGAATTTGATGTGCCAACCGTGTGCATATGAAATTGTAGTTTTAAATGTAATATATATGGAAGAATAGTATTTTTCCCCAAAATAAGATAATAGATATTGGCAAACAATCGTACTTTTTTTTTTTGCTGTGTTTTGCTGAAGCCAAAAGTACAGGAGTACACTTAGACAGGCAGTACCTAACAAAATACAAGTTTAAGAGAAGCAAGATGCTTCAAGAAAATATAGAAACCTTAAAGGCCAGCAGAAAGACCAAAACCAGTTCACTGATTGGAGTACCATCCATGTTTCATGCATTAGTAGAATCACCCATGCTCGGCTTCTCATCGATGGAGGTTGCTGTCAATGCTGCAGAAATACACAAAAATGATTTAAAAATCAAGGCAGACAAATACTAACTTAGTATATGCATCTCCATTATATTTAACAACGAGGCAACTACACTGTCGTACTTTTTTAAAAACAAAGCAGATAATACTAACTTATTGGAAGAAAAGCCTGACGAGACTCATAATTCAAAAAAACATCTCTCTGTATTTAGCATGATGAATATACATATAATCTTAATTTTCTTATAGTTTTATACTGAAGAAGTTGACTGATCGTAGTGATTAGCGATGTTCACCAAGTAGGTAATGGCAATTTTGGTCTCTCAGCGATTGGATATAAATTTGTATCAGTTCCACAAGTCATTTCTCTGTCATTCGTAAGTTGTCCTAAGATACAAACAAGTTTCTTTGAAGGTCTGACCAATTTTATGAATGATCCTTAACCAAAAAAAAGTATATAGCAATCTGTTATTTTATATTGCAATATTTTACTATCGTAAATTTAAGAAAAATACTATCCATACTTGAATTCACCGTACTAAGAAAAATACTAGCAAACCTATAGAAAGTAAAACTATACGTAGTTCAAGATTGCCCTCGACAAAATGCAAGACACAATTACCTGGAGTGCACAAGCTCATGTAGGGAATAACAAGTACAACGTCACTGCCATCAGATACCTTGTTTACCTTTTTGGAATTGAAGGACTCCAGCCTGGCCAGCCAATATGACAAAAACACCGAGAGCACCCGCAGCAGCAATGATGAAAGGTGAGGATGAGAGGGCGGAAACAGGGAGAAAGCTCTTGATGTCAACAACCCTGTGCTTCATCCATGTCCATCCACCACTCGGAGTCGGAGCAGACTCCCTCAGCCATATGCAAAGAGAGAAATCATGCACCATGGAGAATCCCAACTCATGATCCTCCACTGTCGTGAGCACAATACTTTTGGAGTCTTTGCACATTGGCGGTAGCCCGATGACCGACAGTTCTTTCTTTGCAAAATTGTACTCTAGAATTCCCTCGTTGTCCTCTAGGAGGAAGTATATTGCATTCCTGACTAGGGCACTGGAAGTGCAACGACGTTGAATCTGAAACTCAGTTAGCTAAATTGTGGCCGTCTTGCTCTACTCATTGTCCTCCGACGAGCAGACGTAAGCATAAATGAAGTGCCCATAATTTTGTCCGCCCACCAAGATTACGTGGAAGGGGCTACCGTACACCCCATGTGGTCGCAGCCTGGCGCTCCGCAGAGCAACGCGGCGTTCCAATAGTAACCTCGATGGCTAAGGAGCCACAGCTTGGGCAGCTCGCGCCGCCCACCAGTTGCCGGAGTCCAAACGATGAGCACCTTGATTCTAGAGAAAGTCCAGTCAGGTTCATCCTGGAGCTGGCCACAGTACCAGTAGAATAGAATGTGGCCATGCCGTGCGTCGAGCGGATACCAGTCGTGGCAGTCGGCATCGGTCGGGCGGAAGGAAGAGGTGGCCAAGAAGGCCGTGGCACCTGGACGGTGGCGGCGAAACCTGCGCCGAAAGCCAGGATCCGTGACGAGGCGGCACCAGCGCTTACAGACGACGGCGGCGCGAGCTAGGCATGCGGGTTCGTTCGGCGGGATGCGGAGAAGGATATCCTCCACGAGCTCGTCCATCAGCGCCGACGGCCGGCGTGGCGGCGGTGGCGCGGCCATGCTGCTTGCATCGCGGTGCTAGGGCGAGGGTTCGGTCCGATTGAGGGGGTTGTTACGGAAACGGACAATCTTATTGGAATACGATCGAGTCTAGATGCACGAATCACGGATCAAACTCACGCATGCATGATACATATCCGCCATGCATGTTTCCAATTTATACGAAAAAAATAAAAATATATTTCAAAATACAAAAGTACTTGAATTTGAACTGAGATTGCACGCTAGACGGGCATATTGGTGATTGCAATCATTTCTCGATTACTCTTCGAGCGCGGGTGATCTTGTCTGGCGAGGCCTGGGGGACGTAAACTCTCTATGACGCTGAGCCAGAGCATCAGCGTTTTCATGCCGGTTATCATCCTCAGCTTGCCTTTCTCAATCAACGCCTGTGTGCGTGTGTGCCTGACAGCCCTTTACTGAATTTTTGTATATACTAATACTAAATCTCAATGAATACTACCACAAAGCTATTAATTCATTCTCATACGTATGGTTTCATGATTTCTCAAAGTGGCCATCTACACTACCACAAAACAGATTTTCAGAGGCGGGCTTCCTACCTGTATCTGACTACCTGAACAATTGAGAAGTTGGAAGACCTTTGGGAGACACTGATTTGGAATTTTGTGTAGTGGTTTGGACCCTGTTTTCAATATCTTTCACCAGGTTCCCAAAAAAATTATCCTTCACCAGTAGAAGGCAACAGACAAAATGGGGCGACCGAAGGATCGGATTAACATGTGGACCTACCTTGCTAAATTTAAATAAGACAAATTTGACCATGGTTAAAAAGAATAATATCCAGTTAGTGGGATCTGGGAGACATGGAACGGTGTAAAAATAGGATATGGATTTGAACTAATTTAATGTACAAATCTCAAAAAATCATTGGATAGATTTGTAATTTAAAATACGCGGAGAAACGGTCAATTTTGTAGTTCAGCACGCCGGACCTGATGGAAAGCACGCCAAAATGGTCCTTGTCGAATTCAATGCAATATGCCAACCAAGTCAAACAAGACAGCACGATTCGTTGCGCTCCTTCTCTCTGTAGTTTGTACTCTGTACAAGCTGCCTGCCTGCCTATATATGTGCTGTTGCTCCATCGCCAATCACACAAACACATCATCACTCTCAAGACCAGCGAGCTACATACAGTTTGCGACTACAAAGTCTCTTTCTTGGCGCTACTCACAGGCACAGCTCCATTTGTAAAACCATGGAGTCCCAGGCCATCGAGAGCCACCGCACTGGTGCAGAGCTCGTCACCGGAGATGCCACATGCAGGAAGAAGTCCGTTGAGCTGCTGGAAGAGCTCGGCCTCCCCAAGGGCCTGCTTCCAATGGAGGACATCAAGGAGTTTGGGTACAACCGAGAGAAAGGATTCATGTGGCTGGTGCAGGGGAAGAAAAACGTCCAGCACACATTCAAGAAGATCAAGCAGACGGTATCATATGCCTCCGAGGTCACGGCGTTCATTGAGAAAGGCAAGCTGAGGAAGATCACCGGCGTCAAGACCAAGGAGCTGATGCTCTGGCTCAGCGTCGTCGAGGTTTACGTTCCTGAGGCCTCGCCGGATAAGGTCATCTTCAAGACCGGCACTGGCCTCTCGGACACCTTTGGTGCTGCCGCCTTTGCACTCGGAGAGTAATCAAACTTGGCCGTGTGTTTTTATCTCTTGTTTTGTAACCAATCATGCATGATGTATCGTACCCTTGAGGATTTGGAAGTCTCTGTCAGGCTATCTTGTACTCCCATCAATATGTAGAATTTCCGCGTTGGACACGACCTGGTACGGTTGAACCGAAGGGACCACAATAACATAGAACCAGGGAACCTTGACCAAACACGGAATCGCTCGCCGTAGCATCGGTCCGCGGCGAGCGCCCATCGTGCAGCATGGCCGCGCCGCCGCCACCAGGCCGACCTTGCCGGCCACCGGAACTGATGGACGAGCTCGTGGAAGAGATCCTCCTCCGCATCCCGCCGGACAAACCAGCGCGCCTCGTCCGTGCCGCCCTCGTCTGTAAGGACTGGTGCCACGTAACCATGGATCCCGGCTTCCGGCGCCGATTTCGCGAGTTCCACCGCACGCCGCCATTCACATGACAATGGCACCTGCTTCTTGCGCAGCTTCTCCTTCCGTTTCCGCGCGTCCGATGCTGACTGCCGCAGTTGGTGTCCGCTCGATGTCAGTGGAGGATGGTAGCGGGTTGGGATTTGCCATGGTGGATGGTTTCTCACTCTGCATATGGTTGCGGGAGTCGGCTCCGATTATGAGTGGTAGATCGACATGGACGTTACATAAAGTTGTTGAACTCAAGAGTTTTCCCGCTCTTTCAAACCTCACACCCTCATCCTACATCATTGCTGCTGCGGATGCTGTCGGTGTTTTCGTCAAATGGGCTCATGGTGCAGGAGTTTTGGCTATTGATGTTAAGTCTGGCCGAGTGAGGAGGGTACTCCGTGAAAACATTGTTAATATTATTCCTTACATTAGTTTCAGCACTCCAGGTAAATGTATCATATGTCCCAGGCCATCTTGAATTTTGAATAGTTTTAAATTATTTAGTTTCTCAGTATTTCACTTTGTAGCACAGATGGAAGTATGGATATAAGAATAACGAGTTTTTCTCTGTGGTTTCTTGATCAATTTGTGTACAACAACATAAAAATTAAGGATGATATATCAATGTGAAGTAAAGGAGATGTTCTTATGGATTATGAGTCACTCTTTTCCGATAAAAAGGTGCAGTTGCCCGGTTGTTAAATGCCGGACTTGCAAATAGTAATAAGTTGTATTTGCCTGCTTTGTTTTCTCAAATCAATTTGTTAGTGTTGTTTGGTTTTACTTGTTCCTCGACTGTTCAACAATGAATCTTTTTATCTACATCATTTGTATATTTTCTGCAGCACTGAGAGCAGCCGCCAACAATGAGGGACCTTGCACTGGTGCTTCTAATGATGCTTGAAAAATGGATGGTACTCCTATCAGTTGTCGCCTCGGTTAATGTTTGGGTAGTCTCTGACAACATCATTTGTGTAATAGTGACATGGACAACATTCTGTTGTTACGCATAGACATATTAGCTTGTATTATTAAATACTACAAAAATCTTGTACCATTAGCTTGTATTATTAAATACTACAAAATTACTGACAAAAATCTTGCAATGCTATATTTTAGTATTGTCACTGTTTGGAATGGAAGTGTTAACTTTAGTATTATTCCATTGAGAACAGAGCTATGTCGATCTTGTACCATTATACTGTACTTTGATGTTTGAATTGATTTCCGATTTTTTTTATATGACATGGGAAGAGTGTCTAGAAAAATTAGCAAAACTTAACTATGGCGCTAAGTTAACTGGTGATATTTAAACACATTTGTTATATTAGGAGAAATTTAAATATATTATAGTGAACCGGCACACTGACTGGGTTGATTTGGACCCTGTTTTTCAGTTGAGCTCACACAAGTCTAAATTTAATAAAAAAATTACAATGGTTGAAAAAAGTAATAACAATTTATTGAGAGAAATCGGTCGGTGTAGAAATAGGAGAAGCGCCAACTTAGGTACTCGTGTGGAGTTTAGACTAATTTGCAAGTAGCTAGACTCCTAGAGAAACGGTCAAGCTAGTAGTTCAGCCCGCCGGAACTGAAAGCACAAGATAATAGTCCTAGTCAAGTTCAAACAAGACTGCATGTGTAGATTGTCTTGCAGTCCTTATCTTTCTGCACTAGTTGCCTGCCTATATATGTGTGCTGGTGCACCATTTCCCATCACACAAACACATCATCAGTCTCAAGAGCATCCAGCTACAGTTACAAATACAGTCGCTTTCTTGCCTCTACTCACTGCTCGATCTGTAAACCGTGGCGTCCCAGGCCATCGAGAGCCACCGCGCCGGTGCAGAGGTCATCACCGGAGACGCCTCATGTCGAAAGAAGTCCGTTGAGCTGCTGGAGCAGCTTGGCCTCCCCAAAGGCCTCCTTCCAATGGAGGACATCCAGGAGTTTGGGTACAACCGAGAGACAGGATTCATGTGGCTGGTGCAGGGGAAGAAGAACGTCCAGCACACATTCAAGAAGATCAAGCAAACGGTGTCATATGCCGCTGAGGTGACAGCGTTCGCCGAGAAGGGCAAGCTGAGGAAGATCACCGGCGTCAAGACCAAGGAATTGATGCTGTGGCTAAGCGTCGTCGAGGTGTATGTTCCCGATGCCTCGCTAGAAAAGGTCACCTTCAAGACTGGCACTGGCCTCTGGGATACCTTCGAGGCCACTGCCTTTTCGCTCGGACAGTAATATAATCAAGCATTGCAATCTCAGTTCATGTCAAAGTAGTACGTTGCTCCTTTGCTGCACCCATATTTATTTCTTGTTTTGTAACGAATAAAAAAATATGTATGGTGTATCTTGTTTGTGTTGTAGTGTGGAGTATTTTCAAATTCGGTGAACTCTGTCACAGCTTGCAACTGCAGCCAAACTCACACTGCTTAGGTATTTCATCATTAACAACTTCGGATTCCATTTTGTAATGAATTACACAGCAAGCAGAAACGAAGGCATCAGAAAGACAAAGCAGGTCATGTTCACAGAAGCAGAGTTTAAACTAATTATGACGACACAATTGATATATGTCTTGCGTATTTGCAAAAAAAGAAAAGATATAGGTCTTGCTACTCCTGATTATATCAGTATTGTTCAATGACCATGTTCAGTAAAAGGCTCATACTATATATCATTTCCACCAATTTTCCCAATGCAAAAAACCCTCCGGTGATCACATTATTTCTGCCAAGAGACTATTTCTGCCTAGAGTACTACTTGAAGGACCTGCACTCGGTTTCTCACCTGTCTCTACGGCCACTCATAATACTGAAGGAATAAAAAAAAATGTCAGCAGGCTGAGATGCCAATTACCCTTATTAAGTATTTTTTCCGAACCTAGCACAAAACACGTAACAATAACTTATTACAAGATGATAAACATGAAATTCTAGAAAACCAAACATCGTAGCTTCCATATTCTTCTATGTTGTTAACTGACAATGTGTTGTATCGTAGCTACTGCAGGGTAGAAAGCAGAATCATATATGCAGGGTAATGGCCTATTGAGCAACATCCTGGACCAGCCCAAATTAATATATGTATTCAACTAATATGCCAGAACCATCAGCACCAGTGGTCAGAAAAGGAAATATTACAATATGCGCATCGCAGTTTTATATGGCACTGGGCCAGGATAAATGGACAATATAGTTTCATGAAGTGATTGTTCTAGAGCACAAAGAAATCCAACAAAAATATTCCGGTACCCCAATAAATCCAGCCTTTACCGGGAACAATATCACAACTAGGCAACAGTGCAAAATTAAAGGCTAATATAATGTTATAAGTAAGACCTCATGTGATCGTACCTGGAGTATAGAAGCTCACGAAGGGGATAGTATAGAAGCTAACGAAGGGCATAGTGTCATGAAAACCATAGAAGCTAACGAAGACCACATCAACCGTACACACGAAGATGACACCCACGGCATCTGCAACGCCAACCACAAAGAGCACATGAGCAGGGAGCAATGTCCTGAGCTCAATGTATCTGCTCTGTACCCATCGTCCAACATTTCCATCAGGACCAATCTCCATTGACCAGAGTATGAGATTCGACTCGATTGTCTGTCCAGTTCCATGAGCCCCAGCCCGCCATCGTCCATGGCCATGGGCACAATGTGGCGAAGATAGTGATTGAATGGTAGGGGGACCAGACATTTCCCTTGTCGAGAGATCGTACATGAGAATTATTATTCCCCTATGAAAGATGAAGTAGAGACCGTTCCCTACTAGAGCATGGAGCACCGCCTCGTCGAAATGATCAGGTGGGAGCATCATAGTGGTCGCCTCACCCCAAGCGGCAGAACCCGATAAGTAGATGCTGGCGAACATCTCCTTGTGATCGATGCCGATAAAGACGACGTGGAAGTGGCCAGTGCGACTGTCAAGGTGGTCGCAGTCGTCCAGGGCATCGTTGTTGGCGTTGGTGGAGAGCACCATGGTGTTCCAGCTGCACAAAGGGTCTCATTGGTGATGGGATCACAGACGATAAGCACAGCCTCCACTCCATGGAACACATAACCGCGCTAGGCGATCCTGCTGAGGAGAACACGGCCACGGCAGGTGCCACGCATGCAGTAGTCATGGAGTTCATGGCGAACCGGCCGAAATCAGCATGTGGGTATGAAGCACGAGTACCCACTGGTGCCAATGAGGTTGCCGAGGAACCCCAACACCAGCGGTTTCCGGTGGCGCTCGTGGTACCGGTGTTGCAAGCCGCTGCTGGCAAGGAAGCAAAACCGAGGGGACGCTCAATGTCATCGGGAGGGATGCAGAGGAAGATCTCATCAACGATCTCGTCCAGTAGCTGTGGCGGTGTGTGTACCAGGTCTAGCAAGCTGAATTATGCTTCCGAGAGAGAGGAAACCAGGGGGCAATTTGTCCATGGATCGAGGGACCCATTTCCTGTCTTGCGGGATCATCCACAAGACTATGGCTCAACATTATTGAATCACTTAACCAGTCAAAAATGAATTTGAATAAATACAAATGAACATGCATTAAAACAGACGTATACGGTGTAGAAAGAGTTGAAACCCACGCTCTCACTCAACCTCTCTCCCTCAGACCCTCATTCTATCATCTCCCTCCCTCCCTTCTTAAGCACTCTCTCCCTGCAGCAGCGGTACGTTGCCCCTCCCTTCACCCTGGTGCAGCTCCCCTCCATCCCCTCCCTTCCTCTCGCTCTCAGGTGGGTGCAGGCGAGGATGAGGCAGGCCGTGACATGAGTGATTGTCACACTCTATTTTTAAGGATAAAAATAGAATGTATAAATAGCCTTATATACGCCTCAGAAACAGTCGTACATATAAGAGAACAAATAATAAGAGTATTATCACCCTGTTTATTACATATCGAATTATTATTTATTACAAAGTCCTGCGCATAAATAATAAAATCTAATATCACTTCATAGTGGAAGCCTCCCACAGAGACACGTCGACTGGTGAACACCAAGCCTAGTACTCATCCCGATAGCTCTCACTCTAACCTTCATCTGTTACCCATCCGGGATTTTTCTAAAAAAATATGAAAGTAAAACAAGCGTAAGTACACAACCGTACTCAGCAAACATAACATGGGTTTATGAGGCTCAAATAGGCCGACACTATTTAACAGCATTTAACTTTTATATGTTAATCAAGTTGATCAGTTAAGCAGCATTAAGGTGGCAAGTGTTTCCCAAAACCATCATGATCAATGTAACATAAATGAAGAGTAAACATAACAGCAAATGTATGAACAATTTAACATGACAAGAGAGATCATCATTAGTGTAAGGAGTTCCAAGGCCGCTCGTGTCCTTGAGCAAGGTTAGTATACCAGTTTATTATACTCTGCGCAGAGGTGTACACTTTCACTGTGAGTCGTGTTGCCCATATGCCCGGGTTTGCAACTCCCAAAACTCCTCCAAGGAGAGCAGGCAGGGTACACTATGAAGCCTTTCAAAAGTTCGCCTAACACGTTAGTGCCGCTGAGGTTTCTGTGCCCTACGGATGTAGTATCCCCCCTTCTGATGGCACACGACCACAGCCTATACTTATACAGACAGAGGTCCAACTACACCCAACCCGAAATACATCCCCTTGCGCCATAAAGAGAACCACTAACATACTAGAAAAGGTCCTCATACTGAGCTAAAACTAGAGCCATATAGCCCTCACAGTTGTACTGTAAATCCCGAAAGGTACGTTACTGATTAATCCTCAGGTGGTTAAAAGTCATTATTACTGTTCATGGCACAAATACTCAACAAGCCACAAGATCATGATATAATTAAGCACTAGCATCATGGCTACCCAAAGCAACCCAAAAAGGTTCAAGGAATCAGGATATCAAAGCTAGTTATAATCTCTAGGTCATCAAACAGACACATGCATATGTATTGTTATTTATAGTGAATAGGTAACAAGGAAGATCCATGCTATACTTTCCTTGATTCACAAAGCCTTGCTGGTCCTGCTGATCCTCAAAATAACTTGGCTCAATAAAACCCTCACCGTCTGAACTCGACATTAACCATCAACACCAGACAATCCAATCGGGCATACATACACGAAGCAAACAATGAGTTATTAGAGGAATAGTATACCAATGTCATCAAAATAGAATAAAATATTTATAAACCATTTTACTTGTTTCTACGATCACACAGACGTCAAGTTCACTGAAAATGGAGTTATAATGGCGAAGTTATAATTTTTCAAAGATTTTCTATAGATAAATAAATACTTTAGATATAGATTAAAAATATAAAGTTTCCAAAATATGCCAACAGTAGTACTATTGCGTAGATTGTGAAATTATGAACCTAACACAATTTGAACAGACCAAATCAGAGTTAAAACGTGAAAGATATAAGCCTTTAAAGATAATGGCAAAACTGTAAATAAGTAAAAACGTATTCTGAAACTGAAACGGGAAAATACGTTTTCCAGAGAAGAAAACGTATTTAGGAAGCGACGCGGGGTCCACCTGTCAGCCAGAGCAAGGAAGGAGAGAACTCGAACGGCGGACGCGGCGTCATGATGGGCCTCGGCCTGCTGGCCCAAGATGGAGAACGGCGCGCGCACGGGCGCGGCTTGCTGGGCTGGCGACCTCCGGCCCATGATGGAGAGAGGAGCGGGCCGCGTGCGGAGAGACGGCGCGGGCGCCGGTTGGGCCGCTCGGGCTGCCGGGCCGAAAGGAGGGAAGAAGAAAAGAAATTGTTTTTATTTATTTAAATCATTTCAAATGCAAATTCAAATAAATTTTGAATTCCAATTCAAATTCCAACACCACACAAGAAAAATATGCACCAGCATGAATGCTCAAGCATGTTTCTACCATGATTCCACCTCATTTTCATCAAAAATATTTATTTGGCCTAATTATTTATTCACCCCAAAAATCATTTTGCCAATTTTTGAAAATTTTAAAAAAACTAGGGTGTTACAATTCTACCCCCCTTAAGAGAATCTCGTCCTCGAGATTGGATGTTGCTAACTCAAACAACTACGGATAAGCTGCCTTTAGTGCATCCTCTGTTTCCCAAGTTGCCTCAGCCTCTGAGTATCGGTTCCACTGCACCTTGCACATCTTGATAACTCGGCTTCGGATAACCTTCTCGGCAGTATCCAAAATTTTTACTGGAAACTCTTCATACGAGAGATCATTCTTAATAGTAAGTTCCTCCAAAGGCAAGTGTTCCTTCTCAGGTACACACAAACACTTCTTTTGTTGAGACACATGGAACACATCATGCACTCCAGCTAAACTCTCAGGTAACTCCAATTGATAAGCCACTTCACCACATCTTTTCAAAATTTTAAATGGACCAACATACCTTGGTGCAAGTTTCCCTTTCTGGTTAAACCTCTTCACACTTCTCATAGGAGATACCTTCAAATACACATAGTCACCTTCCTTGAATGTCAACTCTCTTCTACATGTATCTGCATAACTCTTCTCGCAAGATTATGCTATCCTCAAGTTTTCCCTAATTACTCGTACCTGTTCCTCTGTGGTTCTCAGAACATCTTTCCCAAACAACTGACTTTCCCCAGTTTGATTCTAGAACAACGGTGTCCTGCACTTACGCCCATACAGAGCTTCAAATGGTGCCATCTTGAGACTCTGTTGATAACTATTGTTGTAGGAGAACTCCGCATAACACAAGTTCTTATCCCAACTTGTGCCAAACTGCAATGCACAAGCTCTCAGCATATCCTCCAGAACCTGATTAAGCCTCTCAGTCTGCCTATCGGTCTGTGGGTGATATGCGGTACTAAAGTTCAGCTTTGTTCCCAAAGCACTATGAATTGCTTTCCAAAAGTGAGATGTGAACTGGGTACCTCTATCAGACACAATCCTCTTGGGTACCCCATGAAGACAAACAATCCTTTCCATATACAGTTTCGCTAACCTTGGACCATTGTACCTTGTCTGAACTGGCAAAAAGTGAGCAACCTTGGTCAATCGGTCAACTATTACCCAAATGGAATCAAAACCTCTCTGTGTACGAGGTAGACCTGTTTGAAGTCCATACTGACTTCCTCCCACTTCCATTCTGGTATCTTCATTGGCTGCAACAATCCAGCTGGCCTTTGATGTTCTGCTTTCACACGCTGACAAGTGTCACATATAGCAACATACTCTGCCACCTCCTTCTTTAGACCAATCCACCAATACTTTTCCTTGAGATCCATGTATATCCTAGTACTTCTAGGATGGATAGAATAAGCTGACTCATGTGCCTCTTGTAGAATTGCCTGACGAAGATCTTTTATCTCCGGAACACATATCCGGTTGCCATACCATAGAGTACCCTCTTCATCAATGCGGAATCCAGGTGCTTTCCCTTCAGCTAACTTCTTGGCTATGTACTTCAAATCCTCATCTTCCCGCTGACCCTTGCGAATTTCCTCCTCTAAGGTTGATGTCACCTCTATTTCCATTGAATTAGCAACAAGAGTAAGGTTCATATGAGCAAACTCTGCACACAACTGATCAGATTCAGGTGTCTTCTAAAGCTCATTAGCATGCTTCTTCCTACTAAGGGCATCGGCCACAACATTTGCCTTTCCAGGATGGTAATGCATTTCAAAATCATAGTCATTTAACAACTCTAACCAATGGCATTGTCTCATGTTCAGATCAGACTGAGTGAAGATATACTTCAAGCTCTTGTGGTCAGTGAATATATCAGTCTTGTGGCCAATGAGGTAGTGTCGCCAAATCTTTAGAGCATGAACCACAACTGCTAATTCTAAGTCATGAGTAGGATAGTTAAGCTCATGTTTTCTCAACTGCCTTGAAGCATAAGCAACAACTCTACCTTCTTGCATAAGAACATACCCCAAACCCAAATGGGATGCATCACAATAGATAGAGAACTTCTTACTTAGGTCTGGCAATACCAACACTGGAGCGGTTGTCAATCTCTTCTTGAACTCTTCAAAACTGGCTTGGCACTTGTCGGACCACATGAACTTGGCATTCTTCTCTAGTAATGCTGTCAATGGCTTAGCAATCTTCGAGAATCCCTCAATGAATCTCCTATAATAACCAGCCAACCCAAGAAAACTGTGAATCTCACTGACATCTGTAGGTGGCTTCCAATCCAACACATCCTTCACCTTGCTTGGATCAACTGCTATTCCTCCATTGGAAATAACATGGCCAAGGAAAGAGACTTCCTCTAACCAGAACTCACATTTGCTCTTCTTAGCATAAAGTTTGTACTCTCTAAGCTTCTACAAGACTAACCTCAAATGCTCTGCATGTTCCTCCTTATTCTTCGAGAATACCAAGATATCATCAATAAAGACCACCACAAATTTATCAAGATACTCTATAAAAACCTTGTTCATCAGGTACATGAAGTAGGCAGGTGCATTGGTCAACCCAAAAGACATAACCGTATACTCATATAAACCATACCTAGTGGTGAATGCCGTCTTCGGTATATCAGAACTCCAAATCTTCAACTGATGATAACTAGAACGCAAATCAATCTTGGAGAACACACAGGCACCTTTCAACTGATCAAACAAATCATCAATACTAGGCAAAGGGTACTTGTTCTTGATAGTAACCTCATTGAGAGAACGATAATCAACGCACATCCGTTGAGTTCCATCCTTCTTATCAACAAAAATCACAGGTGAACCCCACGGTGATGCACTAGGACGAATGAATCCCTTCTCTTCTAATTCCCTTAATTGTTTCTTAAGTTCCTCTAATTCATTAACCCCCATTCTATATGGTGTTTTAGCTATGGGTGCAGTGCCAGGTAATAACTCAATAATAAATTCAATGTCATGATCAGGTGGCATACCTGGCAATTCATCGGGGAACACATCCGGGAATTCCTCCACTACTTGATTCTGAGAATCTGCATTGTCATCAAGCTGATTTAGTGTGGCTGTAGGTGATGCTTGCACTCTGACATCAACACTGATTCTATCCCCTCTTGGTGTAGTTAGATCCACAACCCTCTCTTTACACTTTATCACTACTTGGTGAGCTTCCATCGAATCTAACCCCAGGATTAAATCAATACCAGATGCATTCAATACTACAGGGTTTGCCAAAAAGTCTACCCCGCTTAAGTTAATGTTAGACAAGGGGCAGTAGTAAGAAGGTGGTATAGCACCCCCTGGTGAATTTACTACCATTTGATCTTTCATGGGTAAAACTGGCATGATATGCTTTTTAATGAATGATTGTGAGATAAAGGAATGGGAAGCTCCAGAATCAAAAAGTATAGTAGCAGGGATAGAGTTGATGTTGAACGCACCCAGCATAACCTCTAAAGCTTCCTGAGTGGTCACAGTGGACACATGGTGAACCTTCCCATACTGTGGAGGCCTCTAATTGTTGTTTGGACGCTGAGGGGTCTGTTGATTCATTTTGTTATCTGGACAGTTGTAAGACATGTGCCCTTCTTTCCCACATGTGAAGCACCTTGTAGGCATGTTGGGACCACCATTCTTCAAAGGAGTGTTGTTGGGGGCGGTGAGACATGGAGCCTGATTATTATTGGGACGCTGCTGCTGGTGCGAGCGTTGATTCCCATTCCCACTCTGCTGGTTCTGACCATGATTTCTCTGTTGACTGGTCCTTGGAACCTCTGCTTGAACCCTTGGTGGAAGTTAGAACGGAAACGTGGGTTACTACCAGAGCCCTGTCCATTCATCTTCCTCTTCTTATCTTGTGCCAGACGTTCATTATCTAGCACAATTGCACTGTTCACTAACTCCTCGAAAGTGTCATACCTACTACCCTTCAGTTGTAGTCTGAGCTCATAATAAATACCATTGAGAAAATGGCACCGCTTATCAACATCCCTCATAACTTCATGGGGAGCGTAGCGAGCCAACTCCTCAAACTTAGCATGGTACTCGCTCATGGTCATCGAGCCCATTCTGAGATTCCAGAACTCCTAGGCCTTCTGTTCTATCAAACCCTCGGGGATGTGGCGAGCCAAGAAATCCTTTTTAAACCTGTCCCAGGTGATAGCAGGAGCATTATAGGGATGTGCAACTTGGTATGAATCCCACCAGTTCTGGGCAGCTCCCTGGAGTTGCCCCGTAGCATACAACACCTTCTCAGCATCATTGTACTGAGCCAGGTCTAACTGTCTTTCCACAGCACGCAACCAGTCATCAGCATCTAAGGGATTTGTAGTGTGGGTAAACACAGGAGGATGACCTTGCATGAACTCCCTGCGTTTATCCCTTGGTGGTTGTGCATGTGGTAGCCCTCCAACTTGCATGGTCTGCATAAACTGGGTCATGGTCTGCATCATCTGCACTTGTGCCTCCATCACTTCCTCATTAGTGATATGACCAGCACCACGGCCATGGCCTCTAGCACCATGGTTACCTCTTCTTCCCCAAGCGGCCATCTGTATTTCAACAAAATCAAAGCTTAGAGTTATTCAGGTTACAAATCACTTATATAATAATAAGGATTGCAAAACTAAAAATTCTGGGCGAGCTTCAATTTCAGCAGTACAGAAAAACCTTCATAACTCGAGATCCAGATGTCAAAACAGGACGTTCTATACATGGTTGGAAAGTTTAAGAAATTCTCTACAACTTCTATTCAGACCATTTTACCAGATTCTATCATCTATGTAGTCAAATTAACTCAACAATAGGAACTATTTAGAAATTCTAGACAGCATGTTACAACAGAATGCAACGAGCATAACTTCCAACTCAGAACTGATATTGGCCTGATTCTTGTGGGAATTGTTAGATAAAGAAGTCTAGTTTCTCCCAAAAAATCTCATAGGCATTGGAATAACCGATTTCAAGATATAACCAAAATATCACTGGCTGCTTAGAAGACAGCAAAGCGAGAGACAGGATAAACCAACCCAAATTTAATTTATTTAAACTTTAAACTCAATATACTTAACTAAGGAACTTGTGGACAAGCCCACAAAGCTCCAGCAATCACTCAAAAATCCAAATCATCCATATTACATAATCATAAATCATCAAGCACTCAAAGTTCACACACACTAAAATAACCTCACTAAACTTAACTCATGATACTAATAACGTGCCTATTACATAAGGGTTTTCAAACTAAGGTCGAAGCTCGTGGTTCAGCCGTTCATAGATCTTTGGTTGTCCAGTCATAACCCTAAGCCTATCAATTTCTTTCTGCTATGCTCTAATCTTCTGCGCCTGCTGATCCACTGTGCTTACCAAGTGCTGATGCGTGAGCATCATGTCACAAGCAAAGTGTGCCAATTCCCGTGACTCAGGTGGCAAATCTTGAGGATTCATCATAGCCCATCCATCCTCCATATTGTAGTTAGCACGGGCAAATAGCGAAACTCATCATTTCGCATATGTCCAAAGCGATGACCACGGAGGGCAATCCAGGCTGTAAATGCAGCACCCTCTATGCCATCCTCTTAAGTTGGACTAGGACCAGGATGCCCATAAATCATCTCTATGTTGTAGGAACTCTACATCACCCCTGGGGAACATATGGCCACATTCGTCTCCCAATAAGTACCTTTCCAACTGATGGGTGTGTTGGAAACAAGTGTACTACACCGCGGGGTCCCAATCAGCATAGTAGTCACAAAGAAGCTTCATAAGTCAAAGATGCGATCTGGTAGGGCACTCTGGTACGCGAGAGATCTTCACCGTTCATGCCATAGGAGCGTGCGGTCCACCTCCTCCACCAGAACCACCAACAGACGGCGGCGGAGATTGACCATCATCTCGAGCTGCTTCAATCTCTTCTTCCTCAGGAACCTCCATTAGTTCTTCTTCTGAAGCCTCCATTGGTTCTTCCTCCTCATCTTGAGGTGATGCAGGCACAGGGGTTGGTGATGGCGGAACAGCGCTTCTGTAGTCTCCAGGTGGTGGAACAGATCCCGGTACATAGCAGCAGTCATGCGGCGGGTATAAGGAGGCATCTGAAAGAATTAGGCATAGATTAGAGTAGAGTCAAGATTTTCACAATAGAGTAAGTATAAGAGCATAAAATTTTAGTAATTAATAAGGCTAAAGTTAAGAAGCATGAAACTAGTGAAGCAAAGGAAACTAAGAATGACCATTCTAACTAGGCTTGCATCCTACAGTCAACACAGCTCTGATACTAACTTGTCACACTCCATTTTTAAGGATAAAAATAGAATGTATAAATAGCCTTATATGCGCCCCAGGAACAGTCGCACATATAAAAGGACAAATTGTAAGAGTATCATCACCCTGTTTATTACATATCGAATCATTATTTATTACAGAGTCAAGCGCATAAACAATAAAATCTAAGATCACTTCATAGTGGAAGCCTCCCACAGAGACACGTCGACTGGTGAACACCAAGCCTAGTACTCATCCCGATAGCTCTCACTCCAACCTTCATCTGTTACCCATCCAGGATTTTTCTAAAAAAATATGAAAGTATAACAAGAGTAAGTACACAACCGTACTTAGCTAACATAACATGGGTTTATGAGGCTCAAATAGGCCGACACTGTTTGACAGCATTTAGCTTTTATATGTTAATCAAGTTGATCAGTTAAGCAGCATCAAGGTGGCAAGTGTTTCCCAAAACCATCATGATCAATGTAACATAAATGAATAGTAAACATAACAGCAAATGTATAAACAATTTAACATGACAAGAGAGATCATCATTAGTGTAAGGAGTTCCAAGGCCGCTCGTGTCCTTGAACAAGGCTAGTATACCAGTTTATTAAACTCTGCGTAGAGCTGTACACTTTCACTGTGAGTCGTGTTGCCCATATGCCCGGGTTTGTAACTCCCAAAACTCCTCCAAGGAGAGCAGGCAGGGTACACTATGAAGCCTTTCAAAAGTTCGCCTAACACATTAGTGCCGCTGAGGTTTCTGTGCCCTACGGATGTAGTATCTCTCTTCTGATGGCACACGACCGTAGCATATACTTATACAGACAGAGGTCCAACTACACCCAACCCGAAACACACCCCCCTTGCGCCATAAAGGGAACCGCTAACATGCTAGAAAAGGTCCTCATACTGAGCTAAAGCCAGAGCCATATAGCCCTCATAGTTGTACTGTAAATCTCGGAAGGTACATTACTGATTAATCCTCAGGTGGTTAAAAGTCATTATTACTGTTTATGGCACAAATACTCATCAAGCCACAAGATCATGATATCATTAAGTACTAGCATCTTGGCTACCCAATGCAACCCAATAAGGTTCAAGGAATCAGGATATCAAAGCTAGTTATAATCTCTAGGTCATCAAACAGACACATGCATATGTATTGTTATTTATAGTGACTAGGTAACAAGGAAGATCCATGCTATACTTGCCTTGATTCACAAAGTCTTGCTGGTCCTGCTGATCCTCAAAATAACTTGGCTCAATAAAACCCTCACCGTCTGAACTCGACATTAACCATCAACACCAGACAATCCAATCGGGCATACATACACGAAGTAAACAATGAGTTATTAGAGGAACAATACACCAATGTCATAAAAATAGAATAAAATATTTATAAAACTATTCTACTTGTTTCTACGATCACACAGACATCAAGTTCACTGAAAACGGAGTTATAACGGCGAACTTATGATTTTCTGAAGATTTTCTATAGATAAATAAATACTTTAGATATAGATTAAAAATATAAAGTTTCCAAAATATGCCAATAGTAGCACTACTGCGTAGATTACGAAATTATGAACCTAACACAATTTGAACGGACCAAATCGGAGTTAAAACGCGAAAGATATAAGCCTTTAAAGATAATGGCAAAACTGTAAATAAGTAAAAACGTATTCTAAAACTGAAACAGGAAAATACGTTTTCCAGAGAAGAAAATGTATTCAGGGAGCAGTTATAAGGAAAATACGCTTTCTAGAGAACAAAGCATATTTCAGACATGTTGAACAGAAGATACGTTTTCCAACAGAGAAAACGTATTCTGCTGAATGTGCTAAGGACTCTTAATTAAATAGCCAGAAGGCTAGGGGGTTTTCTGTAAAAATACCCCACGAAGGGGTACGGGCTGTTTCTGGCCGTCCGTCTCAGGATGAACGGCTCAGGTCGGTCTGGCCCGTCGGGCTCGTCGGAGACGACGCTCGACACGGCGGCGGACCTCGCCGGCGACGATGAAACTCGCCGGAGAATTTGAACCGGCCGATACCGACCACCATTAACAACCAGACTGGTACCATTAGAGAGAGGAGCTCACACCGCGCTCACCTAGCAAGAAGATGGAGACCGAGAGGCGATGGGGTCGGCGTGCGGCTTGGAGAGGCGGACGGCGGCCGACTGTGCTCGGTAGGAGCTCGGGTTAGATGGATTTGAATCAAATTGAAGGCACAAACATGCTAAGAGAAACATGGTGAAGCTCAAGGACCAACTTACACCAATAAATACCTTACGGCCGAGGCAGATTGCGAGCTTCGGTGGCGGCGGCAATGGCGGCTAGGGTTTCGGGGCGTTGCGATGACTCGCGCGAAGGCGGCTGACGCTAGGGTTGCGGATAGGAGTTGCGGCACTGTTTAATTTCTAAATAGCCCGATGTCCGGACGAGCAGCCATGCGGTGGTGCGGGTCAATGTCGAGTTCGACTCGATGTCCCGAGCCCGAGTCCGGTCAGAGGTAGAAGGAAGCGACACGGGGTCCACCTGTCAGCCAGAGCAAGGAAGGAGAGAACGCGGACGGCGGACGCGGCGTCATGATGGGCCTCGGCCTGCCGGCCCAAGATGGAGAACGGCGCGCGCACGGGCGCGGCTTGCTGGGCTGGCGACCTCCGGCCCATGATGGAGAGAGGAGCGGGCCCCGCGCGGAGAAATGGCGCGGGCGCCGGTTGGGCCGCTCGGGCTGCCGCGCCGAAAGGAGGGAAGGAGAAAAGAAATTGTTTTCATTTATTTAAATCATTTCAAATGCAAATTCAAATAAATTTTGAATTCCAATTCAAATTCCAACACCACACAAGAAAAATATGCACCAGCATGAATGGTCAAGCATGTTTCTACCATGATTCCACCTCATTTTCATCAAAAATATTTATTTGGCCTAATTATTTATTCACCCCAAAAATTATTTTGCCAATTTTTGAAAATTTATAAAACTAGGGTGTTACAGTGATGTGAGGCAGGCCGCAGGTGCAAGCACGGCCAAGGCAGCGGCATGATCCTCCCTTGAGCTCGTCCATATGCGGTGCTAGTTCCTTCCCCAATGGCGGTCCTCATCTGGCTACCTTAGTGGCCATTCGTGTCGGTGGTTGCCGGATTGAGCTTCCCTAGTGAGGGATTGATGAACCCTAGTGGTGACAAGGTGTAGTGGATCTATCGCAACATATAGGGGGTAGTGCAGTTCGAATTAGAAGAGCATCTAATAGGGCAGGCAGCTCTGCATTGGTGGAAGAGCACGAGTGACAATGGGGTTGTCTCAGTGCTAGGCACAACAACGGCGGCGATAGGTGGGAATGAGGGAGAGGGCTCTAGGGTTGGTTTTCTTGTATAAAAATCAAATCTTAACATATGACGTCAGATTCCAATCATAGTGACTAAAGAGGACTTTTTAATTCGTCATAAGAAAACATCGGAAGAATGTTTAGATGGACCAAATTTTTGTACTTGGGCTTGTATTGCGCTCTACTTCCATGTCATCACTATAGTATGGTTGTAGCTTTTCAAAAGAATGTAATCTTTACTACTATATAAAAGTATCAATGTGTTTATCGGCAGTGATAACAATCGGATGCATCACACATTACCTCTAATTTAGACTTTGTTGTCAGCTCAAATGCCCCTTTATGCCACATATATAGCTCCCATATGTACATTGTAGCTCCCATCTAAAATGGAGACACAAATTACAAAAAAATGGAGTCTTAATTAGGAGTGATGCAAAGCAGATTATATGAATAGCATAGTATTCTAGAGTTTAGAATGGTTCAGACAAGAGTGCCCTATGTGTAATATATATGAGTGCTTCTATAACACGGCTGTTTGGCTAGGGCAGGGGGTGGCTGCAATGGTGGTGGTGAGGGAGGGTGATGGCAGGAGAAGGGAGAGGGATAGAGGAAGGAGCAATAGAGGAAGGAGCAATAGTCCTATTCTTTTCTCGGGTGCGTGCGACTCTCTAGGGGTGCATTGGAGCTGGTTAGTGCAGCCCCAACACCCTCGTCTGGACCTCTGTAGACCTATTTATCCTTGGTTAGGGGCCTGTCATTAGATGTGTGACATCTAGTCCCTTCTCCGCTCAGGGCGTCCTCGCGGTATGGTTGAAAAGGCTTAGCTTGGCAGTATTACCTCAACACAAACAAGAAGATGTCCTTGGCCTTGGACTGGGTTGGCAAGGATCATGCTCTCTCATGTACGTTCCATGAAGAACTCCGAGCGGTAGAGGAGGTTTCCGATGTAGCCATAGAAGCAGTAGTGGTATGGACTAGCGCCAACCCTTGGTCCCACAGCCTAGCGAGCCGTGACAAGGAGTGGGTAGTGAATAGTAGCGACGAGGGAGAAGTGGAGCATCTTGTGTGGCATTTGTCCATGTTGGGGACGACATAAGCTGGGTTTATGTGCCAAATTGTAGCACTAGAGCAAGACAGTGGTGTTGTCATCATGTCCAGCATGGCACCAAACATGAATTGCCTAACGTTGAACTCATCGGGTGGTAGGCAATGTACATCAGAGTCGGGTTCTGTGACGACCTACACATTATCGACGCACAGGAGCTTGTCCTAGGTTGTAGATGAAGACGGCCGTGGCAGTGGAGACAATGATGCCTTGGAACCAAGGACACCCAAGCAGGATGCCCGTTTCGAAGGCATTGAGATGCGATGCAGTCATCGCGGAGAGTGACATCCCAGCGCCAATAATGTCATGTGTGTCGGTCCGCCTTGCAGTATCACCATTAGTAGATTAGGTAAAAACGACAAGATCGCCGGTATGTAAAGTCGTCCGTCGAAGAGGAGTACTAATCCTTGGTCAATAGACCATGCGGGTGCAGCTATCCCATTGTTAATTGCGAGGGCAAGGTGGCGTAACTCCTGCTCTTGGAGGACCGCTTGGCGAAGGTTGGCGAAGACGGCGTTGGTGGAGTTGACGGGATCGGGTGTCTTGGGGCGGTGGGGCAGTCAGGGGCCCAATCAGGGTTCGGTCTAATGGAAAATTATGGAAACGGAAAATACGGTCGAGTCTGACTGTCAAGTTCCAAAATACTCACAGCTCAAACTCACACATGCATGATACATACATTATACTTGTTTCCAAAGAAAAACAAAACAAAATATTTGAAAATATAAACGTACTTGACTTTGAACTGATATTTACACGCTTAATTGGCATATTGGTGGTTGCAGGCATCTCTTGATTGCTCAGCGCAAAGGCAGCAACATCAAAAGGTGTCAGACAGGCTGCAGCCATTATGGTGCTTAACGATTGATGCCATGGGAGCTGTGCTAAAATACCTGAAGGTGGTTCTAATCTAGGAATATGTTGTATGCAAATGAGTTGAGTGCGATGAACGTTATGGAGGAATGGAGTTTATATACATGTTTCCAGGCTTGCAAAGGTGGATATTTGACTTCTGAGCAGCATTGACCAAGTCAAAGAGAAGGGATTGTTTGTAAATTGGAATTTTCAGTACCTTGTGCAAATGAAGTGAGATGTAAGCCAGACATGATTGTCTTAATCTTCTTCGAGTACCTTGCAGCTAGTAACTTTCAGTTCCCATGTTAGGATCCAGCATTACAAAATTATTACATAGCTTTGCGTTACAGTTTCTTGGTCATTGGTTGAGGCTCAGGTACCGTTCATGTAACTTCAAGTAATTGAAATATAAGATAATGAACCAATTAACCAATACTAATTTGATGTGCCAACCGTGCATATGAAATTGCAGTTTTACATGTACTATACAAGCACGAATAAAATTTTTCCCCAAAACTAGATAATAGATATTGGCCCAAACAATCATACTTTTTTGCTGTATTTCACTGAAGGTAGAAGTATGGAGTACACTTAGACAGTCCCCGTCAAAAAAAAAGTTTAAGAGAAGCAATTTGCTTCAACAAAGTAGAGAAACCCTAAATACCAGCAGAAAGACCAAAACCAGTTCAGTGATAGGAGTACCATCAACTTTTCACGCATCAGTTGAAGCATCCATGGTGGGCTCCTCATCCATTGAGGTTGCTCTTAGTGCTGCCGTAACAAGTAAAACCAAACACAGGAAGTAACAAAATTAATTTAAAAAACAAAGCAAACAAATACTAAATTAGTATATGCATCACCATTATTTAAGAACGAGGCATAACCACACTGTTCTACTTTTTAGCAAACAAAGAAGACAAGTACTAACATCTCTCTTTATTTATGATGGATATACATATAGTTTTATTTTTATATTCTTATATCGAAGAAGCTGAGTGATAGTAGAGATTATCAATGTTCATCATGTATGTAATGGAAATTTAGGTCTTTCAGCTACTGGATATAAGGTTGTATCAGTTCAAAAAGTCATTCTCTGTCATTTGTCGTAACATGTCCTAAGATGCGAACAAATTTGTTGGTAGATCTAACCAATTTTACTATTGATTCATAACCAAAAAATGTAGCATTACTTTATTTATATTGCAGTACTATTCTTCCATATACTCACTGTTCATCTAAAGAAAATAAAACTATACAAACTTCAAGATTGCCAGGCAGACGAGAGGCAATTACCTGGAGTGCAGAAACTAATGTAGGGAATGATATTTACATCATCGTCGCCATCAGATACCTTGTGCACCTTTTTGGATTTGAGATCAATAGCGAGGACTCCAGAATTGCCAGCCCATATGACAAAAACACTAACGGCATCCACAGCAGCAATGATGTAAGGTGAGGATGAGAGGGCAGAAACAGGTAGAAAACTCTTAATGTCAACAACTCTATGTTGCGTCCATGTCCATCCACCACTCGCAGTCGGAGCAGACTCTCTCAACCATATGCAGAGAGAGAAATCATGCACCAAGGCGAATCCCAAGCTTCCATCATCATCAACTGACATCAGCACGATAATGGCAGACTTATTGCATTTTGGCGGTATCTCGATGAACGACAGTTCTTTCTTCACCAAACTGTACTCCAGGATTCCCTGGTTGTCCTCTATGAGGAAGTAGAGCGCATTCCTGATGAGGGCACTGCGACTGCATGTGCAAAGTTGAGGAAAAAACTCAGCTGGTTGATCAGTTCTGGCTGTCATGCTCCACTCATTATCCTCCAACGACCAGATGTGAGCGCAATTGAAGTGCCACAAAAGGTCTCTGCTCACCAAGATTACATTGAAGTGGCCACCTGAGGGGCACTCCATGTGGTCGCAGCCCGGCGCTACGCAGAGCAACGCTGCGTTCCAATGGGTAATGAGACCGCAGAGGGGCCACACCATGGGCAGCTTGCGTACCTCATCGGAGACCGGAGTCCAAACGATGAGCACCTGGTTTCTAAGAGGAGTCCAGTCTAGGTCATCATAGTGGTCGTAGAATAGGATGCGGCCATGCCGGGCGTCAACCGAACACCAGCTGCGGCAGTCGGCATCGGACGGGCGGAAGGAGAAGCTGGGCAAGAATTGGGTGCCACATGAACGGCGGTCGACGATCTGCTCGAGCATGGGAGCCGTGCGGTGGAACTGCCGGAACCGGCGCCGGAAGCCGGGATCCGTGACGAGGCGGCACCAACGCTTGCAGACCAAGGCGGCTTGGATGAGGCACGTGGGTTCATCTGGTGCGACATGGAGGAGGATCTCCTGCACGAGCTTGTCCATCAACGCCAGCGGCCGGCGCGGCAGTGGTGGCACGACCATGCTGCTCGGATCGGTGCTGGGGCGAGGGCTTGTTTGCGCAGGGTTCGGTGCGAGGGGTTATTATGAAAAGGGACAATATCTTACTCTATTACTAATTAGAGTCTTCAACGGAGGCTCCACGTTAATCCTCACCAGACGTGCTAGAAAAAAAGATAAATCCTTAAAATTCCCAACAGAGGCTCCACGTTAATCCTCACCAGACGCGCTAGAAAAAAAAGATAAATCCTTAAAATTCCCACAATAATCAGAAAGATCCATCCATCGAATTAATATGCCTCATCAACAATAACCAGTAGATCTGCTAAGTTTTCTATACCTATTTACCCACCAATGCCATTATTATTTAATTTATTTAAAACTTAAAATACGTCCACAAAGTAAAATAGTTCGTGGCCGCGGCGCCGACTTCGCAGGCTTCGTCGAGGTCATGTAGATGAAGATGGTGTTTGCTGGCTTCGTCGAGGTCGTGCAGATGAAGATGGTGGGTCCCGTTGAGGCCAGATCGCCTGGATGGAGCGGAAGCCGGATCTGCACGGGGATACCTGTGTGCTCGCTGTGGACACAGATGGCTACCACCCACTTGGCGATGTGGCACTTGGACAAATACAGATGGCCGCAGCCCGCCGCTGGATGATCATCAAGGCGTGAACGTATCGGTTACTTCCCCTTCTTTTTGCATATGGCTGAATGATGGATTTAGATTTGAGAAAGGGAATTTTCATTGTCCAAAACGCATCGCCTGTCAATCTCTATTTCACCGGCAACAACTCTGCTGATGAATTAATTAGATTCATCCTGTCCCTAGGGGGCACCAACATAGACAAGTGTTCTTCCATAGTCCTTTCTTCCGGCATTTTTTTTGTTTTGTTATCCTATTATCCTAACAAATCTAACAACTTCTATCAATTTCAATTTTAATGGCAACTTCTGGTGAAAAACTAATTCCATGGTTCATCCTGTGCCCGTGCTTCCTCAATGCAGGTTACGTGCTCATCCATGTTTCTTCGTGCCACTGGGTTATACCAACAGAGGTAACTAGGCCTATTCGATGGTTCATCCTGCTGCAGAGCTACCCCAACAATGGTAACCATGGTAATATCCTATACCTTAACTAAGCATCAAAGTTGGAAAAATTCTGGACATTAGAATAGTTATTATTAATACAACATCATATATATAGATTTTAAAGGAAAAGGATTGCACAGCCAGGGAACATCTTTGCTTTCACATGATTCCGAAACCTAATTTGTACTTATGTGAATTGAGATTTAACATTCTTATTTTCGTGTGTTTCTTTTCTTTTTCTTAAACTGACATAATTCATATGTTAAACTGGCTTCCGTTTTCCACGCAATCCATCCTATCATAGATAAAAAAAAGACATGGAGAATAATCAACCAGAAAGTGCTAGATGGAAATGAACAACCGGGGAAAAAGATAGTACTACATAGAAAACTCAAGGTAATTTTGATACAGCAGTTGCATCATCATACCTTGGAATATTATATTGGTTATTTACTTACATAATTCTGTGCTTTTATAGGAAAGAGAGAGTCAAGAATTCCCTAAAAATATCGTGATTAGTATATATACCAGCAAAAAAAAAACATTGGTGCAAGAAACAAGCAAAGAAAAGCATTGGTGCAAGACAATCGATCGAGGTCCACAAGGTAATCTACCATGGATTCACTTTTCTTCTAAATGCAATTTTCCATTGAATTCTATATTGATTAGTATATCCAGTTATTGTTAAATATGTTGTCCCTATATAGCAAAACAAGCTACATCAGAAAGCATCATGTCAACCTAAACAGTCATCTAACGCAACAAGTTGATACTGAAAGAAGCGGCACAACATCGCAAATATAAATATATATATAATAATGTTACAGCCTCCTTTTAAAGGCGCAATAAATTCCAAATAAGTAATGGCAATATGCCAAAGGAACTCAGAACAACAACATAGTTGCAGCAATCAAAACCCTTGACAAAGCAAAAGATCGAAACAAACAAACGACAAGACAAACATCAATGCTATGGACTTCCAGATTGACTTCAAGAAATTTATCAAAAAAGAAACACAACAATTTATGAAAACAATTGAAGGTACACATCCCAATATCCAATACCCAATCATGTTATTAGGTTTTTATTTCCAGGTGATGTAACCTCTTAATATTGTCATCCACATAGTTGGATTCCTAAAGAGGGACATCCAGCATGCCCACATACTTTGCTCAAAAAAGAAAACATGCCCACATACTGCACAACGTAAGACATACTAGGATACAAAAAACGGAAAGAAAAGAAAAGAACCAACCAGAGAATTACATTTGCTTTGCCACAATAATCTCTCTCCATCATGCCAATGCAAATTCTATGCACCTATGTCACTCCGCATTCAAACAAAACTTAACTTACAAAGTAATTTTTATTATCTAAGTATATATTAAGCATAATATCTATTTCTTTCATATCTCAAAGTTATCCCGTGCGGGAGCATGGGTTGATGGACTAGTGACGGAAATACGAATATATCGGGTTTGATGGCAACTTTATATCGAATCGTATAAAAAACAACACGATACATGTCTACGTCTATATTTGTTTTTATAAAGGATAATTATATCCGGCTTCACCTATCAACAGATAGAATCATGGCAATTATTACAATGTTTTGCCAAAATTCACCAACACAGACTACAAATAATGATTTTGTAGTCAACCAAGCGGCTAACCGAAACGAAATAAAGTTTGAGCTAGACATAACTAATGTATCTTGACGACAACCATCCATTAAAACTGAAAAACTGCAACAAGGACGTCTCTAGGTATCATCCAATCTGGAAAACAACTGGTCCCTCTAGTTGTCATGTCGTTGTAGACTTTCCCACTGCCGAAGTCAATGTGTTTTCTTGAAAAGAACCTGCAAGAAAGATTTTGGTCTATATTTGTCAAAAATCACCTAATTTCTTGTTAGCCAAATAGTCCAACAAAGCGCTACAGCTGCTGTTAATAACAATAAATTATACTTTTTATTACCAATTTTTGACCATCTTAAAAACAAATCATTCATATCAATCGGAGGAGAAATTCCACGGCACGCTATAGGAATTTTATATAAACACAGTGTATAAAAAGATGTTGAATAGTTTTCAGATAATGACAGAAACAACAATGACTGTCACCATTCCAGTTCCGTCTAACTAAGTAATCCTTAGTCAAGGTTACACCTTTTTTCAGTTACCACAAAAATATTTTAATTTTTATAGATATTTTAATCCGCCATAGATCCTGTGACACTCTTACCCAATTGTTAATTAACACAGCATACATGGACTTGACCGTGAAGTTCCCCAAGCGTTAAGACCCCAGACGAAAACATCTCTCTGATCCAGTAAGTTTAAATCCTATAGAGAGGCAACAATTCTGTGCCAAGCCCTTAAGTTGGCACCCACTAAATTTTGATGAAAGAAAATATTTAGCGGGTTTAAACTAAGTACTTGTGTTATAGAGTATTGCTTCCTTCTTATAATATTAAACAGCAAGAGGAATTTATCTTTAGAGGTTTATTTCTTAGCTAGGTATCGAAGTAGAACCTGGTTTGAGAACCATCTCTCACTTTAAATGAGCCAATCCACAAAAGTATCTCTGATATTCATTAAACTTTTTTAGAAGTGAGAATCATTTGCTCTTTTTTTATAGATCCCTAATGTCTTATCTTTGATATATTTGTTTCTTAGTAGCTCCTATCACATACCGTCTTCATGCAATAATTTAAATAGCCATTTCCTTAATAAGCATTTAATTATGTATATCAAGATTCTGAATGCCTAACGTCCCTGATCTTTAGGTTGATATAAAACTTCCAATTTAGCCAATCTATATTTTCATTTATGCCGGTCATTTTTCCAGTAGAAATGTGATCTGAGACAATCTATTTTCTCTAGAACCCCTCTTGGTAATTTGAAAAAAACATCATAAATATCGGTAAACATCGGTAAACTAGATAGCACCGACTTTATTAACGCCAAACGACGCCCACAGTTAGCATTTTTATTTTCCAACCGCTCAATCTCTTTTCGATTCTATCCTCAATTACCTTCTAGTATTTGTTGTTCAACTTTCTAGTATTAATAGGTAGGCCAAGGTAGCAAAAGGGATATTTGCTAATCACACATCGAAACAACTGCGAATAAAATTCTTCAGGCCCGATAATTGTTCAAAGCTGGTTAGTAAAAGTTTCATATTTACTGCCTTTTTAACATCGTAGATCATGAAAATAACTATGTCATCCACATACTGAAGGATGGACAACCCATCCCAGATTAGGTTTAGAATAAATCCATCTACCTATCCTAGTTCCTTTGCTCTGGCAATGAGGAAATCTAACATGTCGACCACTATATTAATAGTATGGGCGACATAGGGTCACCTTGCCTAAGGCTTTTTTGTTCTAAAAGTAGGCAACTAATTGATCATTCACATTGATATTAACATTACCCGATTGGGAAAAACATTAAACCCATTAACACCACTTTTGTGAGAACCCTTTAATTTTCAATGTTTGTTGGAAAAAAATTCCATTTAACTTTATCATACGCTTTCTCAAAATATAATTTAAAATAACTCTGTGTTTTTCTCTGTGTGAAGTTCATGCAATGTCTCATGGAGTATTATTGCAGTTTTTTTAATTTTAATCCTTTTTTAATCAATATTTCAAAAATAACCATAATTAAAAAATATTTGCATCTCATATCCCTTTTGGTCGCACCAAGTCCTTTGGCGTGACTAAACCACATTGTCGCGCCACATGCATTGGCGCGATGAGATACGACTTTCTGGTCGTCGTTTCCGACGTGGAAAAGTCCAGTCGTGCCAAGTTATTTGGCGCGACAAGACTGAATTTTCAAAAAATATAACTCCTCAATACTATGTCAGATGAAGATAGTTTCTATATGAAAATTGTAGCCCTCGACGAGATCAAAAACTCTCTAATTTTGCTTTTTTTCATTTGAAGAAGTTAAGAGGTCTAAAAGAATTATATAATATTTTAATACCAAAATGATCGTGTAGTAGCGCTTGTTACATCATACAAATGATAACTTTTTTGTATGGATTCAAATGAAAATACTTTTTATATGAAGATTGTAGACCTAAATGAGATATATAATTTTTTAGTTTTGAGGTTTTAGATTTGATTCCATTAAAATGCTTAAAAAAATAATATAATATTTCAGTACGAATTTTGCTTGTGAAGCATCATATTATTTTTTCGAGCATTTTAATTAATTCAAATCAAAAACCTCATAACTAAAAAATTATATATCTCATTTAGACCTACAGTCTTGATATAAAAAGTATTTTCATTTGAATCTATACAAAAAAGTTATTATTTTTACTATACGATCATTTTGGTATTAAAATATTACATAATTTTTTTGAACCTTCTAACTTCTTCAAATGAAAAACCCAGTACTATAAAGTTGTAGATCTCGTTGAGAGCTAAATTTTTATATAGAAACCATCTTCATCCGACGTAGTATTGAGGAGTTATAATTTTTTAAAAATTCAGTCTTATCACGCCAAATAACTTGGCACGACTGGACTTTTTTCGCGTCAGAAATGGCGACCAGAAAGTCGTATCTCGTCGCGCCAATGCATGTGGAGTGACAATGTGGTTTTTTGAAACATAGAAGGACTTGGCGTGACCAAAAGAGATATGAGATGCAAATATTTTTTTAGTGCGGTTTGTTGATATATTGATTAAAAAAGGATTAAAATTATAAAAAATCATATTACTGCACCCTTCATGATATTTCTTCTTGGCAAAAAGGTCGTCTGAGTAGGTCTAATTATCTTTGTTGTTATGGTAGTATGTCTATTAGTTGTGACTTCAGTAAAGATTTTAAAGGACATATTCAACAAATAAATAGGCCTATATTGTTGAATCACCTTAACATCCGTCTTTTTGGGCAGAAGGATAATGGTTCCAAAATTAAGGCAATTTAGAGGTAGGTTTTCCTAATAAAAATCCATGAATGCCATCGGGTTATCTTTTGTAATATTCCAGAAGACCTGATAAAACTCTGGAGGGAAGCCATCTGGCCCCGGTGCCTTATTATGTTCCATTTGAAAAATCACAACCCTTAACTACTCTTGTGAGAAAGAGTCTGTTAAATGCTCATTTTCCAGCGGAGATACCTATGAAATGTCCTTAGTTTGTGTATCATGCAATATGATCTGTGACACCTCTGATGGCCAGACCAATTTTTGTAATAATTGATAATATGCCCTTTGAGTTGAGAATCATCGCTTATTTTATTGTTACCATCCTCAAGCTAGAAAATCCGAGTTTTTCTATGCATACCATTATGTAACAAGTGATAATACTTCATATTTGCATCACCTTCTAAAAGATGTTTGATTTTGTCCCTTTGGTACCATTTGAGTCCTTCACATAGTAACTCTGCAAGCCTCGAATTTAACACATGTTTAAGGTCTAGTTCAGCATCACTAAACATGGTTGCTTCTAACTTTTTATTTAACTCATCTAGCTTATTTAGAATGGTTACCTTTTCTTTCTTGTACACACCACTCGTATTTTTTGCGCATCCTCTAAGGTACTGGCGAAGCCTCTTGATCTTGGCTTGCCACTTCTCAATAGACGAGACATTAACTTAGGTGTTATGCCAGACATCACTCACCATTTCATAAAATTTATCTCTCAGCAACCATCCCAATTCAAATTCAAACTAGGGTTGGTAAGATGAGGATTGACTATTTATAGAAAAAAGTAGAGGTGTATGGTCAGAGATTTCCCTAGTCAAGGCACGAACTGTGGTATGCGGGAACTTAGACTTGAAATTTGTGCAGACAGGTACTCTGTCTAGCTTTTTGATTATGTAGATGGTTAGCCCAAGTGTATTTTCTACCAGACATATCTATTTTCCTCAAATTCAAAGAGTCAATTATAGCATAAAACATGAAAGGCCATCTGGCATTAAACTAAAATTATCATTATTCTTCTGATCCGATCTCCATATAGTGTTAAAGTCACCACCTATAATAATAGATAAGGAGTCTTTAGAGCATACACATACGACCTTAGATAAAACTTGAGATTTCAGATCCATCTGCGCTGGCTCATAAACTGATATCAAATTAAATTTTAAATCCTCATCTCTATGTCTAAGTTTAAAACTAATGTAAAAGTCACCTTCATCTATTTTCCCTATATCAAAAGTTAACAAATGGATCCCTAGAATCATCCCACCAGACCGACCTCATGGAGCCATGCAATGCCAAACAAAATCTCTGCCACCACATATATTATTCAAAATGGATTGCAGAAAATTGTCTCTACCGGTTTATGAAAAAGCGATGAAATCTAAGTTTTTCTCCTTCATTAAGTCCAAGAGGAATCTATATTTCTTGCAATCTGCAAACTCATTACAATTCCAAAATACTCCTTTCATTGAAAACAATTCTTGTTATTAATTTTTTTTCTTATTGTTGGGCCGAGAGCCTTGCTGGGAATTTTTCTTTAGTGATATGGGGGTTTATAGATACTTAGGTTCATTACCCTCATCACCTGTACCTCTTCAATTTCAGAACATATAAAATTTAAAGCCTCTAAGTCTATACCATCCTCAATAGAACAAATTGATGATGTGTCATCAATTGCTACTTTATTTTTTCCATTAAGATCTTACTTTCAATCATACGCTTTCCTTCTATGTTTCTTAAAAAATTAAGCGAATTAGAAATATCATAATCATTATCACCTAGCTTGATCCCTAAAGATTTAACTGAATTAAGAAAAAAAGTATCATCTTGGAAAATAAAAGAGTTGGACTGGTGGTCATTACCTTTTGTTGGTGCTGATTATAAGTTTTGACTGGCCTTTAAATTTGTCGCCTTCTCCACTGAGTCCTAGCCTGCGTTCGCAGCAATCCTCTTACTTGATCGCCCAAGTGACGCTGTCCCACCTTTTTGCCCACTCATCTTGGTCAGAAGCCCAGAGTCATCTTAAGGGTTCATCAATTGGGCCTTCCACTGAATAGAATTATCAGGAGCCAACATAACCACTGGTTTTTTGCCTACATGTGCTATACCATTTTTATGGACCAAAGAAGCATCATAAGCACCATCTTGCTGACCCTTCCCATCATTAGACGCCTGACCATCTTTGTTTCCATCAATATCTATAGGTTTCTCTGCCTCTGTGTTGTTATCTGCGTCTATATAAAAACAAAAGATAAATTGTGTACAAAAACAAAAGATGAATATATTTGAAAATACAGACGTACATGAACTTGAACTGAGGTTACACGCTAGATTGGCATATTGGTGATTTGCATGCATTGCTTGCTTACTCTCCGAGCGCAAAGGCAGCAACATCGAAGGTGTCAGACAGGCCGGTGCCGGTCTTGAATGTGACCTTCTCCGGCAAGGCCTTAGGAACACAGATGTTGGGACCGAGTCCCAGCAAGTTTAGAGTGAGGGTAGAATAGGTGGTCCAGACAGTCCTTCTCTCTCTATATTAAATAAAGAAATTACAACATGGGGCCGATAGCAGGAGATCCTGTAGCTATCAATGAACCTTTCTCTCCCATTACACAGGGGGCTGGGCCATTTATAGTGACTCCCCAGCTCAAGATTGAAAGTATAAGCGTGCCCCCAATGGAAGTTTTGAAACCCTAGACACTGAATCTATTACTCGTGGGCCTTCCAAGGGCAAGCTTGTCTATCACTTTGTCGCCACAACATACGGGCCACGGCCCATCATCGCCCACGGGAGGCCCAACATGTCCGCTTGTTGACAATCAGCCTCAGCTCAGCCCATCACCCCACCCCGCTGCCACCGTCTTGAGACGTCTCCACCTCCACGCCATACCTCCGCAGGTGTGGACGGCTAGGATGATGGCCTCCACAAGCATGGGAAGAAACGCCGCCGATCCTCCACACTGGACATCCACGGGAGTCAGTGGCTAGGATGATGGACCTCCACTGCCGACCGCCTTCACGATGCCTCCTCGGCAGAGGTCTTACCTCCGGGGGCGTCGCCTTTGGATCCTGCAGACACAGATATGAAGGGAATACTAGATTCATAGGTTAGTCTCCAAAACGGAGGTAACAAGCCTCTCCGACCTCGAGGCGCATCCCAACATTCCCCCTTGAGGGTTAGGTCCAGTGGAGGCGGGTCTAGCCACTAGGATGCTCCTAGCCACGGAGGCTATGTTTACCTCCGACCTCCTGGCCCGTTGAACGTTGGACCGAAGGTTTTGCATTTTTACCATTGCCTGGTTTTTAATCTTAGGCGTTGATTTTGAGTTGGTTCGTTTTTCTACCATTCAATTCGTGGGTCGTCGTGACCGTTGTGCTAAGAAGTCGAGGCGTCGCTTCACCGCCTATATAAAGGGGTGGGTGGTGAAAATGACCCGTACTCCTCTTGCCACCACGTAGGTTTTCTACTACTTGCTGCCTCCGCTCCTGTTTTTCCTTGGCCTTCTTTCGCCGTGGCACCTAAACGCCCCAGCTGCGTGTGTCGTCGTCCGTTCTCCAGCCCCTATTCCCAGTTCCAAGGTGTCAGAGTTGGAGGTTTCCTTGATCTTTACGAGCAGTGCATGCTGGATGCCGCAGAGGCCAAGGATCTTGAAGAGTCCCTGTCAGATGTCGAAGCTTCTCCAAGTGAATTGATGGCTCTGAAGGTTGCTGTGGCTGCTGCAGAGGTGTCCTAAGAGTTTGGTCACAGCCGAATGACACAGAGTATGATTTCAGATCTCAAGGCAAAGGGCTTTTTTCTTACTGGTTCAGGGCGACCTCTGCGTGGAGAGACCGTGCCAAGACCTAAGAAGAATGAGGCCGTCATCTTTCGAGATTTCTTTTCCTACGGCCTCCACTTCCCTTCAACCAATTTCCTTCGATACATTCTTGAATGGTTCGAGGTTCAGCTGCATCACCTTACTCCCCATGCTTTCTTAAACATGAGCAAATTTCTCTGGGCCGCGGAATCTTACGGAGGTGGGCTTAGCATGAATACCTTCGTGGAGTACTATGAGCTACAAAAGCAATCGTGCCATGTAGGCACTAAGGTAGCCCAGTTTGCCTTGTGTAGTTTCATGGCTAAGAGAAAACTGAGCAAGGGCAAGGAAAAAATTGCAATCTCTTGGTGTCAGAGGGAAAAGTATGAGCCAGCTGATTGGTTAGACTTTTGGTTTTACGTTTGGACCCCTAGTGTCACTCGCCCTGATGAAGATGGGAGGAGTGTTACTCGGTTTCCTTTTGCCTCCGTTATGACCCCGATGAATCCTCTAACCAGTGTAAAACCTGGTTCCATTGACTCAGATAAATGGAGGTCTTGCACGGAGGCTTTTAGCGCAGCTTGTCGCTATTCTGGTGGGAGGCATCTTGTTGAGGAGATGATAGCATCCGATTACTGGCCCCTTGTTGGTGGTTCAGGGCAGAAGAAATTTATTGTAGAAAAGCTGGATCTGCCTGTGTTTGGAGCTACTGAGGGCATCCCTTGCCCACATTTTGGGCTTTGTCTTCCGGAGGGTCAGAGCAAGGAGGAGTTTGTCCGACTGACCGAAGAGAAAGCTGTCAAGATTCTCGGAGAAGTTTCTGAGAGAGAGTATCTTGCCCGGAGGTCGGAGGCTGGTATTATGCCCCGCCTTAATAGGGTTTTTGAAGAGCTCGGCATGCATTACTATGAGCGTGAAATCCCTGATAAGATAAAGAGGAAAGTTGAAAAGAAAGAGTCACTTGGTGCTGCTACTGTCGCTACTGCTATTGCTGCTACTAAGGTTGCTGAGGGGAGGAAAAGGCAGGGTAGTGCTTTAACCTGAGGAGCGCTAAAGAAGGAGAAGGAAGCCTCCGCAGAAATTGCAGAGGTCGAAGATGTTTTTGAAACCTTGTACGATGAAGAGGAAAACCCTGGTGTGGATCTGCAAATGGTGGAGGCTGACGTCCCGATGTCGTATGATAAGGAGGGTCCTCCTCGGCAGTCTTCGCCAGCCTCTCCCGTATTTGCTGGTGACACCTCTGGCACTTCTCCACCCCGGTCTGTTGTGCCGGTTGCTGCACCTATGCTTCTGCTAGAGGGGTCTGTTTTGTCGGAGGCCGATGCGAGGCCTTTTGCCAGCGCTTATGTTGATGAAAGCTCCGACAATGAGTCGGAGGGTTTAGCGGCTAAACCCATCATTGTGGAGAAGCTTGCTAAGGACACGGCAGTCATTGTTGACGGCAAGGAGGAACTCGTGGAAGTTGAAGAGCATGGAACAGAGGACGTGATCGTGGAACATGATTCCCATGTGTCGAGTGAAGGTGAGGTTCTTACACGAAGTATGGTTTACCTAGACTTTCTTACTCTGAAGGCATCCTTACTTGGTGAGCTGGTATATAGTATTTATGAATCTGAGGACTATTTGATTGGTCGCCTGACTTGCCTTGTTTTGCTTGTTTTGCCTAGCTTGTAATGCAGCGACGGTAGGACAAGTGGTACCTTCGGTTCTCAGAACATCTATCCCAAACAACTGACTTTCCCCAGTTTGATTCCAAAATAAAGGCTTCTGCACTTACGCCCATACAGAGCTTCAAACGGTGCCATCTTGAAACTCTGTTGATAACTATTGTTGTATGAGAACTCTGCATAACACAAGTTCTTATCTCAACTTGTACCATACTACAATGCACAAGCTCTCAACATGTCCTCCAAAATTTGATTAAGTCTCTCAGTCTGACCATCAGTCTATGGGTGATATGCTGTACTAAAGTTTAACTTTGTTCCTAAAGCACTATGCACTGCTTTCCAAAAGTGAGATGTGAACTGAGTACCTCTATCGGACACAATCTTCTATGGGACACCATGCAAACACAGGATCCTTTCCATGTATAGTGTAGCCAACTGAGGTCTAGTATATGTGGTCTTCATAGGCAAAAAGTGAGCTACCTTAGTTAGTCGATCAATTATTACCCAGATAGAATCATAGCCTCTCTTAGTACAAGGTAATCCTGTTATAAAGTCCATACCGACCTCTTCCCACTTCCATTCAGGTATCTTCATTGGTTGCAATAATCCAGCCGGCCTTTGATGTTTAGCCTTCACATGTTGACAAGTATCACATAAAGCAACGTACTCTGCCACATTCCTCTTCAGACCAATCCACCAATACTTTTCCTTGAGATCCATGTACATTTTAGTACTTCTAGGATGGATAGAGTAAGCTGACTCATGTGTTTCTCATAGAATTGCCTGATGAAGAGCTTTTACCTTCGGAACACATATCCGGTTGCCATGCCATAAGGCACCCTCTTCATCAATGTGGAATCCAGGTGCCTTTCCTTCTGCTAACTTCTTCACTATATACTTCAAATCCTTGTCTTCTAATCGACCCTTACAAATCTCTTCCTCTAATGTAGGTGTCACCTCTATCTCCATGGCACTAGCAACAATAGTAAGGTTCAAATGAGCAATTTTGCACACAACTGATCAGATTCAGGTGTCGCCCGAAGCCCATTAGCATGCCATGACATTTGCCTTCCCAGGATGGTAATACATATCGAAATCATACTCATTTAACAATTCCAACCATCGACGTTGTCTTAGGTTCAAGTCAGCCTAGGTAAAGATGTACTTCAAGCTCTTGTGGTCAATGAAGATATCAATCTTGTGCCTAATTAGATAGTGTCTCCAGATCTTCAAAACGTGAACAACCGCTACTAACTCCCAATCATGAGTAGGATACTTCAACTCATTCCTCCTCACTGTCTGGATGCATATGCAACAACTCTACCTTCTTGCATGAGAACAGAACCCAAACACAGAAGAGATGCACATAATAGATAGAGAACTTTTTACTCAAATTTGACAACACCAACACTGGAGCTGTAGTGAGTCTCTTCTTTAACTCCTCAAGTTAGATTGACACTTATCAGACCACCCAAATCTGGCATTCTTCTCTAACAAAGCTGTCATGGGTTTAGCAAGCTTGGAGAAACTGTCAATGAACCGCTTGTAATAACTAGCCAGACTGAGAAAACTACAAATCTCACTTACATCTGCAGGTTGCTTCCAATTCTGAACATCCTTACCTTGCCAGGATCCACTGATATTCCACCATTAGAGGCAACGTGCCCCAGAAAAGAGACTTCCTTCAACTAGAATTCACACTTACCTTGCTTGGCATACAGCTTGAGCTCTTCTCAATGGTTCCACCACTAAAGATAAACTATCCAAGAACTTGGTTCTGCATAAACAGAACTAACTTACCATGCTTGGCATAGGCATTGAGGTTTTCCAAATCTCTGTGCAACCAGCTCTAGGAATTCCAATGTCGGACTCCTATGTCATCAACACCAGCATTGTCTTGAGTAAGGTTGAACTCCCAAGTAAAATGTTTGAATGCATGAAAGTCTTGCAACGTCTTCATCGTTGGCTACCCCCCTTAAGAAAGATAAGATAGGGGCACCAAAGGATAGCTTTAATATTCTTCTAGAGTGAATTCCTTGTCATTAAGTCCATTGATATCCAAGAGGACTTGTATGCATAGGCAAGAACAAGTAATTCTAAAATCCCTCTCGAGCAGAAAAACAGCAACACAGTAAAATATTCATATCTCCTGTTATGTTAATCCAACAAAGCGATACCTTTTACCGTTGGAAAGCTTATAAAATCCTCTACAACTTGCTTTCAGAAAACTTTCCTAGATTCTGCAGTTAAGGTTGTCGAAAACAACACACCACAATACTGTTCTAGATTTCTGACAACACATGTACATTGTCTTGTGAATTTCATAACTCTCAGACCAAAAATGCTTTGATAGTCATTCTTGCTATCAGAGAAGCTTGCTGAAGTCTACTTTTGTCTATAATTTGCTCATGATTTTTGGAGGTCCAAAGTGAGAGGTATAAACCGAAGACAGATTGCTCTGAAAAGACAGGATAAAAAGAACAAGAGAAGAACCCAACTTTTTACATCTTTACTCCTATGACTTAGGTCTATGAACTAAATGAAACTATGGATAAACACCACAAGATCATTGCACTCATTACGAAGATCCAAATCACACATAAGCATAAGACAAGCATGCATCACACCAATGACACTACACGTACATTTGTATAGCTATGGTGGGCATCCTAAAGAGTGGATTATAGATGAAAGGCCATCGTAGACTTGTACAAGATGAGATTAGAAATTTTTAGTAAATGAACAAAAACAATAAATAAAGAATATAAGAAGTATTAGCTCAAAGGAAGCCATTCAAGGATGAGGTAACATGACAAGATGAGAAATAGTCAATTCAAGGAGCCAAGGAGGTGGTAAAATAGTTTTATAGCAAAAATATGTTTTGCAAATCGACCAGTTCTAAGTAGGCTTGCGTCCTGTAGTCAGCATTGAGCTGATACCAACTTGTCACACCCGGTTCTAAGGATAAAACCAGATATACACTATAGTGAGTCTTAAGGGACAAATCCCACATATAGCTACAAAGAGTATCAAGTACAATGCTTTAAGTATAATGTACAGAGTATATAAAAGATCACCTATGAACAAACAACGGAAGAACAACTTCAAACTCTGGGTGTAGACTTCACTCCACTGGATCCAACTGACTGGTTGATCACAAGCCTAAAACTTCTCCTGAGGTGTGGGGGGAATAGCAAGAGTGAGTCCATGTCGAACTCAACAAGTATAGCAATAGGGTAGTACCCATCAACTCATGATCAATGTAACATAAATAATATATGAAGCATAAACGGTAACCATGAACATATTAGCAAACAAAAGTCATCATCTTAATCTAAAGATTCTAAGGCCGCTCGTGTCCTTGAGCAAGGCTAGTATACCAGTTTAGTAATCTCTGCACAGAGGTGTACACTTTCGCTGTGAGCCGCGAATTGCCCTTTCGCCCAAGGCCCGTCGACCTCTTAGCTCACTACCAAGGAAAGCCGGCAGGGTTCACTATGAAGCCTTTCAAAGGTTCGTCTAACATGTTAGGGCCACTAAGGTTTCTGTGCCCTACGAATGTAGTATTCCCCCTTCTGATGGCACACAACTGAAGCCTATACACATGCAGACAGGGGTCCAACTATACCCAACCCGGACAACGCCCCTCTTGCGCCATTAAGGGAACCGCTAACAAGCTAGAAAAGGTCCTCATACTGAGCTAAAACCAGAGCCATGTAGCCCTCATGGCTGTACTGTAAATCCCGAAGGTTCTGTTACAGATAAATCCTCAAGTTGCTTAAAAGTCATTTTTATTGTTTTATTGCTTAACATTAATTAAGTCACAAGATCATAGTCACATAAATTAAACTCCAAGCTATACTTGCCTTAAGACTTGCTTTACACCCAAAGCATTGTGCTTGAGAAACATCATCCTTTATCTTCTATTCTGTAGCTTCTGATCTCCAATTCCAATTGTACTTATCGGTCCTCAGCTCCCGATCTTCAGCACTCATGAAGTGCTCTTTGTCTATTCGTAGCAAACAAGAAACACAAACAGACAAAGCTAAGAACAAACATCAATCAAAAGAAACACTAAAGAAAGAGTAGTCTACATGGTATTGCTCATTACTATGATCACGAGAGCATAAGGGTGACCAGCAAAGGAGCTATCGTTGTGGTGGTACAGCTAACGAGGTTGATCTTGGCTATTCGCATGTTGGAATGGCGTTGATAGATCATTATTCTAACCCATAAATAAGTCACATTTTGAAAAGCCTACAACATGGTAAAGGTCACTACAATCGCGTAGCTTACGTCGATACGATTCCAAAAAGTATAAGTTTGCTAAAAACGGAGTTAAAACGTGAAAGTTATGGCTAAAACAAGGTCAGGGGCATAACCGTAAATAAACTAAACTAATTTTGTATGCAAAAATAATTTAAAAACTAAAATAAAACTCGGTTTGGACCTAAAACATAAATACCGATGACTTCGGGGTTCAAACTACAAAAACAACAGTCTGATTTGAACTGCGATGGACTAAATCATAATTATAGAAAAGTCCAGGGACCTTTCTACAAAAATGCCTCGGCTGACCGGATCGTTGACTAGATTGGCCTGGTCAGCGCTGGCGTGGCGCTAACATGGTGTACACGTGGCACACATGTGGATGCCACGTCGGCGGCCGACTGGGTTTGTTGACCCTCGGTTGACCGATACGCCACGATCTAATCTGGGCCGTCCAGATTGGATCGGGCGACCAGGGTCGGTCGGCGAGGTCGGGTCGCCGGGGACAGCGCTCCAGGCGGCGGCGCGTCGCCGGAGGCCCGCTAGAGTTGACTGGAAGAGCGCTCCGAGTCTCGGCTGGCGAAGCGGAGGGCACAGGAGGGACGAGAGCGGCCACGTGGACTCGGCCGCGGGGTTAATGACGAAAGGGGATGACCGGAGGCGGGTGGTCCATGCGGTGGCGCCATGGCCGGCGATGCTGTGCTCGGCTGGGGGTATCTACGCGGCACAGCGGGGCAAAGCGAGTGCACAGGCGCGCTGCGCACGCGAAGGCGAGCGTGTTGTGCACTGCGGCCATGATGTCATGCGGCGGGGCGTGACGGAGCACGCGGCGAGGCGGACCGGGACGACGGCGGAAAAACAGCAAGGTCGCGTACGCGGGAGAGAGCGAGAGGGAGGACGGGGACGGTACCGACAGTTGTCTCACCTCGGGGCGGTGGTCGTGGCCGGTTTTTGTCGACGAGAACGCGCTGGCCGCAGAGATCGACGGCGGCGCTCGCAAGCTCGAGCACGGCGGCTATGGCGGCTAGGGTTGCGGTGCCGAGAGAACTAGGGCACCGGGTGGTGGCGGCTCGCATTAGGGTTTCCAAAGGGCGCAGGGCTAGAGCAACCGCTTTATAGGCGGCGGCGGAACTCGGTTCGCGCACGCGGCACATGGGGGCCAAACCGAGCTCGACTCGGCACCGTCTCCCCGAAGGGGATGACCCTATAGCATGGGCCCCATGGTGGCAGGCCCCGCTGGTCAGTGACACGGGAGGAGGAGAGGCGCGCGGCGGTGCTGCAGCGGGCTTGCTAGGCCTCGGCCGTTCGGCCCAAGAAGGAGGAGGCAGCGCTGCGCGTTGGCGGGCCGGCACAAGGAAAAGGCCAGGTGGGCCGGGGAGAAGGAAGCAGGCCAACCAGGCCGGTTGAGCTGCTCGGGCCAAAGAGAGGAAAGGAGGGGGAGCGGGTTGGCCAGGCCGCTTGGGCCAGAAAGAAGGAAAGAGAGAGGGAGGGAAAGAAAAAGGTTTTTCTTTTGTTTGAATCATTTTCTCAAATTGGTTTTCAAATTCTTTTGAACTCATTTTCCAATTTGATCAAAACCACACATCACAAAATAAATTATGCACCAGCATGAATGTACAACATGTTTCTTGACCTACTTTTGATTCTACTTTTGTAAAAATTATTATTTTTTTAGGTTAAATGCTCACCAAAAATGTAAAATTAAAATAAATTAACTATTTTAAATTCATACAAATTTTAGGGTGTTACAACCACACGTGAAGTTGCTATTTGCAGAGGTGGGTGCTTAAAACGTCTTTCCTCTGTAAATTAATTAAAAATTAAATGAATGTTGAGTTGCCACCTGTGAAGTCGCTCACTAGCCGCAGCTTTGTAGTGACCAGTTGACGTCGCGGGCTTCTGTTGATCCATTTGGTAGTGAGCATATGAGACGGAGACATGCTGCCGCCACGCTGGATGCGCTCGACCTATGTCAAGATCGTAGGACGTTGGAGTATTTTATTTCCGTGGAATATTTACAAGTGCCAATTCATTGTAGCAAGACGCATAGATAAACGGTCAAGACGCCGCGGACCTGAAAGCACACCACAATAGTCCTCGTCAAGTTCAACGACCTTTCTTTGCCAACCAAGTCAAACAAGCCTGCATGCACGCTGCCTGCCTATGTATTAATATATATAGGTGATGCTGCTCTATCTCCCACCACACAAACACTTCTTACAACTACACTCTCTTTCTTGCAACTACTCAGAGCTCCATTCGTAAACTATGGCGTCCCAGGCCATCGAGAGCCACCGCGCCGGTGCAGAGGTCGTCACCGGAGACGCCAGATGCAGGAAGAGAAGCTCGGCCTCCCCAAGGGCCTGCTTCCAATGGAGGACATCAAGGAGTTTGGGTACAACCGAGAGACAGGATTCATGTGGCTGGTGCAGGGGAAGAATAACGTCCAGCATACATTCAAGAAGATCAAAGCAGACGGTGTCATATGCCTCCGAGGTCACGCCGTTCACTGAGAAAGGCAAGCTGAAGAAGATCACCGGCGTTAAGACAAACAAGGAGCTGATGCTCTGGCTCAGCGTCGTCGAGGTTTACGTTGCTGAGGCCGCGCCGGAGAAGGTCACCTTCAAGACCGGCACTGGCCTGTCTGACACCTTTGGTGGTGCTGCCTTTGCACTCGGAGAGTAATCAAACTTGGCCGTGTGTTTTTATCTCTTGTTTTGTAACCAATCATGCATGATGTATCGTGTGTATGACTCTGTACCATGGAGTATTTGGAAATTTAATTTCGTTTTCACAGTTACGTATTCCCATCAATACATGGATTCTCCGTGTTGGACACGACCTGGTTGTATCGGACGGACCATAATAACCCCAGCACCCACGCAACCCTGACCAAACACGGAATCGCTCGCCCTAGTCCCTACTGCCCAAGCACCAATCCGCGGCGGCGGCAGCAAGCGCCCATCGTGCAGCATGGCCGCGCCCCCGCCCCAACGCCGGCCACCGGAACTGATGGACGAGCTTGTGGAAGAGATCCTCCTCCGCCTCCCGCCAGACAAACCGGCTCGCCTCGCTCGTGCCGCCGTCGTCTGTAAGCGTTGGTGCCGCGTCGTCATGGATCCCCGTTTCCGGCGCCGATTTCGCCAGGTCCACCGCACGCCGCCAATGCTAGGGTTCATCGTCGGCCGCCATTCATCACATGCCACCAAGTTCTTGCCCAGCTCCTCCTTCCGACCCTCCGGCGCCGACTGCCGCAGCTGGTGTCCGCTTGACGCCCAGCACGGCCGCATCCTATTCTACTGCGATGATGACCTAGACTCGAGGACTATTTCTAGAAACAAGGAGGCGGTGCTCATTGTTTGGACTCCGGCTACCGGTGAGGTGCGCACGCTGCCAATGCCGCTGTTTCATAGCACTCGTGGTGTCTATTGGAATGCCGCATTGGTTTGCGTAGCACCGGGCTGCGACCACATGGAGTGCCCCTCTGGTGGCCCCTTCAATGTTGTCTTGGTTAGCAGGTTCAATATGGAGAGTTACACTCACTCCTACGTCTACTCCTCAGAGATCGATGATTGGAGCGTGACAGCCTCTATTGAGCAACATGGCTATCTTCAACGCTGCACTAGCATTGCCCTTGTCAGGAATACGCTCTATTTCCTCCAATATGAGAACGTTGGAATCATGGCATACGATTTGGTCAAGAAAGAATTGTCGGTCATCAGGCTACCGCCGATATGTACCATGTCCACAAGTGTTGTGCTCATGTCAGTGGTGGATCGTGGTGTGTTGGGATTCGGAATGGTGGATGGTTTCTCACTCGTGGTATGGTTGCGGGAGTCGGCTTCGATTACAAGTGGTGGTTCGACATGGACGATACATAAAGTTGTTGACCTGAAGAGTTTTCCCGCTCTTTATAACCTCACACCCTCATCTTACATCATTGCTGTTGCGGATGCTGTTGGTGTTTTTGTCATATGGGCTCATGGTGCAGGAGTTTTGGCTGTTGATGTTAAGAATGTCCAGGTGTGGCGGGTATTACCTGACAAAATTGTTAATATTATTCCATACATAAGTTTCTGCACTCCAGGTAATTGCATCTTATGTCCCAAGCCATCTTGAATTCTGTACAGTTTTACATTATTTAATTTCCCACTATTTCACTTAGCAGCATTAATGGAAGTATGGGTTCGATATATTGGTAGAAGAATAATGAGTTTCTCTATACGATTTGTCAATTTCAGTGTACAAAAATTAAAATTAGGGATGATATATATCTTTGTAAATTAAAGAGATGTTTTTTCTCATATAAGAAGGTGCGTTTGCCCAGTTCTTAAATGCTGCACTTGCATATAATAAGTTAATACTATTTGCCTACTTTGTTTTTCAAATCAATTTGTCAGTGTTGCTTGGTTTCACTTGTTCCTCGACACTGTTCTTCGACAAATCTTTTTATTTACTTCTTTTGTGTATTTCTGCAGCACTAAGAGCAGCCTCCTACAATGAGGGGCCTTGCACGGGCGCTTCTAATATTGCATGAAAAATGGAAGGCAGTCCTGTCAATCACTGCCTCGGTTAATGTTTGAGCAGTCTGTCACACAATTATTTGTGTAGTAGAGATATGGGCAACATTCGGTTGCTACAATTATTAAATATACTATGAGTATTTACTCGTCAAAACTTTTAGTATTGTCACTGTTGAGAATAGAAGTGTTGGTTTTAGTATTTTTTTTCCCTATGTTGAGAATGGTATCTTGTAACATTATACTGCACTTTGATGTTTTATGATGTTGAATTTTTATTTTCTTATATTACAAGGGAGGAGATGATGAGTCAGAGGATAGCAAAAATAAATGTGTAGAAAAGTTAGCTAGATTTACTTATGCCACTAAGTTAACCGGCCGTTCAAAACTTTCCTAATAATATGAGACATTTAAATATATCATAGGGAATAGCCTCACTGACTGGGAATTTAGATTTGAGATTTGGACCCTGTTTTTAGTTGAACTTACACAAGGCTAAATTTAAAAGACATATAATGGTTGAAAAAGTACTAAAAATTTACTGAGAGAAAGCGAATGGTGTCAAAATATGAGAGCTCCCAACATAACTACTCGTGTAGAGTTTAAACTAATTTACACGTAGCTACATACGTAGAGAAACGGTCGAGTTTGTAATTCAGCACGCCGGAACTGAAAGGACACCACAATGGTCCTCGTCAAGTTCAACGTCCTTTGCCAGCCAAGTCAAACAAGACTGCATACATTGTATTGGAGTCCTTATCTTTCTGAACAAGCTGACTGCCTGTATATGTGCTGGCAGGGCCGTGCCGTCAGATTTATAGGCCTGGTACGACGCTCTAAGTGAGGCCTGAATCGAAATACCAAAATATAAAAAAAATAATGTATATACTGCAGAGCAAATGCAGTATACGAAGAAAAGTACCTTTTGAACTCTTTCATAATCTTTATTTAAATAACATCATTCTCTTAGTGTTTTTTGAAATAAAGTCTTCAATAATATTATCATAATTATCTTCTTCAGCAATTCACTCTCAAGTTCTATTGTAACCAAAATATTATGTAGTATTTGTGTCATAGTACAACGCAAGTATGACTTCAATAGTTTCAACTTAGAAAAGCTTCGCTCCGCTGATGCAACGGTCACACAAATGGTCAATAAAATTCTATATGCAATAGCACTAGCAGCATTGGGAAAACAATCATGCCGCTTTAGAAACTTAAGGATTTCAAGAGGACCCATATTTTCTTTTGGAATGAAATCCTGAGAAAATCTCAACTCTGTATATAGTTCATCGGCACCAATATCAGATTTCTCATCTTTTTTAAGGGCTGCTTCAAGATTGTCACAAGAAGATTTCAAGCTCTGGCTATCCAATGACTGCAACGAGTCAGAAGTAAATAAGAAACCAAAATTCTTTTGGTACTCCTGGTATTGTTCAAATCTTCTTGTAAGTGAGGCAATAGCTTGATCAACTTCGTGAACCGCCTCAGCATTATTTTCTGTCCTTGTCTGACCATCGCCATCTCTAAGATCATTCTCAATTTCAATATTACTATCAAGTACACGACCTTGATCGACTACCTTATTACCAGAAATCACGTTTGATTCTTTTATAACAAATCTATCCATTGATTCTTTTTGAGATTCAGTTAACTACTCAATTCTTTGTTTCCTCTTACGCTTTTTGCAACCAGATTCATATTTTCTAATTCGATTTGAAGAAGACATGGCTTAAAAAATAAAAAGAATAAAATTAAAATTATACAAGAAGTTCCAGACTTTCATACATCACAGATTCACACCCAGGCATACGTATAGGAAATTGAAAAATATGTACCTACACTCCTGCAGGGGCCTCCGCCGTGGCCCTCTCTCTGTTTTCCTCCGATGAACCGACGAGCGCCAGGCCGCCGGCCGGATGGCGGATCGGAGACGAGATGAAAAGTCCAAAGGTCGCGCCGTCGCCAGACGCACGAACTCACCGCGAGTGCTGCGTACTTCTACTTGCGGAGACGAGCAGTCGATCAGACGGACAGAATACATATGGTATTCTACTATTAGGCTTATTTTTTGGGGCCCGACAATTTTGGGGGCCCTATACGAGCGTACCGGCTGCACACCCCTGGGCACGGCCCTGGTGCTGGTGCTCCATTTCCCATCACACAAACACACCATCAATCTAGCCAGGTACAGTTACAACTACAGTCGCTTTCTTGCCTCTACTCAGTGCTCCATTTGTAAACCATGGCATCCCACGCCATCGAGAGCCACCACGCCGGTGCAGAGGTCATCACCGGAGACGGCGCATGCAGGAAGAAGTCCGTTGAGCTGCTGGAGGAGCTCGGCCTCCCCAAGGGTCTGCTTCCAATGGAGGACATCCAAGAGTTTGGGTACAACCGAGACACAGGACTCATGTGGCTGGTGCAGGGGAAGAAGTACGTCCAGCACACATTCAAGAAGATCAAGCAGACGGTGTCCTATGCTGCCGAGGTCACGGCGTTCGTCGAGAAAGGCAAGCTGAGGAAGATCACCGGCGTCAAGATCAAAGAAACTGATGCTCTGGCTCAGCGTGGTCGAGGTGTATGTCCCCGAGGCCTCGCCGGAGAAGGTCACCTTCAAGACTGGCACTGGCCTCTCGGATACCTTCGAGGCCACTGCCTTTGCGCTCGGACAGTAATATAATCAAGCACTGCAATCTCAGTAATATATTTTATTTCTTGTTTTTGTAACCAAAGATGTATGATGTATAAGTGTTTGAGTTGTTGTGGAGTATTTTGGAATTTGATTTCGTACAGAATTCAGTGAACTCTGTCAGGCTAGCTCGCATTATATATTCCCGGCCCATCGCATCGGACACGACCTTCATTCAGTCAAGATGAATCGGACTGACCATAGAAGAAGCTATCACGCACCGCGGCCAGTGCCATCGCCACCCCGACAATGCCAGCCGCCGGCACAGATGGATGACTCGTGGAAGAGATCGTCCTGCACCTCAGCTGGTCTGGTGTGCAACCTCTGCTGCCGTCTCGTCACGGATCCGGACTTCCGGTGCCGACTCCGCCAGATGCACCGCACACCGCCGATGCTTGGGCTCATCATCTTCTTGTCCACCTCCTTCTATCCGTCTGACGTCGGCTGCAGCAGCTGGCTTCCGCTCGATGCTCGGCATGGCCACATCCTGTTCTGCTACAACACGGAGCTCACCGTTTGGACTCCGGCCGCCAGTTAGATCCACAAGTTGCTCAGGCTGTGGCTACCTAACTCCGGCCGCCGGCAGGGAGGCCGAGTGCCGTGTCCCTTTTGTACTCCGTCTCCGGCTCAGAGAAGCCTAAACTCGATCTCATTGTTGAACCTTGCCGTTGGGCAAAGGCCGCGAGCTCTCGGCAATCGTGGGGTGTGTCGACTGAATCGAGTATCTACTGTTCTAGCAACCTCAATCGATCTTGTTCGGTAACATCTTAGTTTTCCTATTGGAAAGCTTGGAAGTCCGCATTGCTGTGTGGAGCGCTGGGCTACGATCACATCGAGTGCTCCTCCAGTGGCCCGTTCACAGTGGTCTTGGTGGGCAGACCATATTACAGAGCTTCACTTACGCTTATGTCTACTTGTCGGTGGCTGATGAGTGGAGCCAGCAAGCCTCTATTCAGCTAGCTGGGTATGTAGAGCAACGTTGCGCTTCCAGTGCCCTTGTCGATGATGCACTCTACTTTCTCTTAGAGCACAGTACATGAATGGAGTCCTAGAGTATGATTTGGCCAAGAAAGAACTGTCGGTTTTTTTGACTGAAAAGAAAGAACTGTCGTTCATCGGGCTACCGCCAATATGCAACTTGTCTACCACAATTGTGCCTATGTCAGTGGCGAATGCTGGTCTGGGATTTACCATGGTGAAAGATGATTTCTCTCTCTGTATATGGTTGAGGGAGTCTGCTCCTACTCCGAGTGGTGGATGGACATGGACAAAGCATAAAGTTCTTAACCTCTGGGGTCTTCTCCCTATTTGTGCCCTCTATTCCTCATCTTACATCATTGCTGCTGCAGATGCTGTCGGTGTTTTTTCATACTGGCTCATGATGCTGGAGCCTTGGCCGTTGATATCATTCCCTGACCAAGTCAAATAGGTGTTTTAGCAGTGTAGTGCAAAAGGACCCAGGTCAGCAAACCATGACCCAGTCTTCCCAAGAATTCAATGTTTTTAAACTGCCAGAAATTATATATTAAAATATATAAATATTTATGTTAAGTAATTAGTATCATCGGAAAGATCTTTAACTTTAGTTTTTTAATAAATTTATTTACAGATATAAATATTACACGTATTTTATATAAACCTACTAAAAATTGAAAAAGTTTAACCGACACGCTTCTCGTAGCATTAGTCTTTTTAGGACGGAGGGAGAGCTAGTTGGGAAGCCCGATACGACCAAACCGTGCCTTGGATCCTTCAAAATCAAAGGGAGCTGTAACTTGTTGGCAGGCTACAAGTCAGCCAAAAATGTGTGAATTAGATGTCATGCGTTGGAAACTGAACCACTGGACAGCGATACCTCGCCCACTGTGGATCAGTACATATTTATTTTCTTATTTATGGTTTATATACTCTTCTTTCAAATTTAAAAGTTCGCTCTTATTTTTTGAGAATGTACCACACAAAGCTTTCACAGCCTAAAAAAAATGTTCTAAAAATTACTGGGCGGTTTCGTCAAAAAAAAAAAATACTGTGCCAGCCAAGCGCATTGTCGTACGGTCCATTCCTTCTGCAACCCCACTGTGGACCCATGGAGAAAATCTCGCCAAAATGCGTTGAGGTCCAACACCCGGCACTCGAACTGTAACTACGTTTTCCGGACATATAATAAGATACTGACAGCACACCACAAAGGTAACCTACCGTGAAAAATTGCTACTTCATGCTGCCGATTTTCAACTTTCTTTTACTATAGAATTGATTTCTAGAGACGACAAGACAATTTTTTAGTGCCCCTGAAAATACTCTGACCACTGCAAATCAAATCTTCCCAACTCTGAAGTCGTACTAGAAAATACTCTCAACTCTACGAATCAAATATGACCATTTGTAAAAGTCATTCGTTCGTGTAGTATTATATAGCTATAGTGTCTTTTCTTCACCGTGGAACATACTCTAAACTCTACCAATCACATATGACCATTTGTAAAACTTGGTCAAAATTACCTTGCTTGCAGCGCCTGTAAGCTTGGTCAAAATTAACTTTCTACTAGACGCATAAAAGGGGAGCCAAACTTGTTAGAAAAAATAAAGTTGAGCCCACATGGTGAGACAGCATACCCCATGTGAAACAACTGAAACAAGCAAATTAATGTAACTTGTTTTCTGGACATGAGAAAATGAATATGACAAGACGCCACAAAGGTACTTCTACTTTTGAAAAATTACTGCACTTCAATTTTAGACAAATAAAAGGGCATCCAAACTTGCTAGAAATCCTTTAAAATTCGTACTACAAGGTACTCCAACCTGTGCCAGTGAAATAAATATGACCATTTGTAAAAGTCATTCGTTCGTTGGTGTAGTAGAATTTTCCAGTTCCTGTGAGCGACAACTGCCTTTTGTGTCATCATCAGCATACAGGGTGTAGAGACGCAGAACGACGGCTTTTGGACCGGACGGTTTCTGAACACTGACCAATTTCTTCCGTGACGCATTCCGTGACGAAAGCTGCTGGGTTCCACTGCAAGTACAAATAGCCGTGCACGGGCACACGACAACAACCACACCACTCCAACCACACTGACAGATAACCTCTGTAGCAAGCATCTCGACAGAGACCCCTCCTGCAAACCGGCAATGGCGGCAGCAGCTGACCCTGCTTGTGTTCTACCGCCGCCGCGGCCACCCGCAATGAAGCTTGGCTCGCAGGGGCTGGAGGTCTCGGCGCAGGGCCTGGGCTGCATGGGCATGTCTTTGCCCTACGGCGAGCGCAAGCCCGAGGTCGACATGGTGGAGCTCCTCCACCACGCCGTAGCGGCTGGGGTCACCTTCCTTGACACCTCCGACGTCTACGGCCCGCACACGAACGAGGTCCTCATTGGCAAGGCGCTTCACACCGGTGACGTGACGCGCGGGAAGGTGCAGGTGGCTACCAAGTTCGGCATCGCGCCGGACCTTAGTGCCATCCATGGTGACCCGGCATACGTGCGGGCGGCGTGCGAGGGCAGCCTCCGGCGGCTCGGCGTTGACTGCATCGACCTCTACTACCAGCACCGCATCGATACCACTGTGCCCGTCGAGGTCACGGTGAGTTATGAGTCAGTTGCGTAGGAGTACTGCATTCGTGCATTGACAAATTGCACTAATATAATAAATGAATTATCTCAACTTTGATGAATTTATATATACGCGTGCAGATGGGTGAGCTCAAGAAGCTGCTTGAAGAAGGCAAGATCAAATATATCGGGCTGTCTGAAGCGTCGGCATCGACGATCAGGAGAGCGCATGCAGTTCATCCAATCACCGCCGTCCAGTTGGAGTGGTCTCTATGGTCAAGAGATGCTGAAGAAGATATAATCCCAACCTGCAGGTACAAATATATCTCCATGTTGTTTGTTTTGGTATCTATAGGGAAGGAAAACTCTGTTTGTTGGGGATATGGATCAGAAGCTAAGGTACATATATTTGTTTGTTTTGTTCTGTCAATTTCCAGAGAACTTGGAATTGGGATCGTGGCATACAGTCCGTTAGGGAGAGGGTTCTTCTCCAGCGGAGCCAAACTTGTCGGTGAGATGCCAGATGACGATTACCGCAAGGTATGGTGACCTAACCTGTGACCTATATATCCTATTACTTCCCATGATACATATCCAACTCCAAGAGACAATACTGAATGTGTTGCCACCATTCGATATGATCTTCTTTCAGAATTTACCAAGATTTCAGCCAGATAACATGGAGAAGAATGCACTGATATTTGAGCGTGTGAGCCAGATGGCTGCAAGGAAAGGCTGCACATCTTCGCAGCTCGCACTGGCTTGGGTTCACCACCAGGGAAGTGATGTCTGCCCCATACCTGGAACTACGAAAATTGCCAACTTCAACCAGAATCTGGGAGCGCTGTCGGTGAAGCTAACGTCGGAGGAGATGGCCGAGCTCGAGTCCTATGCTGCCATGGATGTCGTCCAAGGTGACCGTGTCAACAGCACCACATTCAACACCTGGAGAGATTCAGAGACGCCTCCACTGTCGTCATGGAAAGGCATCAACTAGATAACATGTGATATATGTACTATTATCTCATCTGGAGTGCATTTTCTTTAAGGTGTGTGTGCGTTATCGGGAGAGTTGATATGTGGCATACGTACTATTATCTTATCTGTGAGTGCATTTTTTTAAGGTGTGTGTGCTTTGTTGGGAGAGTTGACGTTATCCGCATTTCCGTTACCAATAGGGAAGACGGAGGAATATAGATTGAATATTCTGTATTTTTTAATTTTTTTTGTGTAATTTAGGGAAGTACTGTGCCGAGTTTTAGTATAATCCCCTTTCTTTCGCAAAGAAGCGTTGCAATTAAAGTATGGTGTGGTTGCTCCCTTGGTTGACCGTCGGCCAATTGGTAGTCTATAAGGTACTGATATTATTTCGACCAATCTTTGGTTTTTTCTGTTTTTGTGAATAAGGATAAGTTCTTCCGACCGAGTGATATTCCTCGTATGTATATATAGAAAGTTGATTACGTACGGCACAGGGGTTCTTATCTCTTTAATTCATTTAACTGTAAAAACCCAAACTCTTGTAATTTCAATGAGCTAAAGGTGGTTCATAGCAAACATTACACGGAGCGGCCATGAACTTAAGAAGACATCACGCCGTACCAATCTTGGAAGAAGGAGGAATCTGGATTGAATATTCTGTATTTTTTAGATTTTTTGTGTAATTTAGGAAGGTATCGTGCCGAGTTTTAATATAATCCCTTTGTTTCTCAAAGAAATGTTGCAATTAAAGTATGGTGTGCTTGCTCCCTTGGTTGACCGTTGACCAGTTGGTAAGTCTAAGCGACTGATATTATTTCGACCAATCTTTGGTTTTTTGTTCTTATGAAGATGGTCATTTTAATCATTTAAGAGACAACATGTTGTTGTAGTGTTGGGATACCCCATGAACGTCAACCGTACGTGTTTTTTTCAAGTCACGGTTGTAGCTCGTAGACACTATAGGTTGACACGCCCGCGCGCTCACTTTCCTCCCTGTCCCCGCAGGAGGGCCACCGTGGTCGTGACTCTCCACGCTGAGAGGCTACGTAGGCAAAATCGGCCTCCAAAACCGTCTAAGAGTGATGGCATAATGTGTTTCAGGGTGGACACATCTTGAGGCAAAGTCCCACTACTATAAAAATAATTTTGTTGGGTGGACACATCTTATATATAAACTAGTATAATATCCATGCTAGCGTTATGGGTTTTTCTAGAAAATGCTATATAAATCAAGTAATTTGTTTTTGCAGAGTTTTTCTTTTGGACAATTGTTTTTGAGTCCATATACATTTTAGGAATCATCACCACATATAAGCAGACATCTTTACATTTTCTCTAACTTCTTAATCAAATATTGGATATCTTCAAGGATGTTGTGGTAACACTCGTTTGCACGACTCGCCAGTCAGTCAAGAAATCACTCCTCGGTGATGTTGATAGCTGTGCATGGCAGATAATATTATGTCATTATTTATTCATGTTGTAACACAAATATAGTTGACGACTGCATGTGCTTACATTGTTGATCGGCAACAATATTACACCGTCCCATAGCTTCATGAAATTATATACAAGAAAGCGTCCCAAGTTTCTGTACAATATCAGTTGTTTATTTGGCATACAAAACTGAAATATTTGTTTTTATTACGTCAAAGTTGAACCAAATGATAAGTGATTACCAGTCTTTAATGTTTGATGTAACCTTTGTTACACATGCAGGGTATTCTCGCTGCCATGAAGATATATAGTGGTTCCTTGAGTTTGATAGTCCCATCGCGAGCATGAATATTCTAGCAATAGCTTGGAATGTAGTTGTATATACAATACTTGACTAAAACCTCAAAAAGCGCTTTGATATTGTCGTGGATCCATAATACACAGAATTTTTTTGCATGTCTATTATGATTAAAATGTATAGGCCGTCCTGATAATATAGTAGTAAAATCTAAAACACATAAAGAGAATGTATAAGTGATAAATAAAATAAATTAATTATACAAAGTAGTACAGATAACATAACTTATATTTCTACAATCATTTATGTGATATTGCATGCCAGGCCAACGATCGAGTACTTTTATTTTGTGATATACTTTGGTAATCGGTCCACAACATCGTGGATCTTATCTAAATCTAGTTATTTCTCGTTGATTTTGTAGAAATTAGCAATCTCTAATGAATTATATTATTTTAGAACCATTTTATATAACAACTTACAGCAAATTTAAGATCCATGAGGTGGTATTTTTGTTTCTTCAGCATCATGCCTTGGTTGTTCGCGAGCATCCGAATACCCATATTAAATGTTTCATGATCCAACTCTTTGCCCTCATGTAAAATATTCATAATTTTCCTATGAGTCAAAGAAATTGGATGTGGTTATGTACTTTGTACCCACTCGTTGCTTTAAACACGGAAAAGGAATAAAATTACTTATTGTAGCAATTAAAGAGGTAAGCCATTTTGAAAAACTTACTCTAAGGTTTTATCATTGGCGTCCAGCCGGATGATTGCGGAAATGGACAGTAATAGTTCTTCTTTGCTTGCCCACCTAAGTGTACTTATCATCTTGGCATCTCCCGAGTATAAAATTGACGCTTCATCGAGTTCTTCGACATCATCATATTGATGATTTAGGGTTTTATTCTATAGCTCATTATCTGGTAACCCTCTTGCTTCATTTATCGGGGATTTTTATAATATTGCAGGTAGCTTGAACCTAAAGTTATCTCTGTCACCCTGAAAACATGAGTAAGTCATTGTATATTATTATTAATCAATTAATCTACTTATTTCATATGGCAATTAATCCGGTAGGAATTACCTATGTGACATGATCAGATAAAGTGATTCCAGTCCAATACTCCATATAATTAAGCATCCATAATCTGCAACTACATCTGTGCATGGTCCATAGTTCCTTGCCTCCTTCCTTTGTTTGTCAGACATCTCTTCTCGACGAGCCCGTCGCCGCAAGTTTTGTTCTTCCCTCGTCCGTTGGGCGTCATCTGTAGTAGACAATGAATAAGACACCATCAAAGTACTATATGTACACAATTTGAAATCATACCTGTGATGTTAGTGATGTCACTAAGTGCATTGGGTGTATCTCTCGGCAAAGACATCGAGTTGGTGATGAGGCAGGAACTATGAATTTTGAAAGGAACGTTGACATTCTAACCAACAAGCGGTAAAGGCCGGCCATACATATATATATATATGCAGTGCAGTAGTACCAAACTACACTGATGATTACGTACCTGGCACAGATCTTGTCGAAGAAGTAGACAACCAAACCTGCACAAGAACAGATAACCGGTTAGTTCAGTGATCGTCCCGGCCGTCGCTGGCCGTTCTTCGACGCCGTCGACCACGCAGCCGCGATGACGCCGGGCAAGGACGCAGCGCCGTGATCGTTGCGGCCGTCGCTGCCTGATCTTTTGCCTGACCTCTGACGTATATGCATATATACATTCAAAATTAGAGATCAAAATTACCATCCGATCTTGCCGGCCTACCATGATTCCGACGTATGCATATCTCACAAATCACAAATAAAAAGGTAGAAAAGGAGGCAATGTTACCGTGAGGTAAAAATTGGGGTCGCCCCTCGCTTCCACCCCTGCAATACCGGCATCCCGCACACAAGGAAGCCTCCGCTCGCGCCTTAATTATCGGGTCGTGGATGGAAACTCATCCGTGCGACATCTACTCCTCGCGATGGTGACCGTGACTCTCCTCATCTTTCCCTCCCGTCTCCATCCTAGATCGCGGTCGGGCTAGCCCAGCGGTGCGACGCCTCCTCTGTCCTCTCCCCACGCCGCCAGGCCGCCGAGCGACGGCCGCGGGGCTAGGGTTTGCACGGTGGCAGCGATTGGAATACGATCGTGTCCATCAAGGACTGGCCGCGCCGCCTTCGCTCGCGGCACCCACCACCCATAGCAGGGCTCTGTCTTCCAGCATGGTCATCTCGCTGCCCCCGTCCTCCAACGCCATAAACCCAGCGCAACTACATCGTGCTGCCACATCGGCAGCTGGCCTGGGAAGTCTGCCTCGAGCACCCTGGTGTCCAGGGACCAAAGCTGGTTCACATGGAAATTAGGAAGAGTTGATCTCCGAGAGGTATATATGCATCTGATTTTGTTGCTTGCATTTTTCTTTTTATTTGTTGATTAGGTAGAACGTAGATGAAATCAGATCGAACTTGAAGGTAGTCTCACTGTCCAACCATTGTTACAAAATTATGTTGTATTTATTATGTGTGCACTTGACCCCTTCTTCTCTTAATATAATGATAAGCATTTGTCGAGCTGGTTTGCTAAGAAGGAAAAGAAAACTAAGCCCAATTTTTGTATTTGCGAACATGTACTTGTGATGGAAAAGGATGTCGACGACATTACCATCTTTCTTGTAGGCTGTATGGATCCTCCCTTGGACATGTCCCTAGGAATATGGCTTTGCATCAACGTATAAAAATCATATTCAGTTTGGTGTAGATTCAGTCAGTGATGTAGTTCATAATCGGTGGGTTTCAGAAGTGATATAGTTCAATAAGAGGATTCATAAACAAAAGGTGATTACTCATGTGAGGAATCACATTGATTATCTTTTTCAGAGGATGCTAGCCTCTGTAAAACTATGCTTGCTGGTGGATTCCTTTCTGAATTTGATTTCTTATACAGAATAAGGTGGACGCAGGAATGGGCTGAATCACACCGTCTGTGGCAGAGAAGAATGAAGATTACTTACGTCACTAGGTGCTAAATTTATATACTGTATTGTCAAATGGATAATGAAATGGAAGGATCCGATCTCTTCAAAAAGTGGAACGATCTGGGCTACGAACATGCTAAATCCAAACTTCAGTCTTCATCTTCAAAAGTAGACAAGGTATGCCTTGGAAAACGTTTAGTTTTGTTAACTGGCACATTGCAACTTCATTCAACATTTTCCTCCAGTTGTCTGGTAATGTTGCTTTGCTATTGTCGTATCAACAATCTGAATTTCTGGACCTTTCTCTGCTATTGGTCACAGCTGAGTGTTTCATTGCTGCTGCCCTATGCTTCACGAGGAGGCCTAGGTCCGAATGCATCAGGTTTTGGATAGTTAATTTGTTTCAATAAAATAGGGAATATTGTAGTTTTCTGGAGAGGTCTAGCTTGAATATACTGGAGAGGTCTAGCTTGAATATACTGGTGACTTGGTAGTTTGCTCTCCGAAATGCATTGTGCAGGCACTGAAAATTATGATGTTCCTCAAATATTACATTGTTGTACCCTTACTTCACCTTAGTTTGAAAATAATTGCGTTTAAGTGATTGGGAATAGTCATTTTTTATGAAGTCGATCAATTACGAAGCACTACCAATAAAGTAAAGAGTCATTTTTTTATAACGAAGAACTAATAAGTTCTATTTAGCTATATCGTGTTCTCTCAAAATATATGATTTTGTGATTTTGCTCCCGTTGAGTCGATGTTGGTGAGCCTATGATGACATGCTCTCCCTAATTTGTGTTAATTTCATGAATTTTGCTTCAAGATTAAATGTGACTTTAATTTTAGTATTTAATTTTATAGTATTGTTATCTTATCATGCGGTCCATGTAGTTTTGGTAGAAAAGTTTAGCTATCTTATAGCAATGCACAGGCACGTTACCTAGTATACATCAAAAATTGGAGATCAAAATTGCTAGCCAGTGTACGTGCTGAACTTTACAGTGAAGCCGATAGCAAAAATTACCACTGCGATCTCTCTGCCTGACCTCCGATGTAAATTACCAGTGCGATCACGTCGTGGACATCGGGGTCCCGCACGGCATCCAATGGCCGATGCTGCTCGAGGCGCTCACCCGTGTGCGGGGCTCCACGCCGCCCTCCGTCGCTGGCTGGCACGCCGCCGTGGCCCAGGCGAGGACGAAGGGCCGTGAAGCTGTCGGCTCTGGTGGAGGAAGGGACGCGGAGATCGTGGCGGCATGCAGCCGTGATGACGCCGCCGTAGCCCAGGCAAGGACACAGCGGCCGTGAACGTCGCGGCCGTCGCAGCCTGATCTTTGGCGCTCGTAGAGGGAGGGACGCGAAATCGTGGCGGCAGGCGGTGTGGATTCAAATTTGATTTTGAATCGTGCTGACCTAGTGGACTGGAGAGTAGAAAGTGGAAACAGAAAAAGGAGGAAACCTTTTTTTATTTCGGTGGATTTCCTACTCGATCCCGTGGCGTCGTGCGTCGGGCCGCGCGAGCGTGAGGTGCTGCTGAAGAGGGAGAGTGGGAAGCCTTGTCAAACTTCTAATCTCAGCCCTTGAATCTGCAGTAGGTATATTATTAACCTTTGATTTTGAAGAAAGGAATAGCCTGAAGAAGTTTTGCATTATAGTAGACATTATTATCATCATATTATGGTCGTAACACAGCGTGCTTAGTATGTAGTAAAACGAACATAGAATGGTGCAGTGGAAACTTAAAATAAAGGCAGTAAACCTCTACCCTGGGAAAGAAAGCCCAGTTGCCGCTGCAACACTCCTCGTTCAGACGGCAATGGGATATGATTTCGCTGCAACCAAGCTTTGTCGCCTCCAGGTCGTCGGTATTGGATGACAAGTAGGAGTTGCCGGTGGCTGCTGATGCCGTCCAAGACGACTCCCGAGCTGTTGGCATCAGCAGCAGCGGCACGGACCCTGCAGACGAACCTTCCTCTTCACTACTACCATCCTGCAGTAGCTTTCTCGGCCCCAGCTGCAGGTTGGTAATGGCTGATACCGATGTCGTCGTCGTAGACTCTCCAGCTGCTGCCATCAGCAGTAGCACGGCCACCATCACAGCCATCTTCACGCTGGTCGCCATTCCCTTCTCTTCAGCTGCAGCTCTCTCTCTCTCTCTGGATCTCATTCACTGTTTTGCTTGGCTTTTGCTTACACAGGCAGCTCTGGCTAGCTTGCCTCATCCATCCGTCATCATTCATCCATCTTATATATAGGCCATCGTCCTATCTGTATACAGCCCGGCGAACTAGCTAGAAGAAGCACTAATCAAGCACTACCGGATATATATTCATCGTCGAGTAGGCAGCCGTGCCGCACTCAGCAAAGAGCACTCAATAAATTTTCGATCAGCAAAGTCGCAAGTCGCGGTATTTTTGCGCGAAAACACGCTCTGCGGCTGTTGGGATTCGAACTCATTACCTCTCTCTCATGTGTCTCTTTCTCTAACCACTGCAGTACACTATCATATATGTCTACATATAGTTTTAGTTTTCATACTAACATGAGAATAATTTACTTGTTTAAGACCATGTATAATACAAGGAGGCGCTTAAAGAGAGAGAAAGCAAAAAATTCATCCAGCTTTCCTATCTTACAATGGGGTAGGCGCTTCTTTAATTGAAGAAATAGTCAATACTACTATAATTTGCTTGTCACGGTAGGATTTGCTTCAAGCTCTGGCGCAAACGTCGGGCTCTTGATTAGGCAGCCACGCCTTGTACAAGCGCCCTTTGAGCCTCCACCATAGCCTAAAATAGCAAACAGCTATATGCAGCGCCGCTATAAGCGTCTGCATTGTACGTAGTGTAAGGCCCTAAACAAATTCAAATAAAAAATAATCAACTATGTAGTGTTGGCGAATGAAATTGATTTGTGCAACAACGTGATAATTATCGTACTTTCATAACGACGAGCGACTTCTTTCTAGGACAAACTAGCAAAGAAGTTCCTCGCATTCGTGGAGGATAGCTAAATAACTTGCCCATCTGCTGAATAACATGTATACTATTAATCAAAGAAATTAGGCTAACTAAATAACTTGCCATATTATATTGTCAACACATAGTTTGATAATTTTTGGAGATCTATACTTTTTACTTAGAAAGTTTCTCCATCCGAGGTTGTTTGCGAAATTTGAATTTTAAATTTAAGAAATTTAAATTTAGTTTAGCAAGACAAGAAGAACTCAAATAAAAAAATTTTAGCTGGAAAGTTTCATAACTTTCTGAGATCTAGAAACTTTGTTTAGGGTGTTTTTAATCCAATGTCATTTAAAAAATTAAAATTTTAAATTTTTTTGAAATTCAAACATAGTTTTACATGATAAGATAAACTCAAATGAAAAAATTTTCATTTACAATATTTCATAACTTCTCAAGATCAACAAACTTTACTTTAGGTGTTTTTCCATCTGCAGTTGTTTAAAAAATTTGAATCTTAAAATTCTGAAATTTGAACGAATTTTTGCACAACAAGATGAACACAGGTGATAAAATTTTCAACTATAACATTTCATAACGTCTTAAAATCTACAAACGTGGTGCTTCTAACATTGTTTACAAACTTTATTTTATGTATTTGCTAATTTTTTCATCAGATGTGGTGTTTCTAACATTGTTTACATATCATATCACGCTAGAAGATTCATGAAACTTATAAAAGAGATGTAGATTTTATAAACAAAGTTACATCAAATGAAGAAATGATAAAAATAAACTTTGTGCATCTTTAGAAGTTATATAACTTATAATAGAAGATTTTTTTATTTGAGTTAGTTTATTTGAGTGCTAAAGGTGACATTAGGCAAAGCTCTTTGTCGAATACCTGTGTTGCCGAGTGCCACTTTTGGCACTCGGTAAAGCAGTCTTTCCCGAGTGTTACTCTGACACTCGGTAAAGAGCTTTTTTGCTAAGTGCCAAAAGAAAACACCCAGAAAAAAATTTGACATTCAATAAAGATATGATTTCCGGCCGTAGTAAACGACAGAAAGGAAAAAAACTGATGCATGGAACTCTGCTCTGTGCGTAACTACATTATCTTACATGGTTGCTATCAACATGTCGCCGAGTCACGGGACATATGTGACTATGAGTCATAGTAACCTCTGCTACAGAAGTCGAGCAAGCCTGCTGCATGATGGATCAGGTGATGGACGTACATACTGATGGAGGAGACAGGTAGGCGGTGCATATACAGGAACTGCTTAGCTGACACTAATTTATATCTTTTTATGAGCATAAATTCCACTAGAAATTTCTCTTGGTATGCAAAGTATCGATATTAACATCGAATTAATATTTTACTAGCACATTCTATTCCGTCATATAAAATATTCACGTCATCGTACTAACAACGTCTAACTAATACATGTCATTATGTTTCATTAAAGCTATCTACATTAACAAACCATATATAATATTTATTAAATTGTATTAGTAAATATAAATAGTATAATTTCATCCGCGATTCCCATAACAACGCGCGGGGTTTTCTGCTAGTCATAATAAAGAAAACAAATGCAGATGGGCAGAACTCCTGCTGTGCTAAATAACTACTCCCTCCGTTTGAAATTCTAAGTTGTTCTAAGAATGTTGAAGAGTCATAGTAACTTAAATTTGACTAAAATTATAGAGAAAAATAAAAATTTAATAACCTCAAATTATTATACTATGAAAATATAATAACGAAGAATCCGATGATACTTGCTTGTCTCCCTAAATGTTACTATCTGGGGCGGCACCGTGCGCGCGTATGTGCCGATCGGGCCGTCGATGCATCCTGCACTACGCCGAGCCAATCAGAGGGGATTGATGTGGGGACCGCCGCTAGGGACTCGTGCCTGCGTCCGACCAGAGGGGACCGATGCTAGGGATTCGTGCCTACGTGAGGAGGCGGACGGGCCTGCCGGCTGCCGGGGCTCCTCAGCTCAATCCACATCGGTATGTCATTTCTTCGGGTGTCAGGCGCTTGAATGGCCTAGGGGCTGGTGATGGTTGTATTGTTGCTGTTGGGGTAGGAGTTGGGGGTGTGAAGGCATTTGGTGATGCTGTTAACTTTGGAGGGAATGAGCATGCTGGTCTTGTTGTTGCTGCTTTGCCTGATTCAGCAATGATTTCTAGTCGTCGTTCATATGCTCCTGCTAATGACATCGTTGTTTCCATGTCCTATGGATTGAGAAGTTCAACATCTGTTTTGAGTGGTTCCATCAATCCTGTAGTATAGATGTTGACTTGTTGCTGTTCTCCAAGGTGGCTTCCACGAGCTACCAAGGCTAGGAAATGCTCTGTGTATTCGTCGACTATGCCTGTTTTGCGAAGTGCTGCCAAGTCTCCCAATGGGTTGCATCGGGTTGGTGGTCCAAATCGCTCATTGACACATTGGGTGAAGTAATCCCAGTCCATGACTTCATGTTCCTAAGATAGACGCATATACCATTGTTGTGCTGCACCAATGAGATGATAGGATATGTACCATGTTTTGTCGTGATCCGGTGTTTTCTGCCCTCTGAAGAATTTCTTGCACCTATTGAGCCATGGTAGGAGGTCCTCCTTGTCATCATAAGTTGGGAAAGAGAGTTCATGTGTCTTGATTTCTAAGCTAGAGCAAGTACCCGAATTTTTTGATTTCATATCATCATTGCAGATCAATTTTGCCTCCTCCTTGGCTGCGATATCAGATATGTTTGTATCTTGAGAGGAATCCACCTGTTTTTTGATGTAGGCGCGTCCTGCATCAAACATTGTTTGTCTGGCGGCGATCTCTAACTTTGTGGCCATCTGCTCTTATCTTTTTCAATCTTTCTAGCTTTTTCGTCAAGAGTTGTACCTTTCTCCAGGTTGCTCATCCTGTCACCCATGGCGGTCATCTCCTTCTGGATGTTGTCCACTTTGGTGGTGATGTCCTTGGTGAATTTCTCCAAGAGTTGGATAAGAGCTACGTTGTCAGCCATGGTTATGGTGTAGATTGATCTTGTCATGGTGGCGGTGGATCAAGGCTGGTCTCCGGATACCATATGTGAGGATCTCATGCCCCGAGGCATCTGGCTGCCCCAGAGGGTGACGGCGTGGCGGTGACGCGGTGCGAACGAGGGACGATGGCACGGCGGTGCATGACCGGAGGGAGGGGGCGGCAGCGGCTGGGGAGGAGAGAGGAGGAGAAAGGTAGATGGGAATAACCCCTTCTATTATTAAGTTTGACCTGATTACAATTGGTGAATATTTATAGCCCTGTGGGCCTTGCTTAGACTATAAGCTATCCTAGAGAATTCCTACGGATATTCTCTTTCTTTATTTTAGATCTCCTGATTATAGAAAATACTCTATTGATGGAAGGCTGACGTAGTGAAGTGGCGACGGCGGCGGCACCGCCTAGCGCGTGTGCACGTGGGAAAGGCGGCAGCCAGGCCTCTTCTCCCGCTGCGTGTTGCCCAAATCGCGGCCCATGTCGCTGTTGTCCTCCTGTTGGCCCCAAATTGGCCTAATTTCTTGGCAGAGTAGCTAGACCGTAGTTATACTTATTACACATTATTTCTTTTCTATCTGCTTTTACTGGCGGACGGCAATAACGAGATTGTAGTTGCACAATATAGCTAGCAGGTTTTAGTAGTGGTGAAGTGGTTTTGTGTGGTGGGAGTTGGAGCAACGTGTATCTCTACTATAATTGAAAACTTCTCTAAGTTAATTCCCTCCTTTAAAATTAACGACTCACAACGTGCCTATTACAGATACAACGGCTGAGATTAAAAGTGTGGTCCAGCTTTCCACTCTCCCTCACCCAGCCCTCACGCGTGCACCCGTCGTTGCCAGATGTACAAACCACGGTTCGATTCCTCTTGATGCAAGTAGTAGCTTTCTTTTGTTTTTAAAGAAAACAAACAAATCAAACATCGTCGGCTCCTCTTCCTCCGTGACACACGATTTCGTCGTCCGCTGCTAGGGTTCTATGCCGCCGCCATGCCATCGGGGCCGCCCTGCCCAGCCATCGTGGGACCTTCAGCTGACGAGTGCCAGCCATCGCGAGGCCCAGCAAACGAGGGCCATTGGGAGGCCGCACGGGCCGCCGCTGTGCAAGCGGGCGAGGCTACGGCAGAGGTGCCGCACGACGGCGACGGGGCATGGCCGGTGAGGCGCACCCTTGCTAGGCAAGGCCGCGCGGCCGGGAGCATCCGTCCGCGGTTTTTGGTGCACATGGGGCGGCTGCGGCGCCTGGCCATGGGGCCGGTGTGGCGCCCGTTCGCACGGCGGCGGCAGTGGTGACCGGCATGGTGACTTGTGGCGTGCGAACATGCTGCGGCGGCAATGGCGCTGGGTGACCCGCCTGCGTCTGAATCCTTGTCGACAACCTCAAGGCGAACCACAATGTTGTCAGTTGGGAATTGAGGGCAATCGTGGCTTGTTTGATGCATGTGGCTTTGCAGGGGCTGGAAACTGGAGCGGTCGCGTCAAGCTGGAATGATTCACGCGTGTGCTGGTGTTCAACGAGGACCTGTTCTCCATTTACCTGCTTTAGAAGATCATATTTGATCCAGGTCAAATTTCATGCCATTGATGTTTTAGCGTTATAGTGCCACTATTTTATTCATTATTAGAATTTATCAGTTTTTCCTGCACATAACCAAGAATAAAAGTTTTTCCTTCACATAACCGAGAATAAAGAAAGACGAGCCTGACAATTAAGAAGTTCGAGTCGGGTGACACATTGGTGATCTTTGCTGACGTGTTTTTGCTGCAGTATAGACTTATACTAACACACCAGGCACGCCTTTGCAACATTGTCATTTATCTCCGAGACTTTTCTGTTCCCATATGTTGGAATGAATGCGTATAGACTATAGAGAAGTGGAAGATTGTCAGTCAAACATATAGGCATGTTCATCTCCCTCTCTTCATTGCTCAAGTAAAATATTTTTTCTCAGTCTGTATTTTCTATCTACCTCA